>JAHLSL010000039.1:1000007-1021623 GCA_025920805.1 Petroica traversi | reverse complement strand
AACTGCTGGGGTGTGGGAAGGCTGTTTGCTCCTGACTTTTCCTGATGGAGTTTCTTCAAAGAGTGAAATTACTCACCCAGGCAGTGTGCTTGACAAAGGAAATAATGGGAACCCCCTGGTTTTGGGAATATTGAGGCTGGAGGGGATGAAGGTACCTGGATGATGGTGTTGGGAGTTAGTCATCAGTGGGGAGTTGTTTAAGTTGCAGGAGTAAGCACTGCTTGGAGTGTGCTTTGTTCTGCCAGTGCTTAGACTTGGGTTAGCTTTTGGAGCGTGGAAGGAAATGGGAATGCTTACTGGAATGTGTACAGAGAAGAGGCTCTCTGATGTGAGTTTGGAAAAGTGAAATGGGTTTGTGCTTTTACAGCTCTTTTTTAAAAGCAGAGACACATATCCAGCTGAGAGGCTGGAAAAGTGCATGGAAGAAAGAGTCAGGCCTCTTTTTCTGAGTTGTGGAAGTGAATCAGTGATAGCGTTGGTGGGGACATCCCCTCCACAACAGAACTCTACTCTTTGTGTGGGCTGCTGTGAGAAGCTGTGGGGTTTCATAATTTTTTTTTTTTTTTTTTTTTTGCTTCGTGGGGTGCAGTGATGCACACATCCCTTTTGCTAGATAGAAGGGAATGGGCTTTCTTCCAATATTTCTGTAATTCTCTGAGAAGTCCCGAGGAGCTGTTGCACACACGCAAAGCAGCTCGCTGATTAATCGGCTGCAAATGAGGAAATCGGTGTTTGGTGCAGGAGGGCTGGGGAGCCAGACCCTTCCTGGAAAACCCAGCATTGTCTCAGTACAGGTTTTTCTTGGGCTGTTTGACAGCACTGAAGCTGGGTGTGCATGGCGTGGAGTGTCAGTTTTGCACGTGGGTGTGATGGTGCATGAGAACTGTGTTTGTTTGCAAAACACGGAGCAGGGAGGATATGGAGCTACAGGAAGAAATACCAATTGAGTGATTTCTTTTAATCTCAGAGTGTGAAAGCCTTGGAGAGTGAGGTGAAGAGTGGGCAGGAAGGAGGGTGTAGTGTCACAAATCTGGCTTAACCCCCCCATTAATTAGTCCTGCTCTAATTGTGACAGAGAAGAACCTCTTGCTTGTCATCACTTTGCAGTTGCCTCCTGCTCAGTCAGTAATTTCTGGGTTGGTGCCTCCTGGACAGCCAAGTACCTTCTGCAACTTTTATTTTGTTTCTTGCAGAGCAGCTGAAGGAGCTCAACAGGGCCTTACAACCAAATCTCCTTGAACTGTCTCCCTGCTGCCCACCGCCCTCCGTGCTGGAGCTCACAGGCCCCACCAGCTCTTGTTTGCAGACCCATAGGTGCAAGGTAACCCCTTTCTTTTGAGTGTCACAGGTTGTGCAGCATCTCAGGGTGCAGTTGGGTTTGGGGAGGGTGGCTGCCAGTGCGTGCTGGGAGTGATGCTTTCTTTACCTGCAGCAAAAGCAGCGTGTGGAGCTGTGTGACTGAAATCCCATTTGGTCTTTGCCCTCTCCTTTGCCTGTTGTGATGCAGCAAAGTTCATGATTGCTCAGTTCTGAAGGACTGGGGAAAAGGCTTCCCTGCTCAGGTCCATGCTCCTGCCATCTCCTCCCCTGGTATAAAAGAGAACCACCTGCCATTACCTCTGTGGCCACTGAACTTTGCTCTGTTTCCTGACGTGGACTCTCCTGCCTCTAAAAACACAATTCGCAGAACTTGCATAATTTGCTTTCCCAATGTGATCATTTGATCCCAGTGATGAGATTACTTTGTACACACTATGGTGGAGGGTGAGTCACCAGCCCTGCACTGACAGGTACACCTCTGCCAAGATTGCTTTTTTATAGCCTTTGAAATTTTATTTATTAGAACAAATAATTACAGGCTGCTCATAATCTCTTGTTTATCCCCAAGTAAACATTGAAAGGTAATCATGCTGCTATCACCCATGGAACCCAGAAAGACCAGAAGCCATCTCTGGTGGACTTGTGACCCTCCAGAAGCCAAAGAGTGGCTGAGTTTGATCCACAGTTATAGATTATTGTAGTATTTTTGCTTAGTAATCAGCCATGTCTGTGTCTCCAGTCAGTCCTTTGCAAGGAATGGAGGAATTGACTAATTTACCTTTCTTGCTGTGTGGAGTAGGAGATGGCGATGTGTGGATTTAAAGATGGGGTTGGATTTTTCTCCTTGGGGAAATCTGGCTCTGGCAATGCATGGGAAGTCTGCTGGGGAGGTTTAGCAACCAGCTTGGGGAGTTGGTTGGTGCTGGCAAGCACACTGGGTCCTGCTGCTTGGCTGTTTGTGAAACACATCAATTTACTCTCTTTCACGGGTCATTGCTGCATCTCCTCTCCAGCTCCAAGCTTTGGAGGAGCAAGTTGATAAAATGCCTACTAGGGTTGTGCAAGCCCTGGTTGTATAATAGGACTCAATGCATAACTGCTGGAGGTAAGAGGAGCAGCTCGGGTTAGTTACAAAGGAACAAAAATCCCCTGTGTCAAGTGTCTTCTCTTTGTGTTGATTGTGCTGGGGAGTTGGAGAGCTGTGGTTTTTGCAGCCTGGCACCAGCCTTTCAGCCTTGACCCCTGAGCTATGTGATGTCCTGTGGCCTGTGTCATGTTTTGGGTATGGAATTGATATTCTGAGGTCTGCTGTGCCTGTGAGTGATTGCAAGGGACTGGGAAGCTGCCTGTATTTCACAAATAATTTTAAAAAGGTGAATTTGGATTTCTGACCCATGGCAGGCAGGGAGGTTTGTAGGGTGATTTCTCCTCTGACAAGGCAGCCAGAACAGGACAGCTTTACTGACTGCTGAGTTACCAAGAGATGCAAGGATCATGCAGCAGTGTGGGAGATGGGCTTGTAATGTCTGAAAAGCTCTTGCATTCTTAGAGGAAACTGGGCTTATAAATATAGACTATCCTGGCTCCTCATCTGGAATGAACCTGGCTTGGTTCTCGTGAAATAAATAAATAAATGCCCAAAACACACTGTTCTGATCAAAAGTCTTGACAATTCCTAAAACTGTACAAGAACTGTTTGACCCTGTCCCTCTGGTGCACTTCCTGTTGGTTTTAAAGAAAACCTCTCAAAACATACCAGGATTGGAATGTTTTGCTGTCCAAACTTTTCCTGGTGGAAGAGGTCAAAGTCTCTGGCTACTGACCCCATCCGTAGGGCTCCTTTTCCAGTAGTGGCTGCAGGCAAAGCCACAGCCTTTCACACCAACCCTCCACAAACTCAGGCACAGGGTGAACAAACAGCCTGTGGGGAGGAGAGGAGCTTCCAACTGTGCTGTGGCAGCACAGGGTACAGCACGTGCAGAAAAGGCGGCTGAAAAAATGTCATTTTCCCTCTTGATGCTAAAAAAACATCTTCAGGAGGACCTGAACCATGCAAAGCCATGCCTGGATGGGTTGCTCCTGAGGTTTTGCAGCCCTCTGAGCAGTTGTTTGCCTGAGAGGTGCCCATGGAGTTGGCAACAGGGTGGTTTAAAACTCCTGCAGACCTCTCCCTGCTCCTGAATATTGGTGCTGATGAGACCCCTGTTCCCCTTCCAAGGAGCTCCTGACACATTGTGCTCTGGATTTGTCCCTCCCTGGGAGGGGAGGCTGGAGAGCAGTGCTGGTTCACAGGGGGTCAGTTTACCTGCCTTTCTCAGGTTTTGTTTATCCTGTAACCCTGAACTCCTGTTTTTCTGTGCTGGCTCTGTGGTCTGTGTGGAGGAAGGTGCCCAGGTGCCTAAGCCAGTGAAACGCCCCATGTTTAAGGGCTCAGAGTCAGGCTTTTATCTGGTGAAAGGAAGTGTGCAAGTTCAGTAATTCTAGTTTGCTTTAAGGCAGCTTGGCAAGTTTGAATTCATTTTTGTGTTGGATAATGCCTTAAATCCTTTGATTCAGTGCACTGGGCTCACTGTGCAGCCCCACCTCAGCATATCCACAGTATAGATTTCCTTTCTGCCTCAGTAAAGCAGTTCTTGTTCTCTTCCTTGCTTTTGCAGCTGCTCTGCTGTCCTTGAATAAGACCCAGGGGCCAGAAAACATGCAAGTGTGACACAGTGGAAGCTCAAAAATGCAGTATTTCAAGATCTAGACTGACTGTTGCACGTTCTGTGTTTGTCATGTGCCTAAAATAGAAGTTTTGCTGATGTCTGAGCAAGTGTGTCAGGGTCTGGGTAGAGGAGACCTCTCACAGTGAGAGTGACTTTTGTTTCACAATAAAAACCCAACAGCTTTTGTGTTCCTTTCCCTGCTTGAGGTGCTGCTGCAGCCAACTCCTCAGTTTGGATTGGGATTTCTGAGCTGGTGGAAGTTTGTAAAAGCAATTCCCTGGTTTGGTGTGAGGCTCTGCTGCTTTCCACCCTTCTTTATTGAGCTCATTAATGGGAAGCTGTGGGAAATATGTGGGAAGAAAGTGATAGGGAAGCTCTAGGGTGTAGCAAGACTTCGCACCAGCACGTGTGGCCCAACAGAGGCTGAAGGGGCAAGGAAAGCTATGAGGTTTTCCACTGTGCCTTCCTTCCCAGGAGCCCAAGGACTCACCTGTGTGATGATTCCCACCCAAAGCAGGGAGCCTGTGCTGACCAGGCCAAACAGGGCCACTTTTCAGGCCAGATCAGCATCCTCTGATTGATGGGAAATACAGTCTCTGTGTGGCAGGGATGTGGAGAAAAGGCTGGCCCAAGGTAATGTTAAATAACCTGGATCTGAGCGCCCGTTTCTGTGAACTGCTTTTGTTTTGGAAAGGACAACTTTTCCTGCCAGGTCTCCTTTTACTAAAAAGGGAAGTAAAAAGAGCTAATTTGAGGCTGGCACAAGCTGATGTAAACAGAATTTCTTAGTCTAACTGGTTGCATTTCTAAGAGGAATAAGAGGAGATCTGTGTTTGCCCCAATACCACACTCTCACATGCAGGGGGTCTTGGCTGCAGTGGGTTCAGAGGAGACCAAGCACAGGAGCCTGGGCAGAAATGCCACCTCCATCACAGCCAGCCCTGCTCCTGCTGCTGCTTCTCCTCCTTCCTCCTGGGCTTGTGGCTGTGGGGCTCCTGGCAGCCCTCAGTAACCTGCCTGATGTCATTAGTGGGTGAAAGAAGAAGGCCCCTGGCTGGTCACAAGACTGCATTCCTGTTTGTGGGCAAGCCTCTTCCTTCTCCACTGCTCTGCTGAGGAGTGATGGGGTCTCAGCAACTTCCTTTTGGTGCTGCCATCTCTGTGACCACTCCATGAACTTTGCAGACCTGTGAGAGGGCTGTCCAGTGTTTTTCCTTTTTCCTCTCAGATGTTTCAGTTGTTTAATTTCTATTAGAGTCTTCCTGTTTTGCCTTTGTATCTAAAGCTCGGGCTGCACGTGTGCTGTACAAAGAATTAGAGTTTTCACTTGGTTTGGTTGCTTATCTCTGCATATCTCTTATGCTCTGAGGTTGAATTTTGGGGCTGTGCCATGATGGTGGTGGAAATTATTGGTCTCTGATTTAAAGCTTGGCTTTCTTAAGGCTTCTTCTCAAGGCTGATGGTGCCCCTGATCTGCGTGGTGCCATGGTCAGCATGAGAGAAAGGGCATCCCTGGGGCAGACAAGGTGGGAAGGGAGGTCTGGGCACACACACCTTCCTCTGCCTTGGGAATTGAGGGTGGTCCTTCCTGGCCAGAAAGAGGGGTCTGGCAGATCTGGTGGCAATGGTGACATCCCCAGCCATGCAGAGCTCCCAGCACTGGAAATCGTGACAGCTGCACTTCCTCTCTGCTCACCAATGCCATGGCTGTGCTGAGTCAGGGACATGAGGGTCACTGTCACGTGGCTGCAGGAGCACGAGTCTCTCTCCACCAGGACTGTCCCTTGTCCCCTGCCCTGTGTGGCTGTGCAGGGCTTTCACAGGGAGGCTGAGCTGGAGAAAGTTGGTCTGAAGGAGCTTTCTGAGTGTTGCTGTTGTATTTGGTGTTAGACCTGCATGGATCTCTGTTTGTGAGAAGCTGGAAGGCAGTGCTTTGGTGAGTGTTGCTGGGTGGAGGGGGAATGGGTGCTCCAGGGCTCCAGTTGTCACTGTGATGGTGTTGTGGGAAGTGAGGGGGTCTCTGCTGCTGGCTCCAGACCACTGCCTGCTGTCCCTGCTGGTGTTCAGCTGAGACAGCCTGGGCCCTGCTGTGGGCTGGGAAAGCTTCTGTGCCTGCACCCTGCTGAGCTCCCTTTGATTGGAGCCTGGCACCGGTGCCAGTGTTGGGCAGAGGGTCACTGGTGGCATTGCACGTTTGTCACGTAATTCTTCTTTGATTCTGTCACTGCTGATTCTTTTTCTGCATGTATTGCAGAACAGAGGTTGCACCTGCAGCTCCTGTGCTTATCTGCAGGTGTCCAAAGGCTGCTGATGCTTGGGGGGGCAGCTCAGGGGGCTCAGCCCCTGTGCCAGCCATGCCAGGGCAGGCAGTGTCTTCAGGGTGTGTGGGGATGCTGGACATCCCTCTCTGGTGTGTTGGGCTGGAATCTGGGGCTCTTTGGGGCTCTACTGGTGCTGGGGGTGGATTATCAGAGGTGGGAGCAGTGAGCAGCCCCGGGCTGTGCTTGCTCAGCAGTTTTTCCTTCTCCTTCCCCTCTTGGCAAGGCTGACCCTGCAGTCAGGGTGTGCTGATGGTGGCACAGGGCAGAGTCAAGCACAGAGCTTGGCCACTCCTTTTTGGGGCAAGTGCCACAGGCTGCAGCCCTGGGACTGGGAGGTCCAACTGGCCTGAGGCACTTGGAACTCATCACAGATATGACATTAAAAACAGGCTGCTTCAGTCTCACAGAGAGACAGCTTCCTGCCCAGATTGCCAGCTTAGCTTCAGAGCCAAGGCCTCTTGGTCACTAGGAGATACCACAATGGCACTTCCAGAAGGGGAAACCTCCCAGCCACGTTTTGTGGTTGTAGTGCTCTGTCCCAGTGGGCTTTTGGAGGCATCTGATGCAGGGAAGGAGAATAGATCTCCTCTCATTGCTGAGCAGTTGGCCTTCATCACTCCCCATCCTGTCTTGTTTGTTGAATTACTGTTTCTGTATATATTTAAATATTTTTAAACTCTGTGACCTTTAGCACCTTTATTCTGTACGGAAATCATGGGGAATTTGAGGATGCCTGGCACTGAGAGTGCTTCCAGTCTTTCTTTTTTGCAAGGTGTGCATGAGAATGAGGAATACATTTCATTTAATATGAGGATGCAGTACATCTGTTTGCTAGCATGGAGATGTGCAGAGAAGGTCCCTGATGATTTGAATGATTGTGAGCTGCCATGTATCAAGCAAATTCACACATTTAGGGGCTGAAAAGCTGTGCTAAAACACAGTATTGCTTGATTGCAATCTTTCAAAATGTTGTGACTTTTCTGTGTGATGTAAATGCTCACATCCTGCTGAGACTGCTGTGTGCATAAACAGGGAACCAGGAACTGGAGATGCCATTAAAACAAAAAAAGGATGTGGGACACCTTGTCTTACCTTGATTGAAGATATAATAAACACTGTGGATAAAATGACCACCCTTGAAACTGTTGTCAGGGAAAGTTTTACTTCTGCATTATAAATTTCCTTTTCCTTTTAAAAGCCTAGTTTGGTTCTACCAAGGCCCTTCCAGAGACTGCAGGATTCCCAGCGTAGCTGAATTTCAAGTAAGAACCAGGTTTCTTTTCACTGGAGGTGAAAAGGACATCTGTTTGAAAATGAGTTGCTGTGAACTTCTGGAAAATAATTGTTACAACCAGATAGGTCAGACTGAGATACATGGAGGAATAATTTTCTTTGATGGGTGAAGTGAGTTCAATAGTTCCCGAGTTATGACAACCCTTCAAAAAAGAGAAATGAGGCTTAATTTCACATCCTTTGCCTTTCTCTTGCTGTGTCTAAGCCTGAGGGCAGGGGTGGTTAAGTGGAAGCAAAAAGAAGAATCTGTAACTGGGATATAAGGCTTGAACAACCAAATGTCCAGGACCAGAGCGAGCCCACCATCAAAATTAAAGCAGCTCTTGTGCCTTGTTCCATCACTAGGCCATGACCATGTTTCCTCCTGGGGTTAGAGCTCAGCATGGAAACTTTGTGCTGTGGAGGTTGTGAATGAAGAGAGGAGAGCAGACCAGAGCCATAAACCTCCTGGAATGTTCCCTTCCCTGGCTGTGGGCAGCGAGTGGGTGGCCTGGCTGCAGCTGCAGGGCTCCCCTTTGAAGCTCTGGAGAGCTGCAGCCTGGTCAAGGCGAGGAGATAGCACAGCTCCCACCCCCTCATCCACCCGGGCTGCATTCCTGGAGCTGCCTCCCTGAGGATGCCTCTCAGAGGCTGCACTGCCTGGGAGAGCAGACCACCTCTGGAGGCCTGAGAAAGCCAAATCCTGCTGCTCTGGGAGCTGAAGCTCTGCTGCTTTGAGCACAGTGATGGATTTGGGCTGGAGACAAAGCCCTCACCTGGCTGAGGAGAGCACAGGCTTGTTCTTGCCCTCATTCTTTGCCCACACAGGGCAGCTCATGCATATCCATGTCTGAGCTCTCTGGAGCTGGGAGTTGCTGTGGGCTGGGTGCTGCTCACCACAGGCACTCTGCTTTGGAACTGTCCCCCACGTGCAGTTGGTGACATGGGAGGCTGCTGTCCCCTGTGCAAGGAGCCTTTCCCAGGGCTCAGCTGCTGCTGGGTTTGGTGCTCAGAAGGGAAGGAGCTGCAGCTCCTGCCCCAAACCAGCTCAGCGTGGTCTCTATCAGCCTTGTTATTATTCATGGCTTTCCCTGAGCAGAGGTTTGCCTTATGTGCCTGGGGATTTTCATGGAAAGTGGGTGAAAGACTGTTCTAAGGATAATCTTACTGCCCTGTGTGAGGGGAATTGTCCACCCTTGTGTAATTTGGGCAGTGAAACTGCTACTGAAAAAACCAACTCATTCCAGTATTAGAGATATTTACTCCTGCCTGTGTCTGGGCACTGATCCCTCCATCTCTTTGCAGAGTTGGGCTGTGCTGTGCACAGGCAGCAGCTGATGCTCCCTGTGAACCATGGACCAGTGCCCCTCAGGGCTTCTTTGCCCTGGGATATAATGAGCAGCTCAAGTGATGAATGCAAGAACCAAAACTCAAGAACTCTCTGTGAAAGGATGGGTTGCCTGGCAGGTTTTGGCTGAGACTGGCTGAGATTCCTACAGATGAGGTGGGGTGACAGAGGGGAAGAGTTTGTGATTAAAGTTTCAGGGCTTTCATCTGGAATAAAAGCATCATTTTCCCCCCACCAGCATATTCCCCTGGTACTGGTTGCCAGACCTGCTCCTTGGTGATTTACTGGAACCAGATAAGGAGGAGGAGAGGGATCCTCCTGGGAGCTGAGCCTTTTTGGCAACTAAGCCCCAGCTGTGGAGGCTTTAACTAACAGTTTAGTCTACAGTTGTACAGAAGTAACATCCAGCTCTTGCTTGGCTCCAAGATCCAGCAGTGGAAATCCTGTTTGCAAGGAGGGAGGACAGGGTGACCTGCCTGATGGAATGTGCAATTTGCTTGTCTGCAGTCACATAACTCTTATTTTTCTTCCAGCACCCTGCTTGGTATCTTCTCTGGGAACATGATGGGAAACTTTGCAGTGGTGTTTTAGTGCCCTTTGTAAGGCAGTTACTTGTCAAGTTCTCCATCAAATGAAACTTCTTGAAGGGTTGAGCATTAATTGGGATGCCAGAGTACCTGCCCAGGGTCATTGCCAGGTGGCTGTGGACTTCTCCCTGTGCTCCACAGGGTGTTTTTTATGGCTGATGCCCTGTGGCACATGGCTGGGAGCTGTCTGGAGCTGGACTTCCTTTGTGGGGGTGACAACAAGGGACTGTTCTTTGCTGAAGGCTGTACCTGCTCTCCCTCATTAGTGCTCCCTAAGCATCACCTTCCCTTTTCTTCCCAGCTCCTGAATGTTTTAGCACAACCTTCAGCTTCAGTCATCTTTATTTCTCAGCCATAGCAAATATCCTTTCCCTCCTGCAGCACCACCACAGCTCTGAGACACTTTTCTGGGTGCAAGTTCAAATGTCCATGGTCTCCTGGTTTGGCAGGATGCCCAAGTACAAGGAGAGAGTCACTTTGCCCTTCCAAATCAAGTTTTGAGTTAATTATCTGTTTACTTGGCCAGAGTGTGTCCTTGTGTGTGTAGGGAAGATAATCTTGCCATGTGGATTAGGGTCAGAGGAGTTCAGAGCTTTGGCACAGCAGAGGGAGGGAGTGATGGGTGCCTCCCCAGGGGAAGGACAGGAGCCATAGGGCTGGTTGGTATTTGAGGGCTGTGTTCATCCTCGTGTTATCACAGACTCTGGGTATGGCTGTGGGCAAGTCACAAGTCACTTGAACTCTGCCTTGGTAAGTGGAAAGGAGGAATTTAAGGAGATGGAAGTTAAACTGGAGGACAGCATATAGGGGACTGGGAAGCCAGAGGCCCAGAAAGAGTTGGATAGTAAATTCAATCTGCAGTGGAGTAAATCAGAAGTATTCATTATTTGTGCTGTAACACTGCTGTGGGAATGCTCAGGGGAGTTGGTGCCACAGTCCTGCTCTGTGGTTTATCAGCACAGCAGTGGGGCCAGGGCATCCTGTCCCCTTGTGGGAGGGAGGGGGGAAGCCCCAGATCTGTGGGGTGACTGGAAGAGTGGGGTCACCCCCCAGTAACACTCCAGGGGCTCTGTGGTGAGTAAGGGCTTTAGTAAAGGCTGGCCCTGAGTCCCTGCTGAGGATTGCTGGGGTGTCAGTAGCTTGGGCTCCCTGGCTGGGGTGTGAGGCTGCTCTGATGTTGCTGGCAGAGGGAGAGCAGAAATCCCTTCAGATGGATCAGTGTGGATACAACAGGAAGGGAAAGGCTTGTTAGGACACCTTGGGATGCAGAAGAACCTTGCAGAGTTGTGATGAGAGGCCTCTGTCCAAAGAGTTTTTGGGTGTTGTGCTCCTAAGACTAAATGTGAAGCAAGCAGCATTTTCTGGATGTCTTCTAATGCTGTCCCACGTGGCTGCTGGTGCTCACTGTTTTTCTTTCTCACAGTGCCTCTGACTGCCATGGGGGAACCCAGCATGGACCCAACCATCTCCGCTCCTGACAGCACTGCCCAGCAGGACTCTCTCTTCAGCATGATGGACGTGTTCCTCATCTCCCTCATCACTGGACTTTTTACCTACTGGTTCTTCTTCCGCAAGAAAAAGGAGGAAGTGCCCGACCTCCCCAAAATGCAATCAGTGTAAGTAACAACTCCCGGGCTGCGTGGCACCAGTGGAGCTTTTCTCTCGTTTGTGGTGAGCTCTGGAAGGCTCAGCTGGGTTGTGGGAGGTCGGTGAGGGAGCTTTTCTCTGCCCTCAGCTGTTTCTCTGCCCTCTGCGTTCTGCTCACAAGGCAGAAATCCCGGTGGAGGAGCCAGGCTGCAGTTCTGCCTTACCCCACCGTGTGGCCCAAATCAGGAATTGGCCTTTCCCGAGCAAAGCAGGAAAGCCTCTGGCTGTACTTCAAGACTCTTAAGGATTGCATTGGCAATTCTTGGTGTTTTCTGATAAAAGTCACGTTTAGGAAAATCTAGAGAAAGGTGGACTTGTTCCTAAACAGGTTTCCTATTGGAGATTTTATCTACCCTTGGCTATGAAGGAAAGGAATATTCTTGTGGAGCTGGGAGATAGTTCCTGGGATGAGCTGCTTGGCAGCTCCTGTAGAACTTGATTGGCTTTTGATGCCAGGTTACCACAGCAGCAGGGGACTGGATTTGGAGAGGGAGAGCTTTATTCCACCCTATCTCCTGCAAAGGGCTTGGGGCCAGGAAGGAGCCATGCTGGCAGAGATCTGGGTGCATTTAGTTCCTTGTCTCAGTCACATTCCAAACTTAACATCAGTTTTCTGCTGGACTTTTTAGCTCGTTCTTTGTTTCTGACATTGCAGGAGGTTGGAAAATACATTTTCTGTCTGGGAGGGTTTTAAAGGGCAGCAGTGTCCCTGGCTATGGTGCCCTGTGCAGATGGGTGCACACATGGCTGGCAGCAGCCCAGCTGCCTGTGCCTGCTCAGCCTTACCTTGGGAATGTGTCTGTTGGATGGCTGGGATGCTTTCCCTCCCATGCCTGCCAGACCTGGCTGTGCGTGTCAGTGCACGTGGTGGCCTCTGGAGATTGGAAAGAGAATGGCTGTGCTGCACTGAGAGCTGAGCTGGCTGGGGTAAGGGCATTCTTCATCTGAAATTGGATCCTGCTGTGGCACAGCCTGAGCTCCCGTGCTCCCTGCCCTTGTGACTGATTCCCTTAATGTGCAGCTCTTCCAGAGGCTGTGGTGACCTTGCAGAGAAGCTTTGGCTTCTGGTTGTTACCACCTTGTGCTGCTGCAGGGCCTCAGCACATGGGCCTCCACCCCAGCCTGGCTGCAGGTCCTGGCTCTGAGTGCCTCACAGGCACTTTGTGTCCTCTGTGGGGTCTGTGCTGCCTTCTCTGTCCCTGTGAGCAGTGACTGGGAGGGAGCAGCTGCTCCTTGTGGGAGATGTGGAACAGCAGCACCTCCTGTGGGGTACCCAGAGAGGTGAGGTTGTTCTGCAAGTTGTCTGACACAGTTGCACTTTGGAAAAGTGTCAGCCAGGCAGGTGCTGTGTGAGAGGAGGCTCTGAAGTGGTTTTTCCCTGTACCCTGCTGCAGCCCTGCTGTGGTCACTGTATCAAGCTGGCCCCATGGCAGTGTGACCCTAAAAGCCAAGGCTGTGGCTGGTGTCACATCCATCCTTCAGGACAGGGACAGTGACTTCCTGCAGCTTGTGCAGTGGGATTTTATGGGACTCCTGGAACTGGCAGGAAAATGTGTGGGAAAACAAGCTTGGTCAGCCTTGGGTTTCCTTCCCTCCTGTAATCCTCGAATCTGGGATAGGGTTTCCTTTCTGATAAACAAGCAAATTGACAGGACACAGGATCACACTGTCAGCCTCTGCCTGTGGCTGGCTGGATATGGCAGGTGGCCCCTGGGCAGTCAGGGAAGCTGTCCCAGACCCCTGAAGGCAGAATGGCCTCAGTGGGGCTGTCTCTGCTGCTGTGGAGGGCCTTGACCTTCAGAGGGGTTGCATTTCTTCAGCTGCTTCTCTGCAGCTCTGTCTTGTCTCACCAAAGTGTCCTGAACTGTTTTATCTTATGGCATTGGAGAGTGCAAGCAGAGTCTCTGACCTAAACACAGCATCCAGCACCTCAGTGCCCTTCTGGGGTTTTTGGGAGCAGCACACCTTCATAAAACCCTGTATGCAAAGGAAATGCCACTGTTGTTACTGCCCTTGCTTGTAGAAGCGCAGATGTGTGGGTGAAATGCCCTGTTCTGGATGGCAGCTGGGCTGGGTTCTCTCTGCATGGCCTGGGGATCATCATGATCTTGCCCCAGCAATGCATCTCCAGGTTCAGCCACAGCTCAGTGAGGGGTCAGGCTGCTGATCTTCACCCTTAAGCCAAGGGGAGCTGTTTACCTGCCTGAAGTTCCCACAGAAGGGGCAGAACCCAGCACAGTTTCCTGTATATGAGGTGCCCCATACCTGTGACATGTAACACGTGCCTGTGATCCCACTGACTGAGCATTGCTTGTGTTTTGACCATTTTCAGCCTTAATTAAAACCACCAGAGCAGCCCTCCCTGCAGCCTGCTCTGCAGATGTCATTAGGGAGAGCAGCTCTGGATCACCACGCAGCCACGGCCACCGTGCTTCCTCACAGGGCCATTGCTGGGGAATGCAGCAATTTATTTTTATTCTTTGGCTGCTCCTCCTCTGAAAGTTTCTCAATCACAGATTTCTTTCCCTTCTCCTGTCCCCACTCTGCAGACAGTCATGCTGGAGAGATGCAGGCGGGACAGCTATTGGTATGCTTAGTGTCACCCTCACCCTTCTCCCCCCTCTTTAACATTGTTTGGGACAGAAACTGGCTTATCTCTATTCTGCAGCTATGCAGAAATCCAGTCCCTGGTACTTGTAGGGCTTCCTGTGGCAGGAATTGCTCCAAGTCCTTAGCCTGATTAGCTCTCTGCTGCCTGTGTGTGTGAGACCATCTCTAATTTAATTTAATAGGATCCTGAGGAAAACAAGCTCCTTTGAGCAGCCTCTGTAATGGCACTGCCATAGTTACCCGAAGCGTTGCTCACGCAGTGTCTGGAATCGCTTCATTCAGCTACAGCATCAAGCTTTTTTTTCTTTTTTTCTTTTTTTTTTCTTTTTTTTTTTTTTTAAAGAATATATATAAAAGCAGCTGTGATATAAACAGTTTCCAAGGGAACAAGGCAGGGGGAGGGTTTTGTGTCCCGTCCCCCTGCTCTGTGCGGATGGGAGAGGGACGTGTGCTGCGGAGGATCCTGGGAGGTTTCATTCTCCACTCCTAATTCCTTTCTGCCACTGCTGCCAGATGTTGCAGTTTCTCAGGACTGCGCAGATCCACTCAGTAACTTCCAAAGCCCCACCACGAGGATCGGAGTGGACAGGACCACTCCTGCTATGACCCATGCCGGGACCTTTTGTGCCGGCTCTCTTCTCCTCAACAAAAGGCTGCCGCTCGGTTTGAACGCCCAGGAGGAGCAGAATAGAAAGGCCTGTGTGCGTGTGGCTCCAGAGCTAAGTTAGATCCGTCCCCCCACAGCTTCCCTTGCAGACACACGGCCGCCCTGGACTCTTTGTCTGCCTCCTCCCTGCCCTGCCATGGGCTGTGTGTACTCGGCCCCGCGGGAAGAGCCGGCCATGGCCAGGTGAGTTACGGGGTGGTGGGGTCCCTCCAGCTCCAGAGCTGGGTGGAGTGGGTGCCTCCTCCCTCTGCAGCAGGAGGAGAGGGAAGGGGAGAGGCTCTGCTTGGAAGCAGGCTGCTCCAGAGGAGACCCTGCTGTCGGTGCTTGGTTTCTGTGCACCATCCAGGCTGCATCCTCACTTCTGGATGTATCAGGAAAGCCACAGGAACAGGAGCTTTCTGAAGGAGAGGTGTTCAGCTGAGACAGACTTTGGAATTGCTGCTGAGCTCTTGGGAGCTTCCTGCTGTGTCTTTTCTTTCTCCTGAAACCAAAGTGACAGAGAGCCCTGGGAGTTGTTTGGACTGTGGGCTCTACCAAGGGTGGGAGAGATGTACAAACTACAGACTCACTCTGACAATGAGGTTAATCCCCTTCTCTCCACCCAATGCTTCTTCTAGTGCTTGTAGCTGCTACCCTGAGCTGTCTGAGCTTAAGAGCAGTCCTTGCTGAGGACAAACTTTCTCTTCCAAGTTTCCCTGGCAGAGCAGGGAAAATGAGTGCAGTTTCTGCCTTTGGTGTTTGTGCGTTTTCGCTGCTCAGATTTTCAGGCCACCCTGATGAAGCAATTTCAGGGAGTTGTGTAGCCTTTTTTCCAAAGCCAGGCTCATTATTTCTTCTGTGTCTGAGCCACAGCCTGTTCTCCAGCACTCACTTCAGTGCAGGGTTGCCTCCTTTGAAAATGGACGAAGTCCATGTGCTGCACCCTTTTCTCTTCCAAAGGGAGCTGGCTGAAAGGATCTTAAAACTTTTATTTTTCTCCTCTTTTAAAAGCGTTCTGTTTAGTAGTTGACCCAACAGTTGTTTTAATTGGATCTTGTTTGCAGAGGATAGGAATTAAAGAAGTTCACCAAGGAGCCAAAAACTAAGTGAGAGCTGTGTCTTGAGAGCTCTCCCGAGCCCCTGTCCTGGCTGCAGCGTGGGCAGGGCTGGGGCTGCTCCCTTAAGATATTTGTGATATCCCAGTTCCCAGCAGGGGATGAATGCCAACATGGGGGGACTGTTCAGTGCTGGGAGAGCCAAGCAGGGGTGTGAAGCAGCTCTTCTGGGAGCACGGCTGCCTTGGGGAGCTTTCTGGGGTCAGCTTTGCTTGTCCTTTGTGTGTGCTTTGTCTTTGGGGTGAGACTGTTGGTGTTCAGAGCTGTCAGGCACAGTTATGGAGCTCCTTGATCCCTTTGGGTAGCAAGGGGTGCTCCAAGGGACGTTTTGGGAATGTCCCCCACCCTGCTGCTCTGCGTGTGTGTGCTCTCCACAAATGCCTCGGCACATCCGCAGGATCCCTCCCTCTGGGCTACAGAGTTGAGGAAACTGTTAGCAAGCTCTTCATATTCTCACATGGGCTGGAGCCAAAACCATTTGTTTTTTGCCTGGAGGCTTCTCTCTTCCCACAGGAGACCCGGCCTTGCATTCTTCCATTGTGGAACGGGAACGGGTCCCACGTTCCTCTTCCCTGCTACCAGAGTTTTGGTGGGGAGGACAGCAAGGGAGCTCCTGTCCTTGTCTGCTCTGAAAAGCTCCCAGCACCGAAGCTGACTGCAGCTATGGTCATCTCTTCTTGTGAGGCTCCCAGGTCCCCAGGGCTGGGTTGTTTTCACTCCAGGATACTGAAAATCCAAAGATGTGCTATGGAGAGCAAAGCTCTTCTATCTCCCTCCCTACCAGGGCAGCCACAGCAGTGTGAATCCCCACCTCCATTATTTCTGCCTCTGCTGGGGTTTGTCCCCCTTCCAAGCTAGGGAAGGCTATGTCCATACAGTATTGCAAATGTTCTGTGCAGGAGATCCATCCTGGGAATGGGAAAGAGCTCCACAGGACCTGGGCTGGCAGTGGTTGCCTTGTCAGGAGCTCTGTGGGTCTGATCAGCTGTGTGTGTCTGCTCCACAGGGCTCTCCAGCTCGGGGGCTGATGTCTGGAATGATGTTTTGAGGTTGGAACAGCTGGTTTTTAGCCTTCTGTTTGACTTCAGTTTTGGGGGATGTGCCCTGGGGAGCGTGGTCTTAGTGGTGTGGGAAGCAGGGAATTCTCCATTCCCTTCTTTCAAACCATGGCTCAGCCCCTGAGATTTATCTGAAAACCTGCTCCTGTGAGATCCTTTAACCTGCTCAGCTGTGGAACCTCTCAGAGCAGTTGATAAAGGTTTCCTGATGGGCGAGGCTGAGTGCCTGGGCTTTTCCTGTGGGGGAATTCACTGGTGGGGGTCAGGCAGGGGCTCTTCTTTTCCCCTCTGCTCTGAGTCCCTGCTCCATGGTTGTGCACAGAAGCCCTGTGTTTGAGTGATGGGCATCCCTGGGACAGGGTCAATAACTGGTCAGTGGAGATTCACACCCTATTGGGCAGCTTTCCTGAGGCCTGGAGGCCACTTTTTCCCCACTTGCTTATTCCTGACCTCAAAAATGAATGTGCTCATCTAAAAAGAGGTTTCTCCTGTCTTTCAGAGCAGCTCCAGTGAGAGACAGCAGCTTCATCGAGAAGATGAAGAAGACGGTAAGCTGCTTGTTCTGCTTCCAGGAGGTGCTGGGAAGGTGGGGGAGCTCATGTTTGTGCCAGTTTCTTCTGGAGCCTCCTGGCAGCAGGAGGAGCTGGTTTGGGTACAGACACATGCCTGCTGCAGAGAGCATCCAGAGCAAGGCTGTGTGAGCAGCCAGAAATAGTTATTTTAGTCTGTGCCTGGGAGTTGTTCTTAGAGAAGAAATTTAAGTGAAAATTTGGTGGAAAAAAATAATGTAACATGAGATCAAAGTCAGGAGGGAAATGGCAGAGACTTGAAAGCCATTGGCTGGCAGTTGTTTATCTGTGTGGTTGCTTCCCAAACTGGCTGGCTGTGGAATGGGAATTGCTGTACATGGAACTGTCAGCTTTTGACTCTGCTGGTCTGGACACAAGAGGAAGCAAAGGAAGAAGCAAGGGCTGGATGTGTTTTCCGTTTTACTTCAAAGGAGCTGGCTTGCAGCACAGCAGGAGCTCTGGTGCTCAGGCACTTGCCCAGAGCCTTTGGCAAGTTCTGCATTCTCATCCAGGGTGTTCCCTGTTTCCAGGAGTCACGGTGCAGCTGTGGAGTTGAGAGTAAATCTGGCAGGTTTATTCTTTGCTTCGGGTTTTAGTCTGACCTGAGTCTCCCCTCTGAGAGTGGCAAGAGTCATGTTCTCATTAACAGCTCAGCCTTGAGTTTTCTGCCAAACCCTTGGAGTCCTGCACAAACGCAGACTCCTGGTTGCCTTTAGGTTGCAGTCCAGGATTCCTGATCCCAGGCATTTCCTTTGTCTGTGCTTCATCCATGCATTTGCCAAATGACTAAACACCATTTAAAAGAGTTTTTTCTTTTTCTCCAGGGCCGAAATATCGTGGTTTTCTACGGTTCCCAGACGGGCACAGCAGAGGAGTTTGCCAATCGCCTCTCCAAAGATGCCCATCGCTATGGCCTCCGGGGCATGGCAGCAGACCCAGAGGAGTATGACCTGGTAATTCAGCCCTGAACAGCCTTGGGATAGTAACAACCTTCCAGTGCCCCCTATAAAAATCCAGTGACCCTGGCCAAGGGACAGTTGTGTCATTTAGGGGAGAAAAGATCAGCCTGAGATCAGCAGATACGGGCTTGGTCCTTGCCATTCTGCATTCTCTTGGTCCCATAAAGCCTTGCATGGAAAATCCCATTGCTTTTCTGATGGGAAATATTGACTTTTTGTCCAGTGAGGGTGGTTGGCTTTATTTTCCCTTTATTTTGGGTGGGTTTGGCCTTTCCCCACCCCTTCTGTAAACGCATGGTGCTGTTCACACTGCACTGTGGGAATAGGAATTACCCAACACCCACAGTGTGGGATTTTTGAAGATTCCTTCTTTCCTCTGGTTGCAGTCGGACCTGAGTCGCCTCTCTGAGATCGACAAGTCCTTGGCTGTGTTCTGCATGGCCACCTATGGAGAGGGGGATCCCACAGACAATGCCCAGGATTTCTATGACTGGCTGCAGGAGGCTGACGCCGACCTGTCGGGTCTCCGCTTTGCAGTAAGTGGCCCTGTTCCAGATTTTGGGTTGCATTCAGGCAGAAAAGCCAAGAGCCTTCCAGTGTGGCTTGGGGAAAGGCCCAACGTGATGTCTGTGCCTTGTACACCTTGTCTGGGATGAGGTCCCTGCTGTCTTGCTGCCCAGGCTTTGTGGACACTTTCCAATGTACATCTGGAGGCTTTAAATGCAAATGTCAGACTTCTCTCTCCACTCCCTAAATCCATGAGGGTTTCCTGGTGCAAACAGCCCCAAACAGCCCTGCAGGCACTGAATACAAGTCTGTAAATGAGCTGCAGGCTACTGCTGCTCTTCAGAAGCTAATTGAGCAGCCTGGGGCCAGGTCTTCTCTCACAAAGTAAATCACTTGGACGAGTGTGTAGCTCTCTTCCTGTGCTCAGCTGAATAACTGGCTGAGAAACAACCACCTCACCTCCACCCTGGCCAAATTCCTTAGGCAGCATAATAATTGCAAATGAGAGTGAAATCCAGTGGTGGAGATATGAGGCTGCTCTGTGTGAAGCAGTGAGCAAACATTTTACTGCATGGTTTGTGGGAGGCAAAGGCCATTAATTGGTCTCCAGGCAGTCCAGGCTCTTCCTGGTCCCATGAGGAGTTGTGCAGGAGCTCTTGGAAGTGCATCCAGGCTCAGGGGAGGTGCTGGTGCCTCCTGACCACACTCTCCAGTGGTAGATTCTTACTGGAGAGCTGATGGGGGCCTGGGAGAGGTCTCACTGCCTTTCTTCAGCATCCTTGGCTGGGTGATAATGGATAGGGAAAGTCAACTCCTGCTTCTCCAGGCTCATGAGTGTTCCCTTCCAGGTCTTTGGGCTGGGGAACAAGACTTATGAGCACTTCAATGCCATGGGGAAGTACGTGGACAAGAGACTGGAGGAGCTCGGAGCCCAGCGTATCTTTGAGCTTGGGCTGGGAGATGACGATGGCAAGTGAGTGCCTTGGGGTGAGGGGCTGATCTGAGCTGGCTGAAAGCATCTTGGAAGGGACCCTGACAGGGAATTGGCTCTGCTGCCAAGACAGAAATAAACTCCACAGGGCTCATTGTTGGGGTTGATGTTTTGAGTGTGTGTACCTGCTGTCTCTCCTACAATCAGCACAGGGAGTATCCTCAGGGATCCTGTGTCTGGGAATCCCACATCAGCTTTAAATGCCCATGGAACAGGCTTTGCTCTGTGCACTGCTGCAGCCTGTGTGGATAAACTCACCCATCCCAGTGAAGGAGGCAGATTAATCTCCTTGGCAAATGCTTTATGGTGGGAGGCAGCAATTTTCCAACTCGGACAATGATATTTTCTTTTTTTTTTCACATCTCTGTGCTCACCTGAGCACCTTGGGACATTACATCAACCTGTGGCTGTACCTCTAAGGTCTTCAAAGCCTTGTGGGAGGGATGTGCCATGTGTGGAAGGCTCTGAGCCCAGAAAAATAAGCAGTGCCATGGTGGAATCATGACCTTTTAGGAAGATCACCTTATTCCAGGGGTGGACAATGAGGAGCTGAGTTTTTTTAAGACTGAGCCTAAATAACAAAGCCTTCCTTGGCAGAGCTGGTGAAGGTAGATGTGTCTGATATAGCAACAGTTTCCTCTCAGTGCTCTGCAGGTGCTTTCCTGGTGGTCTGTGGACATGTGGTGGTACCATAGGAGCCTGGGTCTAAGGCCTTTTCCCATCGTGATGGGAGGAGGGCCATAGGGATCTCAGGTGGCTCCTGTGGGAATGGGGCTGGATTACTGACTCTCTCTTCTGCCCTGGCTAGCCTGGAAGAAGACTTCATCACCTGGAGAGAGCAATTCTGGCCAGCAGTGTGTGAGCACTTCGGGGTGGAGGCTACAGGAGAAGAGTCCAGGTGGGTTTGGGAGCAGCTCCTCTCGGGTGTCAGAGAATGGCCACCTCTGAGTGGTGGCTGTGCCATCAGCCCCGGGCTGCTGTTCCATTTCCTCTGCACTGCCTCCCCTCCCAGACTCGAGGAGGGCATGAGTGAAGTAGAGCACAGCCTGAGCCTCTCCTGGTGTGAGTTTGAGCCCAGCTCTGGATTCCTGTTCTGAGTGGGGAGGTTTGGGGTTTGGTTCCCTTGGGAATGGCTGTGCTGGTTGTGAGGCTCCAGGGAGGCTGAGGATTCCCCTTGCTTTGGGCTTTCTGCAGAGTCTGCCTGGTCCCTCATGTCTCGAGAGGGGCAAAGGGGTGGAATTGACATTTATTTTTGAGCTGCAGCAAATCCAAAAAAGGAGATGATGATTCTAGCTGTACCTTGTGGGTTCCAGTTTGACTTTTTTCTCTTTTCTCCTCCCTTTCCCCCTGCAGCATCCGGCAGTACGAGCTGGTGGTGCACACAGATGTGAACATGAACAAAGTCTACACAGGGGAGATGGGCCGGCTCAAGAGCTACGAGAACCAGAAGCCGTGAGTGCCAAAGCCCTTGGTGTATGTGGGGCAGGTCTTGGCTGGTGGCTCCTGGATGTTTCTGACAGCACCTGCTGTGCAGGCAGTGCCATTCCTGCAGCACAGCACATCCCTGCCCAAGGGAAATGGGCTCAGATCCCCACTGGGACTCTGAGATTTCCCAATTAACAAATCATTCATGGTGAAGAGATGGCTGTGCTGTTTGGCTGGTACATCCACAGCATCTGCCCTGAGCCTTTCCTTGCCTGGAGTGGCCAATGCATGCTGGCTGCTGGCAGTATTGCTGTGGGGAGATAAGCTTTAAACATTAATTCCAGCCTGAAATGTTTCTTTGAGGTGTGACAGACCCTCCAATCCAGTTTTCTGCCATGTGTCCATAATGGGACAGAGGCTGTTGATTCTGGGCTGTGCTGAGAAGGAAAAGGATCTGTTTTCTGGGCCAGTGTGGGGAGCAGCAAGATCATGGTCTGTTTTGCTGTGCCAGTGTGGGGAGCAGCAGGATCATG
>JAHLSL010000039.1:986952-999997 GCA_025920805.1 Petroica traversi | reverse complement strand
ATCATGGTCTGTTTTGCTGTGCCAGTGTGGGGAGCAGCAGGATCATGATCTGTTTTCTGGGGCAGTGTGGGGAGCAGCAGGATCATAATTTAGTTTGTGCTGTGTGCAGTGTGCCTTGGAACAGGAACCAAATCATGGGAGCCTGCTCTGGAGGCAGAGGGAACATGCCTGGGTACAAGGAGCTCCATGAGCCTGCAGGAGAGTAACCAGAGGGCCTTTGTCTTTCCTTCCAGCCCATTTGATGCCAAGAACCCCTTCCTGGCCCAGGTAACGGAGAACCGCAAGCTGAACGAGGGCGGAGAGCGGCACTTGATGCACCTGGAGCTGGATATCTCCAATTCCAAAATCAGGTAGCTCCCTGGGGGAGACTGCTCCTCTGTTATGTCAGCAGCAAAGAACAAGGATGTGGCACCATGCAGAACTTCAGAAGGGGACCTTGCTCCTTAACAGCACCCCTTTGGGTTACTGTACCAGGTACCCCTGTCAGGACCCACCTTTTGCACTGCTTTGGGTCCATCCCAGCCCACATCCCTGTCCTACCTGAGCAGTGCCCATTGCAAGGATTCTCTCAGAGTCACTCAGTAGATGAGAGAGCAGCTGAGCTGTGAGAGAAGGGAGAGCTGGAGCTTGCTCTTGCCTGTGTTTGCCTGGCTTAGGTGTACAAGCATAGGGGGATTAAAGACGCTAGCTCTCACTAGCTCAAATTCCTTAAATGGTTAGGAAGCCAGGAATCCAGGTGGCTTCACATAACAACTGCAGAGGTTTTGAGGAGCTTTGCTCTGTTCTGTTGGGAAATTGACCTGTCCTTGCTGGAGCTCTGGCAAAACTCTGCTGTTACCTGTGAGGTGCCATGTAAAAACCGTGGGAAACCATTATCCCACAATGTCACTGCTGGCTCTGTGGATCCTGGTGGTGCAGGTCCTGTGCTTTAGACCTCAGTATTGTCCTGTTACCTCTTGCACCAGCCCTGTTGTCTTCTGGCTGGGCTGCTGGGGGTGGTCAGGAAGGGGTGCAGGTGTTCCATGTGCTCTCCCCTGCTCTCTGCCAGGTATGAGTCTGGTGACCACGTGGCTGTGTACCCAGCCAACGACTCCTCCCTGGTGAACCAGATTGGTGAGATCCTGGGCACAGATCTGGACACTGTCATGTCCCTGAACAACTTGGACGGTGAGTGTGGATGACCCCTGGGGGTCAGCAGTTCTCCTTCAGCTGTGACCTCTGTCTTTCACCCTCAGATCCCATGGGGCACCTCCAGATGTCCCACAGCCAGTTTCAATGCTGGGCTGTTTTAGCAAGGGCTCAGAGCCTGCTTGCTGAGAGCAGCTGAAGTGGGTCAGTTGTGAAATGTGCTTAGTGAGCCCATTCAACAACAAATTATGTAACAGCACACTCCTAATTATGGAGCATCAGCCCACCAGAGCATTCTTCAGTAGCCCCAGAGCTCTTCAGAGCCCTGTGAGAGATGTTCTTTTTCAGTCCTGGGAGGAGGCACAGGCTTGGGGACTGAACTGCCAGGAGGGAGCACTTACGCTGATCTAAAGAGCTCTTCCTGGGCAGCATTCCCAGCAGAGCTGGCCTCTGGCAGCAGGGAAATGGCAGCTGCTGCCCATCACACTCCTGGAGCAGCTCAGCCTGACCTGAGGCAGCAGATGTTCTGGCCCAGAAGCCTGAGGGAGCTCCTGGTTTTAGAGAAGTGGATTTAATGCAGTGCTGGAGCCTGTGGCCCCTCTGCAGTGTCCTGTGCTGTCCATCCTCACACTGTCATTGCTGTCCCTTCTGGACCTCTCAAGGCTGAACAGAATGGCTCCAGCCTTGAGTGCTGGCACAGCTGTACGTGGCTGACACAACCTAAGGACACTTTTGAAGTCAGATCTGATGGAGGTGTAAGTGCCTGAGGCCAAATGAGCCATGGATGGCAGCCCCCTGCTCAGCCTGGGGGTTTGCTGGACTGTGCATGGACATCACAGCACAGGGAGCCTGTTGGGGATGTATTTTTTGCTGCTAAACTGTCAGGCAGCATCTGTGAAACACAGAATGGGCTATAGGGAGATGGAACTGCCTGTGGTGGGAGGTGAAATCAGTGTGGAGCTGGGCCTCTCTCCTCCCTGAAATCCACCCTACTCCGTCCCCAGCCTTCCCTATGTGTTGCACCCAGCACAAAACCTCTTAACAGCGGGAGGCGGATGATTTTAAATTTTTCTTTCTCCCCCACATCATTCCAGAGGAATCCAACAAGAAGCATCCTTTCCCCTGCCCCACATCATACCGGACAGCCCTGACCTACTACCTGGACATCACCAACCCTCCCCGCACCAACGTGCTGTACGAGCTGGCCCAGTACACCACGGACGCCGGCGAGCAGGAGCGCCTGCGCAAAATGGCCTCGTCCGCTGCTGAGGGCAAGGTGGGAGCTCTGCCCTCCCCACTGGGGCAGGGGATCCCCAAAAGGCACCCAGAGAGCTGAGGGGATGGGTGTTTGCAGCCGTGTGGGGATGCTGTCATGCCTGTGCCCTCCTTGCCCGCAGGCGCTGTACCTGAGCTGGGTGGTGGAGGCCCGCAGGAACATCCTGGCCATCCTGCAGGACATGCCCTCCCTGCGCCCCCCCCATCGACCACCTGTGCGAGCTGCTGCCCCGCCTGCAGGCCCGCTACTACTCCATCGCCTCCTCCTCCAAGGTGGGTGTGCTCCCAGCAGGGAGTGGGGCTCTGGAGGGGCTGCTTCAGCTGGGGACTGGACGCAGGGAGCTTCTCCTGGTGACATTTGCTGTGACAGGCAGATTTAGTGATCTCCATGCATGGAGTTATCCCAGCTTCCCACGGGGTCTGTGGAGAGTCCCTCCCTGCAGCTAGCTGTGCTCTGATACCACCACACCCCCTGGAGCCCTGCTCTTCTTTGCCCATTTGCCTGGCAAGGTGGTATTTTAGGGGCTGGTCAAAAGTTACTCTTCATGCCTGACGCCCTGAAGTTGTTGGTAACATCCAGGGAAACTCAGTGCTCCTGTGATGAGTTGAGGACAAGAAAAAAACCCCATGAGGAGCAATGCAGGGAGGAATAGCTGTCCCAGTGTTAAAATTAGCCTAACTTTTCCTTATCCCTGAGCACAAGGGACTGAGCTGTGTGGTTGCCAGGGGTCCTTCCCTGCTTGGTTGCCAGCATCACTTCCCTGCAGGTGCATCCCAACTCCATCCACATCTGTGCCGTGACAGTGGAGTACGAGACCAAGACAGGCCGCCTGAACAAAGGAGTGGCCACCAACTGGCTGAAGAACAAGGTGCCTGCCCAGAACGGGAGCAGCTCCCTGGTGCCCATGTACGTCAGGAAGTCGCAGTTCCGGCTGCCCTTCAAGCCCAGCACTCCTGTGATCATGATCGGGCCAGGCACTGGCATTGCCCCCTTCATTGGCTTCATCCAGGAGCGGGCCTGGCTCAAGCAGCAGGGTGAGTGGGTGCCCAGGAGCTCCCCCAGGGGCTGCAGCTGCTGCAGGACTCCGTGGGGCCCAGCTGCTGCCTCCAGGGTGCTGCTTTGCTGCTCCTGTTGCTGCTGGGCCCAGCCAAAAGCAGGGTGGTGGGGCAGGGTGAACAGAGCTGGGTGGTTTTGCCCACAGAAGGATGCTTTGTCCTTCTCTTGGCCACGGAGGATGTTTGGGGGTGGATAGAGCTGAGGCAGTTCTGACCTCTGCCACCACCACACCTCCAAATAACCACAGTCAGGTCACTCAGATTCGTTTCTAAAGCCTGTGGCCACTTCTGGGAATAGTCTTGACTTTCCTCTTATTTGTGCAGCTCTGCAAGCCCAGGCAGGGGGGAGAGCAGGGTTGGGCGCTGCTGGGGGTAGCAGGACAAGGGGAGGTGAGGAGGGGACAGGGCTGGGGGTTGGCAGCAGGGCCCAGCTGAGGGTGCTGTGTGACCCTGCAGGCAAAGAGGTGGGTGAGACGGTGCTTTACTACGGCTGCCGCCGCGAGCACGAGGATTACCTGTACCGCGAGGAGCTGGCCCGCTTCCAGAAGGAGGGAGTCCTCACCCAGCTCAACGTGGCCTTCTCCAGGGACCAGGCTGAGAAGGTACCACCCTGTTCCCCCTGCCACTTGTTCCTGCTGCCCACCATCGCTCCCGTGGCTGGCAGGAGCACCCAGCACTCTGTGTGCCAGAGCCATGAGCACAGCCTTGGCTTCCGTCCCTCTCAAAGGCCTGTGGTGTAGGGACTGTGCTCCTCTGTCCTCACTCCCACCTTGTTTCCTGCCAGGTTTATGTCCAGCACTTACTGAAGAAGAACAAGGAGAACATCTGGAAGCTGGTTAACGAGGGGATGGCTCACATCTATGTGTGCGGGTAGGTCCGGGGGCACGGCAGGGATTTGGGGGCAGTTCTCAGGAAAAGGAGCAAGGCTCAGTTTCCCCAGCTGTGCATTACAAACCCTGGGAGGGTTGTGCTGTCCTGGTTCAGAGGAGGGTGGGGAGCTGGGCTGAGCAAACCCTCAGTGTGCAGGGCTCTGTGGCTGTGCTGGTGTCTCACTCAGTCCCTGTTTGCAGCGATGCCCGGAACATGGCCCGGGACGTGCAGAACACCTTCTACGAGATCGTGTCCGAGTTCGGCAGCATGAGCCAGCCCCAGGCCGTGGACTATGTAAAGAAACTGATGACAAAGGGCCGCTACTCCCTGGACGTGTGGAGCTAAGGGCGGGGCTGGCGGGGCGGGGAGAGAACAGCCCAGGCGTGGGCCAGGGGGCTGGCAAGTGCCTGCTCGCCCACTGCTGCTGTGGGTGACGGTGTTGTCCCCGGCCCACGGCTACCCCGGTGTCACTCCCAACCCTTCCTGGGCCTCAGCAGCCCCTCGGAGTGGACAGGGTTGAGAGGGGCAGGGGGGTAGCTCAGGGTGCTGTCCAGGAACTGCGGTGCCACCTCAGGCACCTCAGGGTGCACCCCCTGGCACCAGCGTTTGCCTTGAGGCCAGGGACATCAGGGACACAGCTGCTGTGGGGCAGGAGGGGGACACTGCCAGGGAGCTCTGGGGTCCTGCCCTGAACACGAGGTGTTGCCTTATCCCGGGGGCTGGAGCCCAGCCTGGCGTGCCGGGCCAGCACAGGGGTGGAGGGGCTGTGCTCGGGCTGGGACTGAGGCTTTGCCTCCCCCTGCCAGCCCTGTTTGCCCAGCTCTGGGATGTGGGGCTGGGCACGGAGCTGTCCCATGGCCCCACCACATCCCTCTCCATCCCTCTGCCCGCCTCCGCTCCAGCCCAGCGGGGAGGGGCAGCTCCTCTCCCTCGGGAACACACCCGGTTTGGGAGGTGGGGTCTCAGCCCTGCTTGCTCCCCTGAGCCCAGCCCCTCCCTCACGCCGTGAACGGTCATTTTTTAAATACTGTTTTTATTTTTAACATCTTTGTGATTTAAGCATGGAAAAAAAAAAAAACCACCAACAAAACCCCCGGACTTTAAAGCTGTCCAATGATTGTAAATTATTTAAATACATTTGCCCTTGGAATAAAAATACTGTGTCTGGAGTTTGCTTCCTGCATTCTCTCTGCTCAGCCAGAGAGAAGAGGGAGGCAGGAGGAGCAATGGATGATAATGGGGAGGAAACTGGGGGATGTTGTGGCAGCTCTGGGTTTAGGCTGAGCTGGGGACAGCCCCTCTACCCTGAGTGCTGGGCTGTGGGAGGGGAGGGAAGATGGGGGCTCTGGACTGGGGTGCAGCTGTGCCCAACCTGCTCTTTGGTACTTCCAGAGCTCCCACTGCTGGTACAGCAGGTACAGGGTGTCCCTTCCCCACCTGCAGGGGGACACTGAGGTCCTGCAGGGCTCCTTGCGTGGCCACAGCTCTGGCCACAGCCCGTGCAGGCTGGGGTGCCACAGGAAGGAGCCTACCCTGCATCCCAGGCTGGTGGAAGGGCACAGGGAGATGACTTTTCATGGAATCGCTGAGGCTGGAAAACCCCTCCAAACCATTGAGTGCAACTCTTAGCCCAGCACTGCCAAACCCACCACTCAACCATGTCCCCAAGTGCCACATCTACATGGCTTTTAAATCCTCACAGGGATGGTGACTCCACCACTGCCCTGGGCAGCTCTGTCAGCACCCTTTTTTGTGAAGCCATTTTCCACAATATCCCATCTAAACGTCCCCTGCTGAAACCTGAGGCTGTTTCCTCTTGTCCTACTGTGACAATTGTCCTATTGACCCCCACCTCCACCTTCCTCTCGGGGAGGTTGTGTCAGGACCCTTCCTGATGAAGCAGAGCCGCAGAGCAGTGTGAAGCTGTTCCCAGCCTGTCCCGGTGACCCAGGGCAGCTCCTTCCCTTTATTGTCACACGTGCCCCCTCAGGAGATGCCAGCCCAGGGTTGCACAGCTCCAGAGTGAGCCCTGGGCCAGGCTCCTGCTGCTCCCACCCCTCCTGTGGCCCAGCCCCCCCGTCCCTGAGGATTGAAGGTGAGGGAGGAGCTGGGGCAACCCTGGAATCCAGGGCTGGGCACAGCCCCAGCTGCCCTTGGAGTGACAGGGCTGCCCCAGGGCCTCAGCCTTCATCGCCCAGGGCTGCCCTGGGTGCAGGGCTGGGGGAAAAGGGGGAGCCCGAGCACCCCCAGAGCCCTGTGAGGCAGTCCCTGGATGCTGCCCAGGGGGATGGGGAGCACCAGTATCCAGAGCACATCCCAGTGCAAGGGAGGGGAGTGGCTGTCCCGAGCACCCTGCGCTTTGGATGGGGACGGCAGCCAGGACAGGAGGTGCAGGGGTGCTCCTGACTCCAGGTGAGTGACTCCAGCACGGATCCAGCCCCGTGGTGAGCACATGGACTGGCCAGGAGCAGGCCCCAAACTCTGTCCCAACCCGGGCCTCCAAGGAGTGGGATGAGACACCAGAGTCCGGACGGAATCGAGGAGATGGGGACAGGGGAAGGAGCTGGTGGGGAGAAACAGTCCAGGCCCCCACACTGCCCCACTTCAGTTCTCCTTCGTGTCCTGATTCTTGTTCTGAATCTTCTGGTGGACGACACGGAGAGTGGTGAAGAAGTTGCCCAGGAAGAGGATGAAGAAGGGGAGGCCACACATGAGGACCTGAGGGAGGAGAGGCCGGGTCAGCAGGAGGGACCTGCCTGGGGCTCCCCCATCCCAGGGCACCCCCAGGAGCCTCCAGAGTCTGCAGGAGAGACCTGCCTGGGGCTCCCCCATCCCAGGCATTCCCAGGAGCCTCCGTACCTGCCACTCCTTGCACTCGGGGTGCTGGATCATGCGGAACAGGGTCATGGCGTTGTAGAGCTGCCAGAACTGCAGGGGAGAGGAGATTCAGAGGAGCTGCTGCTTTCAGAGGCTCAGTCCAGGCTGGCAGCCACCTGGCTGCTGCCTCTGGGTGTAAACCCCACACCGACCTCATGTGGGGGCAGTGAAACCCCATCCAGGCTCAGGGCCAGAGAGCTCGCTCCCAGAGGACTCCAGCTGGGACATCCCCTCAGTTTCAGGCCAGCCAGAGCCATGAGGAAGCCTCAGAGCAGCCTTTGGCCATCAGCCTCAAGGATCTGACCAAGGAAGGACTCGATCCTTGGCAGCAGCAGCTCAAAGCTGGAGCTCAGAAGGGCTTTGGAAGGGTTCTCACTGCAACCCCTCACACTTGAGCTGGGGCAGAACCACCCCAGCTCCTCCCCATCTCACTTCCCCAGCTGTGCAGGTGCTGGGGGCTTGGGAGGGAAAGGCTCAGCGTTTTTTGGAAGCATTTCCCTGCCCCTGGCATCCTGGATCTCACAGCCGTGGGAGCCTGTGGGGCCTGAGCACAGCTGGGAATGGGGCACATCCCACTCCCACCCCAGGCTCTGCCATCGTGCAAGGACTGGTGCAGCCTCACCTGCCCAAAGAAGAGGAAGGGAAGCAGGAACGTGAGGCCTCTCCACATCCAGGACTGGAAGCCCTCTGCAAAGGAGGAAGGTTTTTGTGAGGACCCAGAATGGGCTGGTGGAGAGGGGATGGAGCCCAGCTCCTCCAGACATGAAGAACAGGGAGGTTCAGTGCCCACACCGTGCCTGGCTGAGGTCCTTCAATTCCAGCCTCACTCTGGGCACATTTGGAGGGGGACAGTGGCAGGGACTCCTAATCCAACACAGGGCTCTGGGCTCCAGTGGAGCTGGCCCTCAGCTCCTGCCCTCAGTGTTGTGGCCAGCGAGGTGACAGCCACAGAGCCTGGGGTGCTGGAGGGATGTTTCATGCCTGAAGGAGCTTCCTGGGAAACCTTGGATGCCCAGAGCCACATCCTCTGCCACCTCACATCCTGAGGGAGCCAGCTGTGGGCTGGTGGCTCCAGAAGAGCAGGAGGAAGGGGACAATCAGCCTGTGGGGTGGTGCTGCCCCACGGGAGATGCTGCTCTGGGAGCTTGGGTTTGACTTGTAGTTTTTAGTGTTCCTGCCACTGATAAAAGTGACCTCAAACCAAAGTGTCACCATTCCCTTCAGTGGAACCCACAGCTCCCAGTGAGCTGAGCACCAGCCTGAGCCCACCAGCAAGGGGACATCCCACCTACCCACAGTGAGATCCATGTTGTGCCTCTCTCCCAGCGCCCGCAGCCGGTACAGGCACCCACTCTGGTAGTAATACTGCAGGAACTGCACAAAGCCTGCAAGGAGAGCATGGCTGCTGTCAGGAGCTGCCCAGGGATCACCTTCCAGCCTCAGCATCACCCACAAAGGCCACGGGAGCTGCCAGGTGAGCTGAGAGCTGAGAGCAGCTGCAGCCAGGGCTGGATGTGCTGCTGAGCTCTGCAGGCACTCTCAGCTCTCAGAGCTCAGTCCCTCCCCAGCACTCGGGGCAGCACTTACTCTGGTACATGGAGAAGGAGAGAAACTGGTTCCTGAACATCTGGTACATGAGCCCATCTGGCCTGTGGAGAGATGGTGCTGGCTGGGGACATGGGGCTGGGAGGGGACAGCCAGCCCTGCCTGTCCCACAGCCTCTATGGCCCCTTGGCCAGATCTGCCCACAGCCCAGGGACAGGGGACACAAACCTACCACGTCAGCATGACACCTGAGAGGAAGGTGGAGATGTAGTGATGGAAAACCCACCAGCCTTTGATCCTGGAGGGCAGACACAGAGAAGCAGTGTCAGGTCTGGAGGCGAACCCAGAGCCAAAGGCACCCCAGGAGGGAGCAGCAGCCCAGCCCCAGCACCCCCAGCTCCCAGGGCTGATTAGGAAATGGTTCTCAGAGCAGGACTCGGGGCTGGGCAGCACCAGGGCCCTTCCAGCTCCACCTTCCCACGCCACCTCTGCAGGGGAGGTTCCTCCTGCAGCTCCCAGCAGGGCTTGCCACACACCCCGAGTGGGAGGGAACTCTCCCAGTGACGGTTCCAGCTCCCCCAGCCCTGCAGGGAAGGCCCAGCCCCCTGCACGCCCCTCCCCGGCCCAGGGCACTCACTTGGAGCCGTTGTTGATGAGGATGCTCTCGCGGATGGTGAGGGTGCAGTAGTACCACACCAGCAGGAAGTTAAAGACAGCGTCTGTCACCCTGGGTCACACACAGCACGGGGTAAAGCCACGTGCTGGGGACACAGGCACTGTGACAGCCCCTGGGACACCCACCCCGAGGGCAGGGACCTGCCCCCCACCACCCACCACGGCCACCCCACCTCCAGGACAGTGTCCAGATGCTCCACCAGGATCCCCCGTTCAGCTCTGGATGTTCCAGGATGGGAGAGAAGGACCAGGGGGCTCTGGGAGGAGATCTCTACCCAGCACCGAGCCAGACTCACCTGGAGTTGAGGAGGAACCGACAGGAGAAGGAGACAATGAGGAGGATGATGGTGAGGTAGAGCTTGAACTTCTCGTACTCATCTTTATATGCAAACCTGCAGGGAAGCACAGGACAGGCCTGGAGCAAGGGAGTTGCTGAAGTTTGTGCCCTTCCACCCCACCTGCAGGGTGAAAGTGATGCTCTGTTGGGAACCCCTGGGACACACTCAGGAAGAGCCTTGCCTTGGGAGCATTTCTGAGAGCACAGCACATCAGGCAGCTTCCACGCAGCAGGGACACCTCTGAGCACCCCAAACCACCCCAACCTGGTGGGTGGCCCTGGTGGGGAACATGGACAGACTGGGATGTGCACAGGTTTCCAAGGAGAGGACAGGGGAACAGAGGGAGAGGGGACACAGGTTTCTGGCTGGGCATCTCTGGCATGGGAAAGCCTCTCACGGCCAAACCCAACTTCTGGTGTTTCCCCAAGGGAAGAGGAGGGGCCTGTCCACTGTCTGTCTTTCCTGGAACTTCCTAACACACTGGAAACATGGACATGACTTCAGTGGAGGATCCTATGAACTCGTCAGAGCTAATGGTCCATCCCAGCCCAGGGGCAGAAATGTGAGGGGGAGCCAGGGATTTGGCTGGCTCTTGGGAAATGATGCAGAAAACAGCTCGGGAAGGGAATCTACACCAGGTGAGCCAAGCCAGGCCTGTGTCTGCCTGGGAAGAGCTGCTGCTCCTGGTGCCAAGGGGATCCCAAGGCAGGAAAAGCAGAGGTGCAGCGAGGAGGGGCCGTACTTGGCCTGTTTGCTGAGCAGGGTCACATTCACGTTGCCGAGCACCAGACTCAGGTACAACCTGGGGACAGAGCAGAGCGTTAGGACAGGGACCTGCCTGGGGAGCTGTCCCCTCCTGTGCCACCAGCGGGGCCAGGGATGAGCCCCTGGGTGATTCCATTTGGAGCTGCCAGGCACAAACCCTCTGGAATCCCCTCCCAGGGGCAGGGGATGGATAGGGGAGCACACAGCCCACCTCCCACAGGAACTGGGGCGTTCACTGGGCTTCCCCTCGGGCACAGCCACCACCCAAGGGTGAGTGAAGGCCATGAGCAGGCAGAGCAGTGAGGGCCAGCACTGATGAGGAGGGTGGCCCAGTGTCCCACCCAGAGCTGAGGGGCCTCTCACCCGTTCTTCTTTGGCAGATAGGCCTCCATCTCAAAGAAAACGTTCTGCCTCTCTTTAATCAGGCTCTGGGTCTCTTGGATGGACGCTTCCTGCTCGGGAGTCGCCTGGGCTTTGCATCTGGGGAGGGAACACAGGCAGTGGCACCAGGAGAGCCTCTGGAATGTGACCAGCACGTGCTGGCACTGCACAGGTGACTGACTCGGGCAAGGACACCCCAAGGACAGGGAGGGTGGAGGGGAGGCAAGTCCACAACTCCATCTGCAGGGCTCCTCTGTCAGGCTGGGATGTTGCTCAAGAGAAGGGAGCAAGGTGAGGCCAGATGGGTCTCTCACCCTAAGGATGGGCAAAGCTTTTGCAGTTCATGGTGCCTACAAAACCCTTGCAAGCTCTGAACTGCAAATGGGGCACAAATCAGGGCAGAGGAAAGGGGGGAAGATCAGCCTTCCCAGAGCTGCAGAGGGGTTTGTATCTGAGACACCAGTGAGCTCAGCAGCCCTGTCCTTGCTGCTCTCCCCTCCTGTGCTGTCACAGCACTGACTCACTTCTTGAGGGAGAGCGACAGCTCCTTCAGCCGCTTCTTCTGCCGGGTGATGGAGCTGGAGATCCCATCCTGGAGCTTGGTCAGCTCCTCGAGTTTCTGCTTGTACAGCTTGTGGTTGTCCTGGGAAGGAGAGACCAGCACACATTAGAGCTGCCTGCCCAAACACCCCTGTGATGCTTCTGTTAAAAACTGTCCTTAATTTCACCTGTGCAGCTGCAGGGTGAGAGGAGGGGTGGCTGCAGAAGGCCAGGTTGGTTTGGGGACAGCCTGCAGCCAGCCCTGCTTCCATGGGGATGCCCATCCCCAACCTCAAGCAGGCTCTCCACAGGATGTTCCCATGTTTGGGACACCAATGACCGCAACAGCAGATGGGACAGACTTGAACAAATGCTCTCTGGGCCAGGGTACAACTGTGGGCCACTCACAGCAGTGGCTTTGAGTGCTGGGACAGGATGAGCAGCTCCTGGTGCCTCCAGTTCTCCCAGCCCCAACTCAAGCCTTGGGGCTCCACCTGAGCCCCCCCGGGACGCTGGAAGGAGCCTGTCAGTGAGCTGGACAAAGGGGACAGAGTCCCAGCAGGGCTGCAGCCAAGTGCCCAGTAACCCAACCGCACCTGGATAAGGCTGGGTGCATTGCTCCACTATATTTAGTAAGGAAAGGGGAGAGCTGCTGGATCAATGCTGCTGCTTGTCCAGGTCAGCTGGAAAACAGCCTCACCTCGGCCACAGCAGCCTGAACGCCACCTCCAGCAGGGAATTACAGGTTGCTCACAACAACCCTTGGACTAGACCTTGGCACACACAAGTTTTAACCTCTGTAGCTCTTATCGACCCCTTGATCACCAGATCTTAAAGCTGTTCCCAAAGGAGAAAGGTGAAACTGAGAGCAGAGGAGGGAAACCTTCAGCCTCTGGTGACAAGCAGCAGCAAGGAGGGAATGGATCCCAGATAGTCCTGCTCCACAGCAGTGATTTATGTCCCTGATTTATCCCAGGAGATTCTCGGCTTGACCATCAAGCTTTCCTGCTGCCACCTGGAGTCACCTCCTTCTGGCTCTGGAGTTAACTGTGAGCAAGTGGCTTTTGTGACAAGTCCTTCAGCCGTGCCAGCATCCGAGCTCCACGCTCAGAGTTAGCCTGGATCAGGAGCCACCGCGGGAGGAGCTTCCCGAAGGGAAGGGCCGGCGCTGAGTGGCTGCACGCAGGGCTCGAAGTGGGCGACCCGGGACATCCACGCAACCCTTATGGAGCAAGAGGAGGTTTCTCAAAGCCTCCCTTGCCCCAGATCTGGGCACAGCAGCGACGTGTCCGCAGCAACATCCGCTTCACCCCGCTCCCGGGGGGGAAGGAGGGGGAAAGGGAACGGGTGCAGCTGCAGCCGAGTGACCTGAGCGGCAGCAGGAGATGGCTGGCCAACCTTTCCCTTGGGTGACCCTGTGAGCTGAACCCTGCCCACTCCTTCCCCGGCAGGCAGCGCCCTGGGGATTACACAAAGCAGGTGGAAGCACCTCTGATACCCGTCACCTTCCTGGCACGAAGCCCCCGCCAGCCCCGGCGGTGACACCGTGTGGCAGTGGGGACACGGCGCCGGGCTGAAGCGCGCTGGCTTCCCGG
>JAHLSL010000039.1:975570-986552 GCA_025920805.1 Petroica traversi | reverse complement strand
TGAGAAATTCGCATCAATCTCACCCGTTCGGTGGAGCACCGGGCGGTGCGAGGTGCGCCGGGCTCCCTCTCGGCTGCCCGGTTGCGTCCCCGGCCGTGGCCGCGCGTGTCAGAACGACAAAGCCGAAGCCAAACCCTCCAGGAAATCCCAAACACAGAGTGCGGCAAAGCCTGGTAGTGTTTTCTGTCATGCTTTATTTTGTGATGTCAAAGAACAGAATTCGGAGTGCTGAAAGAGAGAGGATGGCACTGAGTTTAGGTTTCATGTGACAGCACTGAGGCTTTACAATTACCAGCTGTGCCGAGAGGTTTGGCTGGAGGATTAGAAGGCTGCAAAAGGAAGGGTGGACTTGTCCACAATCCAGCCAGCGGGTCTGTGAGAGGGTCATGCTCATATCTGTGGGTTGCTGAGAAGGCACTGGCAAGACACACTCACAAGACTTCTGAAACAGGAAAATTCTGTTGTCACCTCTCCAGGCTGGAAGTGGGCACTGCCAGACTCTAAATTTACTATTCCAGACTATGGATAACAAAGCTTTACAGAGATAACCCTACTGTGGTTATAATCCCCTTTGCTTACAAAAAAGTCAAGCTGTGTCTAATGGGCCACATCCTGCAGGACTTGCATCCCTCAAACTGCCACCTCCTCCAGCACAGGTGAGTTCCCCAGAAGGCTCCAAAATCTTGACCCCAAATGACATGGAGCTAAAGGGGAAAGCTTTTCCATTGCATTCGGGTCTTTTTTTTTTCACACAGCTTTCAAGTAACTTTCTCCCCAGAAAGGGGAAGAGAAATGGCTTTCCCCGAGGGATGTTCTCTATCAGTAATTTGGTTTTGAGATGTCTGTGACTGGGCACCCATAGATTTGGGTCTCCCAGGCTGAGAGCTGTTCCACAAAGCCTCGGTTTGGTCTCATGTTCATTTTGCAGTTCAGAAGGTATTTCCAAGCTCTCTGTAAACAGAAGGAAAGTAAAGAAGTGTTAGGAATCAAACAGAAAGTGACTCTGTTTTCACAAAGCAGCTGCACTTCAGTCATCACAGCTTTGTATCTGCTCCCTGTGCTGGACAGCAAGGACCTGCTGAGAGGAGTTTGGTGCCAAAGTGGGGACAGGCTGGATGCAGCTGTGAACCTGAGGGAAACCTGTCCCCTTCATGCTCTGCTCTCCTGGATACGAGGATTGCTCAGGCTGCTTTCACTACTTTGTGTTATTCTACTCTGATGGAGCAATGCAATCCTGGATTTTCTACCTAAAATGCTGTTCCTTCCACAGATGATAAGCAAAGCAGTGAAGTATCAGCTATAAAGGTTATAAAGCACCAAAGGTTATCATGTTTTTGGATTGGTGTGACCTGATGTGGCAGAGCAGTTATGACCTCGCAGTTATCCCACTGCATTAATTACAGCCATCTTAATTATTTGTTAGCTCCAAGTAATCACCCAGAAACTCTGACACACAGGGTAGATCCACCAGCATTGCTCCAGCTGCATCCCCGAGTTTTCCTGTCAGAGCTCATCTTCCTGCTTATAAATGAGCTTTCCCCCTGCACTTGGAGGATTGCTTAAGTGGAATGAGAGCAAAGGTCAGCAGATAGAGCTCCATTGGTTTGTTTTTCTAATCTTGCTGATTCTGCAGGCTCTGAGGCTGATCTTCCAATATTTACTCCTCTGGGTCCATAGTGTGAGTGTCTCTGGTTCTGACTCCACAGATCTACTCACATATTGATCACTAACAGAATCAGGGGCTGCACACCCCAACTCTGCCTTGCTTTTGCTTTTTTGGAAGCTTTCAAAGCTCTTTGCCTGGATTGGCTGGAGAATCACATGGGAATCTGTTGCACTGCTTTTGTCTGCAAGAAACAAACTTGTCTGCCAGGGTAATCCCCCAGGAAAGATTTGCCCAGCCAACAGTGGGCCTTGTCAATATTGTTTGTTTTTTTTGCATTTAGTAAAATGCTGAGACCAACCTGTTGATGCCAAGTGAGAGGAATGGCAAGGCTCAGCCTTTGACTTTTGCACATTGGAGGCACATTCAGTGATTCAGTGAGTGAGTGGCTGTTATCATCCTGCAGGAGCAATCACAGCCCTGTTAGTGCAGGAACTGAACCATGTCTGAGCCCTGCTGGCACCCTCAGCCTCTAATTACCCACTGGCACACAGCCATGGAAAGAGCTTTCCTCTTATGTTGGACATGTTTGCACAAAATCAATCACTTTATTAGACACAGATGCAGCTTTAGTGAAGTTTGGATCAATCCCTTCAAGCTCCAGAACTTTCTAAGGCAGGGTGAGGTTTCTAAGGAGAGGCTGGTCAGCAGCCATGGGAATTCTGCTCCCTGTTAGGAGGCACCAGGAGATGATGCCTGTGTGTTGTATGCAAAGGGAGAAAGTCCTGGCACCAGGCTCTTGCACAGCCAGGCCTTTTCCAGCCATCCTTCATTCATTTCTTTCACTATTCAGGGCTATGGAACAGCCTGTACTGGCCATCCAACCTGCACATCCTTCCTGGGCAAGTGTAATCCCATTCCAGGTTTCTATACAGGAGTGACTGGGCAGGGATTGCTTCTGGAGGAATAAAATGGGATTTTGGAAGAAGCCAGTGCTGAAGTCAATGGTAAATGAGAGCTCTGCAAACACTGATTCTGAACTTCTCTAATGCCATGGAATTAAGAGATGGGATTAACTGCAGGACCTTCCACTCTTTTCCTCAAATCCAGGAGAGAAATACCATGTTCTGTATCTACAGCTTTGCTTCTATAGCCCTTTAGTTAAGTAGGGAAAACAAAAACATCACAGGCTCTGGAGTAAGGACTCAGAGATCCAAATTCACACCTCAGCCACCTCCTTAATGGCCTAAAGAAGATGGAATCCCAAATACTAGGATCAGTTCCATTATCAGGGGGATATTGTGCATGAAATCACAAAGAATGTCTTAATACTACAGTGATGAGGCTTCAGGAAGAGAAGTGCAGGGGCAGTTTCTGTGGGGACAGGGACAGTGGCAGTGGCAGTGGCAGTGACATACCTGCAGTGGCAGTGGCAGTGGCAGTGATATACCTGCAGTGACAGTGACATACTGGCAGTGACAGTGACAGGGACATACCTGCAGTGGCAGTGGCCGTGGCAGTGACATACCTGCAGTGACAGTGACAGTGACAGGGACATACCGGCAGTGGCAGTGACAGTGACAGTGGCAGTGGCAGTGACACTGGCAATTGCAGTGACAGTGAGTGACAGGACAATGACAGGGACAGGCGCAGTGGCAGTGGCAGTGACAGTGAGTGACGTGACAGTGGCTGTGGCAGTGAGTGACAGCAGCAGTGACAGTGACAGTGACAGTGACAGTGACAGGACATACCTGCAGGGAGAAGCGGCAGGAGTGCATCAGGTAGGCCATGGTGGCCGTGCTGCTGCGGCTGATCCCCAGGCTGGAGAACACCAGCACTGCTCCCACGTCCAGCTGAGCATCTGAGCAAGAAATGCCAATCACAACTGAGTGAGCTGGGAAATGGAGCTTCCCGTGGCAGAGCCAAGCACTCGTTTGGTGACAGCTGACAGCGGGGCTCAGCCTGAGAGACAGGAGCCCTCAGGAACCCTGACAGCAGCAGATGGGCACTGCCAGCTCCCATTTCTGTAAACAGTTGCCTTTTGTAAAAATCCACACTTAAAACATGGCTTTGTAGAGCAGCACTAATGACAATGACCCATCAATGCTTCATTACATATCAGGGTCACCTTCACATCAGGGATCTGAGGAAAAGTGGTCTTTCATCACCTATCAGCTGTGGTCAGCCTCACAAACTCTCCCCAGACAGGTTTAAAGGTACTGAAATTGTATTTTGCCTGGAAGATTGAATATTTAATTAATAACCTTTTAATTCTTTCTCTCCCCCTCTAGACAGAATGTTTTTAAAATATTAGCAACTGAACTCCAGAATTCATAGAGCAAAGCCTTTTCTTTCAGTGTTGTCAAGATGTTTTGTTTGTTCTTTTTTTTCCCCCCAAGCACTAAGCCAGCATTTTAAAACTCATTTCTATTGTCAGATACTAATTCTGCCCTAAGATCTGAGTAGACCTGGCCTCACTCCAGCACACACCTGGCATGAGGACGTGCACACTCCTCTTGGAGCATGTGGAGAGCTTTAGTCTCATGTTCTGGTTTGAGTAATCTGCTCTCCACTGCCAAGTAAACAGTTCCACTATCAGGTAAACAGTGTCACACTTCCACAAGTGCAGCTAATAGACTCTTGTAGTCTGGTCTGGAAATAGCCACAAACTATGTGTGATGTCAGAAGGAAACTTCTGAAATACTACTGGGAAAAAGCATGAGGCACAATGAAAGGCAAGTAAGTGAATATCAACATCTGTGTGCACCAAATAATGAAATTCCGTTCAGGACTATAAAATTATATCCTCAAATGTTGTTTCTTTGTGTGCAGCTGTCATGTCTGATATTGTACTTGGATTAAGGTCTGTGGGGACAGGGTGGTCTTTTGCTTCTGGCTCTGTCCAGCACAGCTCAGCAGGGCCTTGCTGTGTGGCAGGTGTTATTTGATAAGCACAATAAAAGATAATGACAGGGTTGGACAGCATCAGGATGGAGCTGCAGGAGCTGTGTCTGTGGTGCAGCTGCAGGCACTGAGCTGCAGAGTGGGTTTTTTTCTTGCCCTCTCTGAGGTAATCAGCTGAAGGCAGGTTGATGCTGTCCAACCTGAAAGTCTTCCTGGGCCCTGTGGTGGGTCTGCACTGCAATCACAAAGCTGATCAATGCCTCGTGCTGAGCTCTCTAATGTGTGTCACACTCTGGTTCAAACAAACCTCTGGTGGATGAAGATTTGGGCTGGTGAGAGGCAAAGGGTTGTTGCAAAAGAATAAGAGGGAATCCTACAAAGCCCTGGTAGACACCCTGCAGCAAAGGCTTTCCAGATTGGGTGGGAAGCTCCTGTAATCAGAGTGAGGCATCCTTTAAAGTAAGCAGGGACATCAGAGACAGATGCCCTGCAAAATCTCTCTCTGTCCATCAGGCTGGTTAGAGGCAGCTCTGGTATCCATCAGGGTGTGGGCTTGCTTACCCTCCTGTCTGGGCTTCCTGTCACTCCCATCTAATATCCTACCCTGAGCAAGGGCTCAGGAATTCCAGATAAGGATCTACTCACCTATGAAATGAGAAATGGTGGGGAAAGAAGAAAAAAGATCTGCTTCGACTGAATCTGGAACAGATACATGGAGGGATTTACCTTCTTCTGCAAACCTGGAAAAAGAGCACACAGACCACATGGGGCAGAGAAAGTCTTGACAAGATGGGTTTGTTGGAAGGAAGGTGATAATTTTATCTGCTGTTACACGTGTGAGTTTTTCATCATCATCATCATCATTAACATGATAAGGGATTTGTTATGGTGAGGCACGAGGTATTTGTAATACAGAACCAGTTTAATCATTGATTTTCCATTTCAATGCTATCAGCATTGATGTCTTAACCTACAGCTGAGAGGTAAATGAAAACAGATGAACTGAATGCAGGTGTGCTTTCACAGAGTGGGTTTTGACAGTTTTGTAGAGCCCCCAGTTCACTTCATGTGGTTTTCTACAGCAGCATCTCCTCGTTCCACAGACTCAGAGAACTCATGGGGCAAAAAAACTTCCAAATTGTAAGGGAATTTCCAAAATGTGAAAGCACATCATGCAGAGGGCATGGGAATATTACCCACAGAGCAGAGACACTGCTCTGGAGCCAAAGGCATGAGAAATATCTGCTGGTGCACAGGTCCTGAGGTGGGTAACTGGGCTTGTTACTTTGGGTCACAGCCTTGAGAAATGCCACTGGGCTTTTCACTGTGTGAAACTGCATTTCCAGCAAGGCCTGCAGACTGAGCTGACTGGTCACGGGCAGAGGAGGCAATGAAGGAAGACCAAAAATATGACATATTGGTGATTTAGCTTTTGCATGTTTGTGTGTCTGAAAGCTATTTGGAGATACAGGTTTTTCCTGAAGAGTGGTGGTATGTGATAGACTTGAAATACCAGGGGCTTCCCAGTTCTCCTCTTACCCAGCTCACCCATGGCACAGTCAAGGGCTGCAGGGCTGTGTTGCTCTTGTGCTAACTCTGGAGCAGAAATTAGAAAAATGAGCATGAAATGACACTGGAATCTGCACAGAGGTTTCCTTGGAAGGCCACAGGCACTGATTCCTCTGCTGATAAACTCTGTGTCACCTCATTTGTTCACATCACAGACACTGGTGAGGGTAAGCCTTGAACAGTTTAACTTACAGTGTTACAGGCTCTTCAGAGACGTTGACCAGTGCTTTGATCTTCAGTTCTTTCTGAATTTGTTTGTCACTGGCCTGCTTGAAATTGCCCATATATAACTTTGCAGGCAGTATTTCTACAGGATATGGCTGGAAAGTGTCTAGTTCCTGCCAGAAAGAAACCACAGGCTCAGGTTAGAGAGTGTCTGTGCTCCCATTAGCTCGATAAGTTCTTAAACAGAAGTCATGTGAAGAGTTGAACAGGCACTTAGCAGCCCATGACATATTTAGTGTAATGATTCATTCAATCACCAGAATTTGCTGTATATTAAAGTCTTTGCTAGTTTTATTTAGAGAATAATTAACAGCCTCGCTGTTGTTGTGGCATTACTTGAAGGAAATCCTAACTAAACAGGAGGTGGAATACATCCTCTCCATTGTCTGGAGGGGCTGCAGCATGGCAGACTCGTTTGATCTTCCCCCTGGTTACTGTTTGCAAGGCTAAATGAAATCATCTGCCACCTGCAGAGCTGCAGGTGCCCTGGAGTGGCTCAGCACAAATCTGCAGCTGCATCCGGTGTTGGCAGCCTGGAGGCTGAGAAGGAAAACACACAAGGAGCCAACGGTGCCTCACATCCCTAAGGGGTACTTGGATACTGATCCAGGAGCACAAAGGAGCAGCCTGACAATTTAAACCATCAGCAAACAGCTTAAGCTGAGAGGCAGGAGGTGCTCTGTGTCCAGCTGAGTCTGAGGGGGAAGTTCAGCAGTGAATTGCCCTTCACAGAGCAGCACAAAGTGAATCGATTTTCTCTCCTGGGCTGTAGCATGCACAGGTTAGAACAGTGTCATGGGCTATTTCCTGGGAACCAGAGAGAACAATGGGAACAAAATACACCTTGGAATGAAATGCTCTGTTGTCCAGTACCTTCTTAACCTGCCCCGCCTGTCCTAAATGTGCAATAAAGGGTAATTGTTTTTTATAAGCTAAATAGATTGATGTTTATAGGTGAAGCCAAGCAATCAGGACAGCAGTGTATGAGTGGATGGCTGTTTTCTTCATGGGCCTATTGAAACAAGGCACCAGCACTTGCTTTGTGACCCTTGCTGATGAATAGACATGATCACAGTGCTTGGTAGGAATTGTGTTTGAAAACATTTGCTGTTTACTATGCCAGATAACCACGTGTGAGAGAGGAACCTGTTTCCTGTCATCATTTGCTACTGTTTGTTCAGTTATCTGTACTCCCCACAGGCCAGATTCAGGGTTATCAGGGGAACATTCCCAGCTTGTATCCATGAGCTTCCTTTCACAAAATAGAAGAGGGGAAAGTGTGGCTGTAAAAGAATGAGGTGAGACTCAGGATAAGCACAGTAACTCAAATTACATTTAATTCCTTTGTCTGAAGTCACTGTGATACCAGGTTTGCGACACCACCTAATCTGAATTCACCAGCCATCATCAGTTCAATATGAATGTCTTCCACTTGGAAATTAGTCTTGAAAGGAATAAGGAATTTGTCTTCACAAACAAAACTGTGGGTCTTTCCAGTAGATAAAATCAGCAGTGAAAGATAAAAGAAACAATGGGGAGGATTCCACTGATTGATGAATGGAATGAGGGAAATTTGCATTTACAGACAAACCAAAGCTCTGCAGAATATTGAGAAATGAGAGGAACATTGAGAAGATCCATAAATTCCATAAGGAATTCCACTGAGTGACACCAGGGAAGGACAAAGGAGGGGGGATTATACATTAGAGGGGGTCTCAGGTATTGGGCGTGTTCGGAAAGTCTGAGCCTCTGGAATCCCTCAGCCCATGGGGAAAGAGAGAGGGAAATTGGAATAAAAAGGAGGCTATGTCCTCCAAAAATCTGAGAGACCCCATGGGAAATGCCCCATGGGCTCTGCCTTTATTCCAATAAAGTGACAGGACTCCTCTGTCTCCTTTTTGGACATGAACCTCTGGTGTTTGTGGATTAATTTTCCTCACAGTCTCATCTCACCCGAGGCATCCACAGTGTCTTCTGGCTCTTCAGGAAATGGTAACAAGCTGAAAAACGCCTCCACCCTCCCTTCAGGAGGAGCACGGGCTGCCGGGTGTACTGCTCCAAGTTTCTGGCATGGAAGAGGGCATCTCCTTCCTCAGTATCTAAAGAGACCAAAGAGCTGTTTGCCAGGGCAGGATCAGTGTCTCCATCTGCCCCCCTGACACCCACAGCAAATCCCTTCTCATTCCATCGAATGCTCTGGAGAAAACTTTGTTAAAAGCTCGACTTATTCTTTCCTTGTTGCTGCAGGTCAGCTACAGGGTGTGCTGCTCTTCACCTCTCATCCTGATCTTTTATTCCTCTCCTGATTTCTTTTGTAGGTCTAGATTTTTTTCCTCTCCCTGTTTTTCTTTGGGAAATACTTGTAATAAGTTCCGATAATAGGGAAGTTTTATTAATTTAAATTTAATAATCTTAGTTTTATGGAGGTCTTTTTCTTTAGTCTGCTTTAGGCAAACAGGGAAGAAAGGAAGGGTCTTAAATAAATTTTTCACAAATTTAAACACTCCCCTCTGTGAAATAAATTATGTGATATGGCTGCTCCTCCTCCTTCTCCCAAGGAATCCATCCTGCTTCCCTCTAGCTGTTTCTGCTTTAGAAAAAGACCAGCACAATGGAAACCCAGTTCTGATTCTTCACACCTTCCCTTTACTGCCTCACCACTGAGCATTTAGGAACCTGCTTGCTTTTTCACTCCCCTCACACCCCCACTTTTTTTCCTTTAAAAAGTGATGTAAATCTTTGCAAAAACTCTTCCAGCCTTTGTAAAGCTCAAACAAACATGCAGGAGTGGTTCTGCCCACAGCAGAGCTCCTTGCCAAAGGATGTGTGAAAGCCAAACACTTCCATGGTTCAAGGAAGACTGAAGAATGATGTGGAAAAGTTTCCAGCGCTTCACATTTCTTAGTGAACTCCATCAGATCACCACCCCCATTAAAGGCAAATCTTTTGAAATATCATGAAGTGAAAGCCTTTAGTGACCCTCAAAGAGGGAAGTACTCACCCTGGGAGCTCGTGGAACTTGAGCTGCTGATTTCAGTCTCTGAAGCAGCACTGTTCCCTGAAAGGCAATTATTGGACAAGCCAAATCTCAGGGAAATGTGGCAAAAAAAAAAAAAACCAAAACAAAAACAAAAAACCATTCCTCACATGCAACAAGGAGCTTCAGTGGATCATCCACAGATGGGAAACCAGGGCTGCCAGGATGCTTTGAAATAAAACCTGGTTTTTCGAAGCCTGAGAACATACACAGCACAGTGATAAAAACAGAGGCAGAGCGCAGTTTTTCACATAAAACTGGGAACATTTACATCTCTTCCAACAAGCTCATAAAATTAAATGAAGAATGGGAAGAATCTCTATCCAGCAGCGAGGTCTTGACTGCAATGGGTCACACGTACCTGTTTCTTTCTCCTCCTCCTCCAAGAAGCCAGTGTCGTGGTCATACACCACACAGAACCTGACATAGCCCAGCTCCTCGGGATTCGGGATCAGATAGTCCCCCTCAGGACTCTACCAAAATCACAAAGGAATTCCATCAGGAGCACGGCTCCGCTCCTCCCTGGTGCCACCAACGCTCCTGACACCTTGCAAGGGACACCTCTCTAGCTACGTGTCGGGTTTGTACGTGTGGGTGGACACGAGGCTGCCAGCCCCGGTTAAAGTCGGGAATGATGCAAATCACGCTGATTGCTCCACCGGCAGCAGCGGCGCAGATGCCAGCGCTGGCCTTGTGAGGCAAGGCTGCGCTCTGCGAGCTCTTGTGCAATGTTTTCCCTGATATTCAGCCCCTGTGTGCCAATCCTCCGGGCTGCTGGAGCCACCTCTGCTTTGTGACAGAATACATCCCCCCAGTGGCAGCCGCCGGGCACGGCCGGGCCAGGGCAGGGGCTGCGACATCTCCCGTGGGTTTCAAACCAGTTTGGGCTTCCTGCTAATTCCTAAACCCAGGGATGGTCCACACAAACAGCAAACCCCTCACCAGTATAATCCTTTGGGCTGTAATAATGTGGTTCTCGTTGAATTCAGGCTGAGAACGGGCATCTGAAAAAAACCAACCAAGACAGAAGTATTGGCTTTTAAAGGTGGAATCCTGTTTGTACTTTGTCAGTGGGAATTTGGGCACTGGCAGCACTCAGAGAATGAGATTTGGGGATGTGGCACTTGGGGATATGGTTTGGGGGTGGTTATGGTGTTGGACTGGATGATCTTGAAGGTCTCTTCCAACCTTGATGATTCTGTGATTTGGTTTTTTTTTAGAAACTGAGGCCTTCTGGTGTGAACATAAACTCTAGGGCTGATGTGAGGCTGTGTGTAACACCAAGTGATAGCCAGCAGTGTTAGTTCTGACCCAAGTGTCCTGCAGTGTTTCCAGCAGCAATCCTGTGCTCTGCCCTGCCCAGCAGCTCTGCCTCTGCTACTCCAGAGCTGGGGAGAGGGGCACTGGAAAGACCCCAACCCCAACCCTAACTGGAAACACCCAAACAGTCTGACTCCCTCACCAAATCATTTAATAACACTGCAATATCAGGGGGTATTGGCACTATGTAAAATGGAATTGGTTATCAGCAATCTTTGTGTAATGGTTGAGAAATCTAGTCTAGCTCTAAAACCTCTGGGAGCAGCAGGGGAAGGTGTGTATCCATGGGACTGGTGAGAGCAGGGAGAGTTGGAAGTGAGGAAA
>JAHLSL010000039.1:960307-975170 GCA_025920805.1 Petroica traversi | reverse complement strand
CCCGAGGAGAGCCCCATATCCCATACCCTACAGGGCCGGGCAGGAGCTCGAGGTCTCAGTGAGGGGACTGTGGAGCCCGGGACCTCCCCGGTGAGGGGCTGCGGGGCTCGGGTGCAGGCCAGAACCTCCTCGGAGAGGGTTTGGGAGCGTGTGCCGGTGCCTCATGCAGGGGAGGGGGCTCGGTGCCGACTGTGCAGGCTGTGCCCGGTGACAGCACCGTGACCCCGCGGGTCTCGGCCCAGCAGCTCCCACCCTGCTCCTGCCAGGCGAGTGTGATAATCCTGTTTGAACTCCTCTCTCTGACCGTGTGCAGAGGGTGATGGGTTTGCTGCTTCCTTCCTCTAGTGCAAAAATGCTCCTGCGTTCCGAATGTGTTAAGAGCTAAATCTGGTGGTTGGGTTTTAGCAGTAATCCTTGGTGTACCGAAATCCACCGTGCTGGCTCCAAACCACGGCTGCACAGATTGAGACCGACCCTTATCTGACATTAATAGTCCCGGTGGGATGTAAAAGAATTATTATTGCAGCTATAAAGATGTGCAGGAGAGCCTTGTCTAAGTCTTTTCATGTATTTATCAGCAATGAATTTTTGACCCCACAGTGTTAGCTGGGTCACAAATGGGGCTCAGCAGTGACTCATGCCAGAGTTTGCTTCCTCTTAAGGAGTTTTATATTTGTTACAGTACAGAATTATGTTTGTTACAATAGCAAAGAAAACTGGGCTAAGGTTAGTCTGGTCCAGTTGTTGGGTAGATTATTTCCCATAATAACACAGTAATTAAGCTGTTCGTGAAGGAACAAGGAGCTTTTATGGCTTTGTCTGGTAAGACTGTGATAAGGAATGGCATTCTCAGCAGTAATTCCTTGTTACATCTCCACAGGAGTTTTTCATCACTTTTGCAGAGTGTTGCACTTTAGGGTTGTTCTGGCCCCTGGAAACTGCTTTCCTCTTGTACAGCAGCACTTTGCAAACAGGCATTTGTGAGAGAAATTACACCCTGCCATACCTGAGTGAGGATAAAATTGGTTGATTTTACTGGATTCTCGACCACATGATCAAAGCAGGAAATTGTAGTCATTTAATGTTCTCAGTCCTCAATCCTGTGGCACCTACAGGTGCTATTTTGAATTTATTTCAGGTGTAAACATTTTCTTCACATATATGCAGTGGTTATTACATTTATTATAGTTCATTAAAAGTATTGATTTGCCAAATGGAAACCAGATTTATCCTAATTCAGGCCTGGGCCCACAGGGTGGCAGGTATTAGTGTCAGGCAGGCATTTCCATTGGGAGAAAGGTGATCCTTTGGGTTCCATTTTCCTAACCTTGCTTCCCTTTTGAGAAGTAACCATTTCCTCCAACTTGTCCTACAAATAAACCCAGATAACAAGTAACCATTTCTTCCAACTTGTCCTAGGAATAAACCCAGATAACAAGTAACCATTTCCTCCAACTTGTCCTACAAATAAACCCAACGGATGTCTGGGATGCTGCTGTGAGGGACATTTTCTGTAGGCTTAGACTATCACGTTTACATAGTGCTGGGTAAAAAATTGAGAAATAGAACTAAAAGTAAAGAAAGGGTGGTGAAATCCCCAAGGTCAGTGCTGGGGGATCACTGCCAGAACAGCTCCAGAACGAGTTTGTTGTGTGTTTTTGCACAGAACAATGCCAAGGTGGCAGTGCTGGGGGCCTCGGGGGGCATCGGGCAGCCCCTGTCTCTGCTGCTGAAGAACAGCCCTCTGGTGAGCAAGCTCAGCCTCTACGACATCGCTCACACCCCGGGCGTGGCAGCTGACCTGAGCCACATCGAGACCAGAGCCAATGTCAAAGGTACCCTGGGGGTGGCCTGACTTCCAGAGGGATCCTCCCAAAAGGGTGGTTCTGACCCTGAATGTTCATTGCTTGTGAGGGGAGATCTTCACCCTCTGATCCCGAAGCCCAGTATCAATTTAAGTAGATTTTTCCTCGAGCAGTGAGTGATTAATTAAGTTTTAGCTGATTAGGTTGATGTGTATGGAGATGGAAGTGGGCTGTGGTTGCACTGTCAGAGGGGAATTTGTGATATCTGGCAGGAAAGTTTCAGTGAAATTATCTCAGAGTGTTGAATTTAAAAGTTTGATTTGAACACTCCCGGGATGTCCGCATGAATTCCATGTGCTTCTTTTCTCTTAGATTCTGATGAAATCAAAACTTAATCTGCTCATCTTTCTTTTATCTGAAGAGCACCAAAAGGTGACATTTTACATGAATGTGCCTGTCTGCAGTTCTTTGGGGGCACTGACTGTAGTGCCAAAGCTTTTGGAGAGTAAATACACATAGCAGGAGGAACTGGGAGTTTGGAAAACAGGTGAATGTGAGATTCTCACCACTCTCATTCTGTAAGTTTTGAAACAAGGATAAAACATCAAATGGGATCCATCCATAATTGCATTTGTTTTTCAGCATTAAGTCTGAATTGAAGGTTAAATTAAAAAAAAAAGCCTTGGATGCCTCTGGGCGTGATTTTGTACTTCAAAGTGTCAGCTATTTAATAACTGTCAAAAATATAATGCCTGCCTGCCTTTCATTTCAGGCTTCATGGGACCTGAGCAGTTGCCAGAATGTCTGAAGGGCTGTGATGTTGTTGTTATTCCGGCGGGAGTCCCTAGGAAGCCAGGTAAGTTCTCTTTGTTGGGAAGCCCCAAAAAGCAGCTCTGAAGGGCAGCTTTGAAGTGAACTCTGCAATTGTGCTGCTCAGGCAGAGCTGTGTCTGTTGGGGTGTGAGTGGTCTGTTAATGCCCCTGCCCCAGAGCTCCTTGTGGGATCAGGCAGCTCCTTCAGCCTCACTTAGACTGTCCCTTGTGAAATGGGCTGAATTCATTTCTGGAGTTCCTGCTTAGGGCTGAGCTGCAAAGATTTTTTGTGCAAGTGATTCCTAAATCTCTCTTCGTGTTTCTTGTCCCAGAGCAATGCTCAAGGAGTAAAAACTGGTTCTTTGTTTCATTTCTCAGTAGAAGAGAAATAATCCGTTTTGTTTTGAGTCAATTTTACAGCAACTTCTTGGGGCATCTCAAATAAATGCTGTTAAGCCTTCCTAAAATGTTTCTGACTTGCTCCATTTCCACATTGTTTTCCAATATCCTATTAGGAACATAACAGAATTCTAGACTTTAATGTCTAGCTCTTTCTAAATCTTCATTTTTCATGGTTAAAGTAGTTGCTGCAGTAGGAATGGGAGGTGACACACACACAACCAGCAATACTTTGCATGCAGCAGTTGGCATTTAAACTGTTGTTATGGAAGTGACTTAAAAGAGGGAAGAGAAATCATCTGGGGAGCAGTTGTGCTGCTCTGAGCAACACTGGTGTGGATTGTGTGGCCACCCTGTACTTCAGACACCTCAGTGAAGTGAGTTCTGACAATGGGCAGATGAGCTGCTTGCTCCTGGGAAGGGCTGATCTCTTTGTTAGTGAGAGGAGTTACCTTTGGAGCCAGTTCATAACTCCAACTGGAGAATTTGTTCTTGATCTGTGAAACCAGAAGCTGATGTGTGTCTGTCCAGAGCAGAATATTGGGTTTTGATTGGATTTCCTGCCCATGATGGTAACTGTGGGTCACTGAAAATCCTGCCCTGGCTGTGTTTTAGGCATGACCCGTGACGACCTGTTCAACACCAATGCCAGCATTGTTGCCTCTTTGACGTCTGCCTGTGCAAAGCACTGTCCAGAAGCCATGATCTGCATTATTTCTAACCCAGTAAGTGTTTTCTGGAGACTTTGGAAAAACCTCACTAAATTCCAGACTGAGAATACTAGAGAAATCAAAATTCCAACTGATTTTGATCAGTCTGCAGTGTATTAGCACTAAAAGCCTGGTTCTACTAACCCATTTTTCTTGGCTATATTTAATTCAGAGGAAATTTGGATATAAAAGTGCTTAATATCTCCCAAGTCTGTGTGACTGGTTATAATGGAAGCTGCTGTATTAGCTGGGATAAAAGCCTTAGCTCACTAAGGGAAGAGCCTTTGTAATGGGAATGAACAAATTTATTGTCTTAATGGTTATTTAAAATTAATGATTTTTATTCCAGCCTGACTGTAAATTGCTCTTCAATTTAGACATTAAAGTAATTGCCTACAGTTGATTCCAAATTGGAAGTATAGTTCGGGTTGTTAATTGGCCTGTTAACTTCATGCATTAACTGTTTCAGTAAACTGCTTTTAATCAGTGCTTGCCTGTTCTTGCTTGTAGGTAAATTCAACCATCCCAATAACCTCAGAAGTTTTCAAGAAGCACGGCGTGTACAATCCCAACAAAATCTTTGGTGTTACAACACTGGACATCGTCAGAGCGAATACCTTTGTGGCTGAACTAAAGGCAGGTCATGGTTAACGTGCAGGGGGAGGGATACTGCCTGCTTTGATCATCAGATCTATAAAGAAAAGCTTCCACAATCACTGCAGAGAGCCAAAGGAGCTCGGATTTCTGTGCAGCTGGAGGCAATGGCAATGATTCCCTGTCTCCCATATTTAGGGGAGCCTGAAGATAAGGTTTCTTGCAAAATGTGGTTCAAGAGACTTTGACCTTTCCTTTTCATAGCTGTGCCCTGCAAGTGAGCTGTGTGTTGGCCTTAATTCCCTTGGCATTCCCAACCCTGCCATGCAGCCAGAGGAGGGGGTTGAGTTGTGGTGTGTGTTTGCAAGTCAAACTCTGTGCTGCTGTCACAGGATACTCTGCAAAAGTATCAGCAGCTGTAACAGGTTACTGCTCTTAATAGCCCTGGTGTGTTTATGTTGTGCTGCTCTTTATCCAAACCTGCAGTAATAATATCCTGTAACTGTAGGAAGTGATCAGAGTAACCCAGGCTCTGTAGATGTGGCTTTGTCCCTGGAGGACAGCTGCCTCTGGAACTCCTGCCCTGTGTGTCCTCATATCCAGGGCAGAAAGTGAAGTGTGGTGTTTTCACCTGTTTTTCTTGCTTCAGAAACTGGAAAGTCTCATGTTTCCTTTAGGGCTTGGATCCAGCTAAAGTAACTGTTCCAGTTATTGGTGGCCATGCTGGGAAGACCATCATCCCTCTGATCTCTCAGGTAAGGCAGGGTGGCAGCACACTTGGCAGTGTGTTAGGGTTGATGTAAAGTGCCTTTGTGATGCAGGCAATATGCTAGGATAGAGCACAGACAGTCTTCCCTGTTCTCTGCTTTCATTCTGGGATGGGGTGCAGGATGATGTGGAAGGCATCAATCTGAATCTGAGCCCCTCTGGGTAGTATAAACACTTCCAGCTTTCCTAAAGGAGTTTGGGATAAGGACTGAGGGGGAGTGTGGGTGTTCAGGTGTCTTGGCACTGTTTGTTGGCAGGTATCTCATGACAGGAATACCTGGCTTCAGCAGAAAAATTGAATTAATTTTGCCTTGATGGACTGGAAATCCCACTTGAACCTCCAGCGTGGACAGGCAGAGCTCAGCCTGTGCAGGGAGGCCTGTTCCAGCCAAGTCTGGTAGTCAGTCCCTTCATGCATCTCAGCCAGACTGAAGTGAATTCTAAAGCAGGTGCAGTCTCGTGGGGAGATGCTGGGATGTGGCCAAGGATCAGTCAGTAACAAAGGGGGAAAAGCTGTGCCTTAAGTGGGGAATAAAGTGTCCTTCACAGAAGGATTTTCTTAGGGAATAAGAGCAGTGGCTTTGGAGCAGCTGAATGCTGAGAGATGCTTTGGTTAAACAGTCCATTGGGACAGACACAACTGTGCTTAAGCTTCTGGCATAGCTGTATCTGAAGGTTCAGTGAATTCCTAAATACTGCTGGGAAACTGGATCTTTCATAGGGCTTGACTTCCATAATGCCACAGTGACCCAGATATTTACAAGATAACTTTGTGAAATTCCTAATGCTTGGAGGGTGTCTGTAGTGCACAGGGCTACACAGTAGTGAGGAACCATGGCAAGCCCTGGTTTGGCTGTGGTTTGTCCCTGAGGAAGCTGGGCATGGCTGGGTTCCTGTTCCAGGCCATGCAGTAATCCCAGCCCTGATAATTTTTGCAGCTGGTCCAGTGTCACACAAGCTGTGGGTTGGGGAAACCCATTTTGCCCAGTTGAGAATTCTTGGTAACAACTGCAGTGGTGTAAAAAGTATTGTGTGCTTTATGCTGAATCTGGAGGGGTTCTGGTATTCGACAGTAATTTTTTTTCCCCATCCAGTGCACACCAAAAGTGGAGTTTCCTCAGGATAAGCTGGAGAAGCTCACAGCAAGAATTCAAGAAGCTGGGACTGAAGTTGTCCAAGCTAAAGCAGGAGCAGGTGGGTTCTTGAGTAAAGATTCCCAGTAATTCTTGTTGACTGTCTGTAGGGCTGCAGTCCTCTGCAGTTTAATCTTATTTACAGGTTAGGAACTGCAGGTTGCCAATCTCACTGCTCTGCTATGTCAGCTGCTGCCCAAGCTATGCTGCTAGAAACAGCTCAGTATGTAAGACTAAATATTAACTGATCCCACACCACCTATAGCTTTAAAGGAATCTTCTCTGTCAAATTAAGCTATTTCTTTTATAAATCTGGTCAATTAGATACATGTAGCTGGTCAAAAGCTCCTGCTTTATCCAACTGGCCATGAGCTTGAGGTCAATGACACTGCATTATTACTGCTCTATAAACCCAAGGGTATGGAAACCTTTGATGCTAAAGGAAGGATCAGATTTCAGTGTGATCTGCTCTGAAAGTGGTTTAACTCTTGCAGGATCTGCCACCTTGTCCATGGCCTATGCTGGTGCTCGATTTGTGTTCTCCCTGGTGGAAGCCATGAATGGAAAGCAGGGGGTTGTTGAATGTGCCTTTGTTCGATCGGATGTGACAGAGGTCCCCTACTTCTCTACACCTCTGCAGCTGGGGGTATGTGCTTTACATCATGTGCCTTAGAAACAACAGCTACTGGTTATGTCATGGGGGTTTTACTCAGTGGTTTCAGTTCAGCTGAATGCCTGCTGTTGCTGGAGTTAACAGCTGAGTGTGCCTGTAAGAGTCTGCAATATTTGGTGTGGTATTTGGGTACACAGCTCAGCTTGACAAGGATGCTGCTGCTTTTACAGTGCAGATCACTGAGTACCCAGTGATTCAGACTTGACTTAAGAGGTCACACTTGCCTCAAGTGAGGCCTGTTTACTCTGGGCTTTCATATGATTAACCAGAGTCAGCAATCCTGTCTCTTCAGCTTGATCTGCTGCAAGCAAATCCCTCTGAAACTGAGGCACATGGGGAGCTACAGCATGGATTAGGATTAATAGCTTGCTTTCAGGACCTCTGCTGAACTCTGAAATAAGTGTTCCTTTTGTCACCCATACCCTGGGGGAGTGCTGGAAAACAGTGATGCTGCAGCCCTGTCGTGGCTGCTGGGATGCAGAGGGTGGTTTTGCTGTCCTAGGGGCAGGCTGGTGAGGGATGGAGGCAGAGGGATATTAAGAGGGAATACAGACATCCTGAAAACCTGGGAGTGTCACTCTGAGGCAGTTTGAGATGGCAAGCAAAGGACATGCACCAGAGGAGATCCTCTTGTCAGATGGTGGATCTGGAGTTAGGAAGGATCAGTTGGTGTCAGTCTCCTCTTGAAGGAGCTGCTGGGTTGGCTTCTGGTTTCACGCATGTGCACAGCAAATGAGAAGTTTGTGAGGGCTGTAGAAGTTGCCACAGATAGTAAGAGGCTTCTGAGGCTTTCCAGGAAGTACAGGGTTAGCAGACTAGAGATGACACAGGTGCCAGCCTGGGTCTCTGTCTCAGCTGGATAATACTTCGTCAGAGCTGTTAAGCTACTCTTTAGGTCATTCAATGAATGGTTAATCCTTAAATCCTCTTTCCCTAGAAAAAAGGAATTGAGAAGAACCTAGGCCTTGGCAAGCTCTCTCCCTTTGAAGAGAAGATGGTGAAAGAAGCCATGTCTGAGCTGAAGGCTTCTATTAAGAAAGGAGAGGACTTTGCAAAGAACTTCAAGTGAAGACTTGACGACGGGGAGGAATTAACTTCCTTAATTTATTAAGGCATCATGTCACTTTACGACTTCTGATTCAAAGCTCATGCTTTGATTGAAGTCTGTCTGTATTAGCTTGATGCTTGTTGCCAGTGCAAAGTCTAATCATCAATAAAACGGCCTCATTTTTTCAGTGTACCCTGTGGGGTAGTCCTGATGTGCTTGTCCTTTGGAAGGTGGAGGCTGCAGGTCTCTGAGAGGAGATTGGTTTCAACAGGGATGAAATAGCTTTGGAAAGGGGGTGAACTGATTGTTCCCAACTCTGCTGCTTCCTGGATTTGGGCTCCTTGTTCAGCACAGCCACTGGGACCCCGGGGTGATCAGATCAAGATGGGTATAGAGACTGCACAAGGGATAACTGAGTGAAATGATCCAAGAGATGTTTTTTCAGGAGGTGGCATTACCTCCGTTACCTTGTGTTACCTTAATCTCTTACGTAATTTGATTTTAAAGGAGTTAGTGAAAGAGCAGAGCGTTTGAAACGTCAGTCCTGCACTAAGACAATAATTAAACTGCTGAGAGCGACTTCTTTCTAGTTAGGAACAAAAGCCTTGATTTAGCATCTCCATAAATTTCTCTTACATTCATCCTCTTGTGAATATAAAAATAAATGTCTGCAAGAAGATGGTGATGACGAGTTGTGCTGCTGACTTATTTGAAGGTAAGCTTTAATGAAGGAAGCTATTAATTCACTCTTCCTCTGAGCTCTGTGCTGCTTACGCTGTTGCTTTGAATTGCTCTCATCCGTGTAGGTTGAATTCTAAGTTGAACAGACTTTATTTTGATGAGTGAAGGAAAAGCCAAAGCCCAGCACCTGTGGAGGAACTGAGGTCCATGTAGATTTGTGCCAGAGAACATGGGGTAGTCACAAGAAAGATACCTAAAACTAGTAGATGCTCTTTGGTCACTGCCTTTTATCTTCCTCCCACTTGTAATTTTTTTTCAGAGCTCTCTGAAGTGGGTTTTATTTTTTTGATTAGTTCATCATTCTGAACCACATCACACCGTTGTGACTGTTGTAGATGCATGGAGAATAAAGTGCCTGTCTTTTCCTGCCCTGTGGAAGATGTGGGCAAAGAGGACAGCGAGCACAGTCCTTGTCACTCCTCTGCAGAAATTCAGTGTGTTAAGAGCTTGTTTTTTTTACAGGAATAGTAATGTAATAGAAGCGTTGGCAGTCATTACTCAGCAGGCTTGGAACAAAGTAATTATTAGGTGATATTAATAGAATTAAAGATTGTATTGGAGGGGGGGCAGGGGAGGATGTTGGAACTGGAGGACACTGAGGAGGAGTGATAGGCCAGACCTGGTAAATACGGCAGAGACTTCCCAACAATAAATGGAAAGCATGTGACAGACTGCTCTGACTGGTGTAAGGGTCTTGTGGGCCTGTCAGCAATTTCAAACCTGAAAGAGGCAGCACAGGGTGTTACAAAGGGTGTGTGTGCACCTGCCAGAGCTGTGTGTTCCAGTCTGGGTGCCCAGGTGGTCCAGGGGCACTGCTCCACCAGGCTGCAGGGAAAGCCTTGCTTTGCAACCACCAGGGCAGGAGCACACACTTGTTCCAGTCCTGCTATTTTTTATACAGCAGATAGGGCAGATTTCTGAGCACTGGTGACCTTTTAGAACTTGAGGTTCATTGTGTGGCTTAGGTTATTCAATCTTTCTTTGTGTCAGCAATCCAAACCCAGCAAAGTCTGGGGGAATTGCAAGGACAAGCAGAAAGCTTTGCTTGTACCAGTAGGGACTCAGGGGCAGCATGGGTGAGTGGAGCTGAGGTGGAAGAGGATTATGTCTCAGCACCTGCTGACTTGTAGATTCTCCATGGTCTCCTTCAAATCTCCTGAATGTTAACAAAGTCCCTGCACTGTTTGGATTTTGGGGTTGTTTCTTCTTCCCCTCAATCCTGTGCTCCATTTTTGGAGTTGCAGCTATTTCCTGTGCCTGGGAATCTGCTCCATTTTTGGAAAGGAGATGAGACACCCTTCTTGTGGCTTTCTGCAAAGAAGTCAGAGGCCAGAAGGACACTGGCTAAAAGTGAGAAGTGTTCTTGTGTAGGTGTTCCCTGGTCAGTCACGTGTTGTCCCTGTGGCTGAGCTGTGCTGGGTAACAATCCCTCTGAAGAGTGGAGATGGCTTGTAAAGGTGTGGGACATCCCACCCCTTCTCTCTGAGCAGATTGCCTGGAAGAGGAAGGGATCTGGGGCAAACCTCTTCTCAGGAGTAGGAATCAGCTGGGTGCACCCAGATAAGCCTGTACACTGTCCTGGAAGTTGTTTCCTGGTCCTGTGGCTCAGACACACAACCTTCATCCTCTCTGCTGTGAGTTCTGTGGCTCAGACACACAACCTTCATCCTCTGTGCTGTGAGTTCTGTGTCTCAGACACACAACCTTCAGCCTCTCTGCTGTGAGTTCTGTGGCTCTGAGACACACAACCTTCATCTCTGTGCTGTGAGTTCTGTGGCTCAGACACACAACCTTCAGCCTCTGTGCTGTGAGTTCTGTGGCTGAGACACACAACCTTCATCCTCTGTGCTGTGAGTTCTGCAGCGGGGCTGCCCTGCTGAGTCACAGCACTCACTCCAGTGCTGGCAGCCTTTGTGTTTACCTCCTGTGGAGGGGAGTGACCAGCTCTGGAGGAGGTGAAAAACCTGCCCTGTGCAGATCTCATGGGTTTCATCCTGTTTATTGAGCAGACTTCTGTCTTCATGGTCTCTAAGCACCTTTTCCCTTGCAGCATCATTTCTGCACATGGAGCTGCTGCCTCCTTGGGCAGCCCAGCTCAACACCAGAGCACAGATGTCAAGACACAGAGGAGATGTGTGTGGAGAGTAATAAATAAAGATTCTCCAGATGGCCATATGTCAGGTCACCCAAGCCCACCTGCTGCTCCCGTGCTGCTGCAGCAGCGTGTTAAATTCAGGAAAGGATAGAACAAGGAGAAAAGCAAATGCTGAATGGTGTAACTTGGGCCATATCATGATCATCACTGTCCCAGGGCACTTCAGTTGTGCCTTATTCCTGGGAAAGCTGTTTTCCCTTCCTAGCTCTGTGCAAGGGCTGGTGCTTTGGTGTGGGGGCACAGACCTCCCACCCCAAGCCCCTTGTCACCCTGGGGTCTCTGGGAGCTGAGAGAGCAGCAGCCCCTTGCTTTGGGTAAGGCTGGTACAGCTGTGGCTGAGCCTGAGACAATCCATGGCATTTCAGTGATATTTAGGAGAAACAGAAGAAACAACAAACTGAGTGCAGCCTCTGCCTTGCCAAAGCTGGCTGCCTTCCCAGCTCCAGCAAAAGAGCAAAACTGGAGGGCCTGGGTGTGCTGGAGGTACTTCAGAAAGACTCTGGATAACTATTGCCCTCTTTCAGGAGCCTACCTCCAAAATTCACCATCTCCAGTGCTTTCTCTGCCACAAAGGGTGCCAGGGAAGAGAGCTGGTACTGCCCTTTTCCTCCCCTGGGCAGCCCAGCATCTGCACCACCAACACCGGGGTACCCAGTGCTCAGCCTTACATTCCTGGGGCTGGCAGTTCAGAGCAGACAGTGCATCCTCTGCCCAGGAATGGGGAAAGGAGAGGAGGAAATACACCCTGAGGTTGGTTGGATGCAGCTGGGGATGCAGACAGATCTCCCCCACAGCCAGCTCAGCTTCCCTCACACAGCAATGGCAAGGGGTTTTAATGTGAGCAGGAGCATCTCAAACCCTCTGAGCTGCAGATTTGGCTTTGCAGAGGCCTCTCCCCCTCCCCTGGCTCTCCTGCCTGGCCACAGGCAGTGTGAAATCACCACCATTGCATTCCCTGCTCTTGATTCACTGAAATGCCCGAGAGCTCCCACTTCCCTCCTGGGTGCCTCAAAGCAGATCTGGAGAGCGGTGCCGAGGCGAGAGGGTTTGTTTGCATTTACAGGGAAACCTGTTAATAAAGGAGACCAAAGGGACTGCTCTTTTCCTGGCTGCAGGAACAGATGGCTGGATAACGCAGTGCAATTAATATGCAGGGTGTCCTGCCGGGGCAGGGATTTGATTGCCTGTTAGGAGAGGTTAGCACGCTCAAGCTGAGCTCTGCCACCACACTGCCCATCCCTGGCACCTGCTGCCTGTGGGGACACTGGGACAGACTGGATGGGGTCACAGATGAGAGTGTGGGCACTGGGCATGGGGCAGGATGAAGCTGGGGACTCCGGGACAGTGGCAGGTCTCTGATTCTCCCATGCTGGGTGGGTTTGCCCTTTGGGTTTGTAAACCAAAGAATGGCTCTGGTGATGAATGACTGCTCAGGCTGGAAGGGCAACACTGGATCGTTCTTTCCTCCTGGACTTGTTACCTCTGGGTAAGGAGGTGCCAAGGAAAGCAGCAGGCAGGAGCTCCTGGATGAGCTGAGGAGGGCACAGGATGTGGGCATCTCCTTGCTGCAGCACAGCACGGGTACAAAACATTTCCCAGGGCTTCAGAGTGACCCGATAAATCCACAGGGAAGAAAAACCTCTGCCAAGGGCTAGGAGGGTTAGGGAACCCTGGGAAAGCAGGAAACCCAGCACACCCACCCCAGCACTAAGCTGTGCCACGTGGCCACATGGTCAAGCCCAAATCGATGGGAGCCTCCGGAGCCACAATCGACTGGCCCAAGGTCACCCTGGGCACGTGTGTGGCTGTTCCCATTCCCCATCCCCATCATTCCCTGGGCTCTCACAGCATCACGCTGTCTCCAGCCCCTTCCCCTTCATGCTTTGCTTTGCCCCCCCCATTTTCTGGTGTTTTCGTCCTCCCTGCCTCGTCGGGGCTGCTGAGAACCATGAAAGGCAGCGCCAGGCTTTGATCAGGGGCTGCTCCTGTGCCGTGAGCACGGTCCCGCCTGGCCCCGCCGCTGCCGGCCGCCCTTTCTTCTGCGTCAGGAGGAGGCTGCTGGAGATGTCGAAGCTCAGCGCAAATCCTTGCAATTAGGCCTGTTCTGCTGCCTGCCTCGTTTGATCTCCTTTAATTATTTATCGCCTTTTCTTTCTCCTCTCCCTCCCAAATCCTCCGTTTCTTTCAAGTGATGATTCCCCTCCTCTCCCCCAGCCGTGGCTGGCTCTGCCTGTTTGCCTGCAATTACCGACCCTCCTGCTCCTTCCATCTCTCCCCTTTTGTTCTCCACCAGATCACCCTTCTCGCTGCTCTCATGGCATCACGCTGCCCGCCTGACTGGCAGCTTTTTGTCACTGCTTTTCTGGATTTTTCCCACCTGGATGGCTCTTGCCTTTCTCCATCCCATTCCAGGCGTGGTTCTGTGGTTTGCTGCCTGTGCCAGTTCTCTGATGGGATCCTGGGCTGGGCTCCATCTCCTGCTACTGGTCAAACCCTGGCGTGGTCCTGCCACAAAGCCCTGGCTCCTGGCCAAGACCAGGATACCCAATGGATTTCCTCTCCCCTCCCATGCCAAGGTCCCCCTGTGCTGCTTTTTCATCCCTCATCCTCTTTGTTTCCCAGGACCTGATGCATTATTCAGAGCTGCAGGCACTGCGGGGTGTTGGGAAGATAATGGTGCTGCAAAGGGCACGGGCTCACCCTGGTGATGCTGGATTTTCCTGTCATGGGCCGATTTCCCCCTCCAGCATTAAACCAGGAATAGTCCTGACCACGCAGGAGGTTCCTCCTAGGAGGTGACATCTGCTGTCAGCCCTGAGGGGGGGACACGGTGGGGACAAAGACGGGAGCAGGGGGAGGCAGCAGTGGCCCTGGCAGTGCTCCAGGGGCTGCACCTCCCAAATCCAGCCCCTCTGCTTGGCAGGAGTTTAACGAGAGACAAAGGTCCAACACATGGCCACTTGTTTATGTAGTCCTTACATGGATTTTGGATGCCAGATGCAGGTTTTGCTCAGCAGATGTAGCAAACAGCCCCAAACTGTTGTTTAATCCTTGTGGAGAGAGGATGCTCATGCCCTCCATCCCTGTTTGCATCTGGGCACCATGGAACCCCAGCTGGATCTGTCCCCATGGCCTGCTGCCACCTCAGCCCTGTGCACAGGGACGGGGAGGAAGGTGAGGGTTGGAGTCATTTTAGGCTGGTGTTGCTGGCAGTGATTACGGAATGATTTTTGTCTCTTCTTTTATATCCCTTTTACACAGTTCTCTGTATCCACAGGTATCAGCACCATGCACACTTGTAACCTTTTACTTAGTTCAGTGTTCAGTGTTTTGTAAGTGTTCTGCAGGCCTGAGTCTGAACAGCCCAGAGCTGCAGAGCCAGGGACACCAAACATTCTGCTGGCTCAGGAAGCCAAGGGCCCCTGGCAGGACAGATTCTGGAAAGTCGAGCTGAGCCCAGCCCAGCCCCAGCATTGGGCTCCCTTGTTGGATCTGGGCTGTGCAAAGTCTAGAACTGGTGTGTGTGACTGACGGGGGTGCATTTGCCACGCTGGCACCTGGGGGAAGTGGATGCACCAAACAGGATCCTGATTCAAATACTGAGGGAAAGACCCCAACCCCTTTAACCGTGTCTGGCTTCATTTTCATAACACCAGAGAAAAGGCATCAGCAGCATTTTGATTCCTGGGTCTGTCCTCCCTCAGGAAACAGCATCACTGAGCAGCCACCAAGTGTGGAGCTCTCCCCACCAGGACAGGCCTCTCCAGCCTTGGCTGCCCCCAGAGAAGCTCTCCTCGAACTCCAGCTCTGGCTCCCCATCCCTGTCTGCAGCAACTCCCTCCCAAAATCCTGCTCCGAGGCCAAATCCCCCATGGAGGGATGGCCAGGTGCCTTTGTTGGGCTCTGCTTAGGAACCTGCAGCCAAATTCAGGAGGGAGCTGTGGTCACACGAGATGCAGAGCCAGGGGTGGGACCAGGTGTCCCCAGCCAGGAGTGTTTGGTGTCCCTGCAGAGCAGCCAGGGTG
>JAHLSL010000039.1:941466-954952 GCA_025920805.1 Petroica traversi | reverse complement strand
AGGGCCCTGCGGCGGCTGCTCAGCGCCGGGGGCTGCGGGCATGGCCCGGGGCTGAGCGGGGCCCAAGGGGGGGTTTCAGCAGAGCAGGCTGTGGAAGGGCTTGTTCTGGGCTGGGAAATAAAAGGGCCAAAGCAGTTTGGTGAAATAACACTCTTTTCACCATCAGTTTGCTTCTTTCTTTTCGGGCTGGAGGTCTGAACCCGTGAGCTGGACAAAGCCCAGGGCTGGGACATGGGGATGGTCACATCCTGGGGCCACCCCAGCCCACAGGGAGTGAGCTGGAAACCAGCAGCCCCAAAACCTGGCCTTGCACCCCGAGCTGGCAGGGCCTGTCCTGGCACAGTGCAGCCTGACTGTCCTTCTGTCTGTCCTGATAGTCACCAAGCTGGTACTGTGAGTGCCCAGGTCCTCCACACCCTGGGTGTGGTTCAGCATGGCTGGGAAGGGAGGGAGAGACCCAAGCGTGGGATGGAGGATGTGAGGAGGAGGAAAATGGAAAAGAGGGATGAAGGTGGAAGTTGGGGATGAGGAGGAGAAAGGAGAATAGGGGTGAGTATGGAGGATGGGACTGGAGATAAGGATGGTGGATGGGGATGATATGATGAGGAGGGGGATGGAATTTGGAGGTGAGAGTGAACACAAGGAAGGAGGATGAGAACGGAGGATGGGGCATCTCTGAACACTTCCAAAAGCTCTAATCCAGGCATCAGAAAGCACCTGCAAGCTGCAAAGCTGGATTGACCTCCCCAGGGCCCAAGGTGGCACGTGGGAGGAGGATCAGGATCCCAAAACACGTGGGCGAATGCCTGGTGAATGTGGGAAAAGAGGGATTTGCTCAGGAGTCTCCCCAGCAGCCCCAGCACATGGTGCCAGGGGTTTGGGCCCTCCTGGGTGGCAGTGAGGGTATTTGGGAGGTGGGAACGGGTGCCAACAACTGTCCCCAGCTACATCCTGCATTCTTTGGGAGTCTGTGGGCACACAGAGCTCACCCCAGGATGCCTCCTCTCCCTCTGGGCGAGGCAGCCGGGCAGCGGCTGCCAGTGATTGATGTTTTGTGGGTAATTACTGCAGATAATGAAATATTTAACCATCAGCTTTATTAGGGGGGTAGTGCCGAGCCAGGCAGGAAGCCACTGCTGTTTGGACAGGGCTGTGCTGATGGGTTTGGTGCTGGTTTTGGTGCTGGCAGAGCCGGGTGGTCCCTGTGTAGTGGCCGATGGATTGAGGTTGTGTTGGTGGCAGCCACTCTGTGTCCCTGAGCTGTCCCTTGCTGGTGCAGGGCATTGCTGGGGTTCTCCTTGCAGGGCAGGGGGAGCACAGACCCACCTGGGGGATATGGGCTCCCTCAGCCCTGGTGCCTTGTCCCCACTGTCACCAGCAGCGTAGGGCTGGCTCTGTTTGGCACCCAGGGATTTGCCTGGGGTCCCTTTGGAGGGCTGTGGGTGGGTTTTTCCCATTCCTTTGTTTCCCTGCCCGAGCTGTGGCTGAGGCAGGGGGGATGGTGGTAGCTCTCATGGTGGATGTTGCTCAGGGCTGAGGGGACACTGGGATGCAGTGCCACATCCATCCCCAGTCTGGCTTCATCTTCCCAGCCCCAGGTGCAAGAGGGATTTCTCCAGCTCCATCCTTTTCATGGAAACAGGGAACATTTCCTGGCAGACCTGCATGCCCCCCACCATGCAGCCTTCTCCCACAGGTACCCATCCAGCTGCCAGTTTATCTCCATCTACCTGCCCAGCTCTATATCCCACACACTCTCAAGGTTTCTCAGCAATGAATTTATTCTCTGCTGGGCTCAGGATAAAATGAATTCCCACTGGGGACAAGCAAGCAGAGACTGCTGCAGGAAGCATCCTCTCCTTTCCCCTCTCCTTCCCTGAGCACCTCTGTGGGGGAAGGTTTCTAAGTGGGGAGCTTCCCCCTCTTCCTAATTTCCTTCCAGCTTTTTGGCTTCATGTCCTGATGGGAGAAAGAGGGAGAGGAGTCCCCAAGGCAGGTTTTTCTGCAGCATCTCTCTGTTCTCCAGACTGGAGCCACCCTGGGATATGGAGGGGGCTGGGTTTGGCAGAGAGGGCTGAGCAGGGCTGTGGGGTGTCCTGGGGTTTGAAATGTGGGTGCTGCAGGCAAGGGGGACCAAGGGACTCTCCAGGAATGAGAATCCAGGAGTGCAGAGCCCTGGTTGGCTCCTGCTGCACCAGCAGGATTTCCCCTGTGCCTCTGTGGAAATAAAGGCTGCTATCTCCTCTCTGCATGTTTCTTATGTTGGTGGGGGGAAGGAAAAAAAGCCTTGTAATTAAGCACTCAGCTGCTGCCCTCCCTGGGCTGGCTTGTCAGGAGATAAATGACTGTGTGGGGCAGACAGTGGCAGCAGGAAAGTCAGAGATGTCCTGTGGGGATGTTGTGGGGTGGGAGATGCCTTCTGGCCAGGTTGAGATCCCCACCACCCCACAGAGAGCTCAGAGGTATTTTCTCTCCTCAAACAGCAAAGAAACATTATCAAAGCCCCTTGTCGGTGATCTGCATTCCCACCCTGGCTCTGTCCCAACTGGCATGGTTGTGAAATGCTCTGAACTGCCTGGTATCCTGGTGGAATGGCACACTGGGAATGACAAGCCTTTCCTGGGCTTGAAACAGCTCGGATCAATCCATGGTCCTTCTGCCCTTCCTGCTTCTACTGGGCTTAGGGATCCATCCTTCCCAATGTTTGCCCCATCCTCCATGGGCAACGTGTGTCAGCCACCCAAGGACTGGCTGCTTCCCACATAGGAGATGATGTGCAGGCAACATCCATCCTTGGAAAACCTCTCCCTGGGGTAGAAACACCTCAAAGAAGTGCCTTCTAGCAAAAGCTGCATCTTCAAGCCCAAATCCAGCTGGGAGAGTGAGGCAGGATGCTCTGCCTTTGCTCTTGATCGTTTCTCTTTGTGCAGAGCCCCTGTAAAGCCCAGGTGGTGCCTCTGCAGGCTGGTGGAGCTGGTGGTTAAGGCAGCAGATCTCCAGTGGGAGCATCCCATGCTCAGGAGAGGGCTGGAATGCTGGGCAGGGGAGCTGGGGCATGGTAGGACAGCAGGGACAGTGAGGAATGGGTGCTCAGCCATGCGCTGATGACCTGAGGGTGCTGAGACGGGGCTGTGTCTGTCTGGTTGATCCAGGAGATTTGGGAGCATCTCCTCCCTCAGGCTCAGGGAGCATCAGCCGGAGCCTCAGCACAGCACTGCTGTTTGGGAACGGCTGTCCTCTTCCAGGGGTTATTTTTGGAGCCAAGTGAGGACACATTGACTCTGGTGGTGGAAAGAGGAGGCACAGACACGTGAAGGTGAAAGAGCAGGGAGAAGGCAGAAGCTGGTGGGGATCCTCATCTCCCCTTGCAGCCCACACTGGGCCATGGCAAAGGATGCCAGGCCATGGCCCAAGGGCATCAGCAAGTGTTTGCTGCTTGAGCCAGACATCAGGACGTCCCACCACTGCCACCAAAGCAGCCAGTGCAGCTGGGAAATACAAGGGGATATCCAAGGTCTTTGAGTCCATTCCCTTGCTGAGTGTCCCTAGGGGACTCTGAGGATGGATGCCTGTCCCTGCTCCAAACCCACACTGCCTGACAGCGGGGTCCATGGGGCTGGGAGGGATTCCTGCCCACCTGTCCTGCTGCTGCTGTAGAGTCCTGGGTCCCACAGACCCACCCTTGGCCAGGTTTTCCCAGTACAAGGCTGGAGCAGGGCAGCCCCCGCTCTTTCCCAGGAGCCCTCTTGGCATGGCAATGGGAATAACCCCAGACTTGCTTTGAGGATGAGGAAACTGAAGCAAGGTGCAGGGACATTTCCCAGCCACTGTCCCCATCAAGCTGCTTTCGAGACTGATTTTACCCTCTGGTCCTAGCAGGGTCCCCTCATTGTCATGAGGTGAGAGGGGCACCAGGGCAGGAACTCACCCTGACTGTATCTCTCCCCTGCAGGCGATCATGGCTCTCTACAACAATGGGGCCGAAGTGCCTTCACCCCAGGAAGCCTCCAATGGCTTTCCCCAGCCCGGGGCCTCGGGAACTTGGCACAAGGGTGAGGAGGAGGTGCGGCTGGTGGAGCCCAGCATGGTGAAGAAGGCTCACCGGGAAATCCTGGACCATGAGCGCAAGCGGCGCGTGGAGCTGAAGTGCATGGAGCTGCAGGAGATGATGGAGGAGCAGGGGTGAGTGCCAGAGACAGCAGGGCTGGGATCCTTTTGACCTGTTTGCACCTTGTTCTCCCCCTTTAAAAAATACCTCGATGTCCAAATGTCCAGTTTGGAAGTAAATCCACTTTTGGGTGAATCAAACAGCTTTAGTGGGTTGGTCTGTGGAGGGAAATTCCTCCAAGTAATGCTGACCTAGGAGTTCATCCACTTTACCTGCTTGGAAGTTTGGGCTCCCAGGTTGTCCTGCAAGGAAAGTTGAAGCAGGAAGAAGGAGTGAAGTTGCTCATGGTTGTGCAAGTCATTAGTGCCACCTATCCTGTGCCCCGCATGCCTGGAATGTGAGATCTCAGAGGAGAGCTGGGGTTTAGTGAGAGGAAAGGCTGTTTTGGGGCTTCAGTTTGTCCTGTTTTCCTTCTCCTCCCCAGTTTTGGGGTGATAGGACCCCAAGCCCCCATCCTACCCATGCCATGGCCAGGCACTGCCAGCTGCTCCCCAGCCTTTGCTCTCCCCTTGGGAAACAAAGGACTTTGGAAAAACCCAAAGGGCTGAGGAACATTCATTCCTGGGTGGGCAGGAGGGACTGGGGGGCCAGAAAGGAGACCCCCATCCTTCCAGGCATGGCTGGGCTGTCTCTGGCAGCAGCCAAACATCCTGATCCCTCTGACAGCTCTCTAAAACCTGATGGATGGAGCAAATTCTTCAGCACACTTGGGTAGACGGGGACTGGTATCAGCTGGGGAGAAGGAAAATGGATTGAGGGAAGGCTTCGCCAAGGCTTTCATTAAGAGTGCAAGCGTGACCTAGAATTAAATTGTCTCACACAGACTGGAATAATGATTGTGCCTAATTTGTCATTATGGAAATAAATAAGGCTGACCTGGTGCTTTGGGGAGCCCAGAGCCTCCTGTTGGGTTCCCGAGCCCTAGTAGGGATCTTACTACTGGTAGTATGGTTACTGCAAAGGGTAATAGCAACACTGCAACCAGGATTGTTGTTATTGCTATAATTGCTTTGCTGTTATTAAGGCTATTAATAACACTGATGATGGCGATACGCTGAAATGATAATATAATTACAGTAATAATCTTGGTCAACCTGCTTAATCCTCCGCCTGCTCTTCCCCTCCACACAGGGGCTTTCCAGGGGGGTTCCATGAGAAGGGATTTGCACCCCTGAGGTTTCTGCCTGGACCAGGGGCAGCCCCCTGGCCGTGGCCTTGGGGGAGTTGTTGATGAGGGCAGAGCCCCAGGATGGATGTGAGTGTCAGCACAGGGGGTTCTGCAGGGATTTGAGCACTCCCTTGTTTCCTTAAAGGCGGATGGCTCCTCCTGCCTGTGCTGCAGCTCGCTCCAGGCTGCCTGCACCATTATCCCTGCCTGCAGGCTGGATTCCTTGTCCGGAAAAGAAGCGTCAGCAAATTTTCTTTCTTTCCCAAACCCATTCTGTATGTTAAATGCAAAAGCAAACCCCCTCCAAGGGTGTTATAAGCAGCACCACGGGAATGCAGAAGGGAAAGGGCTGCTGGTGCTCCTGACTCCATCCCTGGAGGTGGTGGGGAGTTCCTCGCCTTGGCCTCCCCCCACAGATTTGCTAATGGCCCAGGCTCAGTGGCCCATCTGTCACCTCCTGTTTGGCCTCATGTCCCCTCTCTAAGAGCACTGGCCATGTTCTTAATATGCTGCAGCAAATGCTCATCTCAGGCAGACATCTTCCTGCTGCTGTGGGCTGGCTGATGTCCATGGGATGGCCGGGGCCAGCAGCTCTGTCCTTATGGGATGGCTGCTCTGCCCAGCTGGGTGGCAACTCTGCACTGCAATCGAGGGAATTGAGCAGAGCAGCATTTGGGGGTGCTACCCTGGGTTTGGGGTGCTGTCTCCATGCCCTGTTATCAGCCTTCCTTCTGTGTGGAGTCTGGCTGGGGATTAATGAGAGTGCAAATGAGTTCGTTAATATTAATTCCCCTCTCCTCGCTGTTCCCCTTCATGGACACTGCAGGAGGGGTGGGGGATGCCACATGTTCCTTTGCACCCAGGGCACCCAGAGCACTGCAAGGGACATCACTGTCCCCAGCACAGGCCAGCCTTGGGGGTGGCAGGGCTAGGCCTGGCTGTGACATCCAGTTTTCTGTGCTCGTGGCAGTGATACTGATGGAATGTGATAGAAAGGGTGGGCCACAAGCAGCCCCTTATTGGCTGTGGCTGAGGACAGGGACACACACAGAGCCTGACCCCTTCCCTCAGGGTAGCAGTGTGGTGGTGACATGAGCTCCCTCTCCCTTAGCCCTCTCCCCTGAGATGATGCCATGAGCATCCTGGATCTCTCCATCACATACCTCTGTTGGGATGCTTTTAGTTGAGGAGGATGCTCAGGTACCCTTGTGCAGCCACAGGATGTGGCATGGCATCACCCACCCAGGCTGTCACCTGTCCCTTCCCAGGGACACCTCGGGGACAGCAGGAGCTCTGTGGTTTGCAGTGGCTGCTCTCAGATGCCAGGACACAGAGAAGAGTGTCTCTCGTTAATGGCCCTGCAGGGCCTGAGTCAGCTCTCAGCAGTAGCGCAGAGCTGGCACAGCTTTCAGGGCCTGGAGCATCACAGGGACGAGCAGGGGGGAGCTTGTGATGGGACAGAGGTGCTGGGAGTGAACCCCAAAATCACCGGCTGCAATGGTGGCACTGCCAAGAGGGTTTGGTGGGGACATGCCCCAAAGCCTGGGGCAGTCGCAGGGAGTGGCAACTTCATGGTCACCCTTTTCTTTTCCCTCTTCCTGATGTCCTTTCCTCTGCCAAGCTCTGCTGGGAGAAGGAGGCAGGAGAGAGGGAGGCATAGGGGACCAAGCAGAGGTCCTGCTGTTCTCCAGGCCCTGATGACTGCCACCATGCCACCTCCCCTTCTGACTGGCCCGTTGGGCCATGTGTCACTCCCAAAGGTATAGAAGTCCTCAGCAGGTCCATGGGGAGCCCATGCTCCAAGCACAGCAGCCCTGACCATGTCTTTGCCCATCCAGGTACTCTGAAGAGGAGATCCGGCAGAAGGTGGGGACCTTTCGGCAAATGCTGATGGAGAAGGAGGGTGTGCTCACCAGGGAGGACCAGCACGGGCGCCAAATGTAAGTCAGGCTCCTTCTGGTTGGTTGTATCATCTGTGTGTATGGGCAGGATGAGGGTACATCTAGGCATGACTGGGTAGATAGATCTACTTGGAGAGGGTATATAGAGATGGATGGATGGATGGAGGGATGGATGGAGGGATGGCTGTTGGATTTGAGTCAGTGTTTGTTTGATTTGATGGTTGGTTGATTGGTTGGTTGGTTGGCTGTTCAGTCAGCTGGAGGCAGGGTTTGCCCCTCAGAGGCAGTATCCTACCTCTGGAAAGGTTAAAGGTTATCCTGCACTGGTCATTTGGAGACCTCTGGGTGCTCTACAGAGGCCACCATTGTAATGATCCTGTCCCAGATGATGAAACCCAAGTGCAGAAGGTCTCAATGCTTGGCTCACCCCACCAGCCAGGGGCAGGGATCCCATGGAAGAAGCCTCTCCAAGGAGCTCCTGCGCTGTTCCTCTGCTTCGATCACTCCTCACAGTGCCTGGTCCTGGGGGCTGCATCTGCCCTGGAAGGAGCCTTAGGGCTCAAGTGTGGTGTCCAAAGCAGCCCAGCTCCTCCTGGGGACATGCCAGTTGCTGTTCTTGCCCCGCACAGGACTGTCCCCAGCCTCACCAGGGTCTACCCTGGCTCAATGATGATTTATCAGTGAAATGCTTAATGGCCCAGGCAGCATGGCTGGCCCAGCTTGTACCATCCATCAGCCTGGAAACCAGGTCACTTGGGACAGGAATAGATGCTGCAGGTTCACTGAATATTAATGCTTCATTAGGGTCAGGAAATCAGGGCGAGGGGGGAGGCAGGGATGCCATGGCAGCAGGGAGAGCCTCCCTCACACCACTCTGCTGGCATGCCAGGCAGGGAGGGACACAGGGACATGGCTGTGCCCTGCCTGGATGGGGCACATGGCCTTGGGACAATGGGAAACATTCAGGATCCTCCTCCAGACAGGAGGAAAACAAGGCATGGGGAAAATCAACCTGGCCAGGTCACTGAGCACCACACCTGAGGTGTTAACAAGTGGCCTTTGCTGGTGGGGGCAGAAGTCATCTCCAGGGCATCTTCCTGTCAGGCTCGTTAGGGCCAGCATTGTAATGAGCACATGGGGAAGCCAAAGGTGCCTTAAGGTTACCCAGGCAGCCCTGGCTGTCACCTCTACAGGCTTGGTTTTGCAAAATGAAGGGTAATCATTAAAGATTAGCCCCAGGGCTATAAATAATAGTGCTGAGCTGGAAGGAGCAGTCTCACAGCAAAGGATTGCTCGGAGCAGAGCAAAGCTGGAGGCGCTTGAGGAGGCTGGTGGGAGCTGGGTCCAAAGGAGGTGGCTTTTCAAGCAGCAGGGATCTGAGCTGCTGGAGGACGTCCTGTGTGCCAAAGGTCTGTGCTGCATCAAGAAGCTGGACAAGCGGGTTAAATAAGCTTTAAACAGCGAGCCTCAGCCCTGGTGGTGGCTGGGAGAGTGCTCAGCAGAACATCTCGTGCACTGGTCCTGCTCCAGCACCGCTCTGGGCTTTTACGGCTCGGTCCTTGGCTGCTGGGACTGTGAGTCTGAACCAGCTGGTCCTGTTTCAAAGCCAATGCGAGAGCTCAGCATCATCTGCATGATTCCCCAGGGAAAACTGAGGCATCGAGCAGAGCTGTGACCACCTGAGTCCCTGGCTTTGCTCTTTGTGCTCTCCCAGCTCCCATGTCCGTTTGCACAGCTCGGTACAGCCCGGTCCCCAAGGAGAAGGGCTTGATGGACAGGCCGGTGGGATTGCAGACAAAGGCGAGTGTGTGCTGGGCAGGGAGGGATAATTGGAACAGCACAAGGCTGGTCTTGAGCTGCTGAGCACAGCTAATGGGTGAGATGCTGGCAGCAGGCTCCGGCGGAGAGCACTGCCTGCTCACGGAGCAGAGACACACACAGGGAATTATTCCCGCTCCCTTCTCTCCTTGCCTTTTTCTCCCCCTTCCCACGGTTGGTGGGTGGTTGAAAGGCTGTTCCTACCCTTGGGACATGGCCAAAGCAGGAGTCACTTGGAGAGGACCCAGAAAGCCGTGGCTGTGGTGCAGAAGGGAGCCCAGGACCCGCTTGAGCGATCGTCCATGGTCAGGGGGAGGGTGCCTCGTGAGGAGTTTCGGTCCAAGACATTTCTAATTAGGTTTAACAGCCCATGGCCTGCCTGTGGCCAAGGATGCCAACACGTGCCACTGTCAGATCTGCAGTCTGGGACTGGGAGCTTCCCTTTGCTCAGGCACTGGCCAGGCTGCCAAGGGACTGATGCTGTGGGGCTGCCCTTCTCCAGCAGCATTGCTGGCTGCTTGCCTCTGGGCTGGGCAGGGCAGAGGAGCCCACATCAGGTTTCTGAGGGCAAATCTCCCTTGGAAAGCAAGCACCTGGGCTGGTGTCCTGCTGGGCACCCTCCAAGACTGTCCCCATCTCCTAAGTTTCCCTCCAGAGCACCTGGATGTCCTTGTCCTTCCATGGGTGCGATGTCCTACATCTCCCAAGAGCAAATGAGAGATTCCCTGAGGGGTTTGCTCCTGGGGCTGATGGCAGATCTGGACCAGGGAGGTGGGGGCAGCAGGGAGAGGTTGGGCAGGGACTCCTGAGGCTGTCCCAGTCCAGCTGCCAGGCCTCTGCCAAGCCCTGCCCACAGCCCCAGTAGTCAATGGCAACCTCATGCCAGTTTCCATGGCAGTGGGAAAAATTAATGCTGATGAAGTCACTCAGGAGAGAGAGGAGACCCTGATGGCTCTAGGCAGAATGTCCCCCACCCCTTCTTCACCTGGCCCTAGGAGGGACATTGACCATTACCTGTCTGAAGCTCTGGTGCTGAGCTGATGGTGCTGAGGGGTGCTGGCCTCAAAGCCCAGATCATCCTGGGCAGTCCCACCTAAATTTCTGGGTCCTCTGCCAGCTCCTGTCAGCCTTATCCAGCCCTGCCACCCACCTGGGCTGACCCAGCCTCCTGCTCAGCCCCAGCACTTGAGCAAAGCCAAAAGGGGCTAAAATGAGGCTGAGGTTGGACCTTGTGGGGAGATGGTGGCCTTAGTGTCATTGTGTCCCTGTGCCAGCCTGGTGGGGATCTCTGCAGGGATTGGAGTCACAGGAAGACCCTGGGCAGACCTCCACCCTTGGTTGTGTGTGGAACCAAGGGACATCACCAAAGTCCCCTGGGATGCTGTGGCAGACGGAATGTCCCCCAACCCCTGTAGCTGCACTGGGACTGCCCCAGCTGCTGCGCTGGGAGACAGGGAATGGGAATCCCCAGATGAATCCTGCTCTTTCTCCTTTGGCAGTGTGATAGAAAACCACCACGGGGCGGATGGGGAGGAGTACACAGTGGAATATCCTGACTATGGAGAGGGCTGCCTGCTGCAGTGCGACTGCTCGGCCGAGTGCTACCGCGACGACAGCGGCCACCGCGAGTACAGGTCTGCAGGGACTCTGGGGGTCTGGTGTGCCCCAAGTCCCCCATCCAGGGACACAGAGGCCAGGGGCTTGTCCCTTCTTCTTTGCCCAACCCTGTCCACTGTCTCTCACAGGCTGAAAAGACGCTCGAGCAGCTCCACCTCTCCTCCACCCAAGAAGAAAAAGAAGAAGAAATCGGGGCACCGCCGGAGCCGGTGAGTCCCCAGCTGTCCCAGTGCTGTCCCCTCTCTGGAGGGCAGCTCACCTCCCAGCTCGGCCTTTCCCCAGGCTCTGGAGGGGCAAGTCACCCCACTTTGGGGGGCAGTAAATCCCTGGATGTGCACCCTTTAGAGGTGCAATGCAGCTGCATGTACTGATACTGCAACACCCCCTGCATGCACTGGTGGGACCTTGCCTGGTCCATGTGGGGAAGGAGCTCACTGGCACAGGGCACAGCACCAGGCAGGATATGGCTCTTTGAAGGGTCCATCTCACCATAACCTCACCACTTAGCCCTGGCTGCCTGGGCAGGATGCTGTCCCTAATGTCCCTTTCTTCTCTGCCTTTCCCATGGCAGCAAAAAGAGGAAACCCGGCTCAGAGCGCAGGTGAGTGACTGCTGGGCTGGGTGGGCTGTGGGCTCCCCTGGGCTTGCAAGTCCACCGGGCATGGACTGGCCTCTACCACCCACTGTCCTCTCTGAAATCCCACTGGGAATTGGCCACGTTGTCTCCTGCTGGAGGCTGTGCAGCCCACAAGGTGGCAATGAGACACAGCAGGATTTGGGCATTTCAGAACTGAGGGCAGCCAGAGCCCTTCTGCCAAAAGTCCCTTTCTGTCTCCCAGCCCAAAACCCCAGGAAATAACTGCCATGTGATGTTGATGCATCCAGGGTGGTCCAGGGGAAGCAATGTGACTGGAGGTGGTGGGACCAGACTCCCCTGGGCCAGGGGGGAAGAGGCTGGGGAGTCCCTTGCTCCCTGCTCAAGGGCACCCACTTCCCCTCTAGCTGTGACAGCTCTTCACCCATCCGCAAGGAAAAGAAAAAGAAGACTGGAAAGAAACACAGACGTGACAGGTAGGATGGACACCACAGCAGGCTGGGGACAGCAGGGGTCGCTGGGGACAGCGGGGCTGGTTGGGACTGCTCAGGCCCTTGGGCTGGGGTGGGAATTAGACATGGATAGGGATGGACACTGATGAGTTTTCATGGGGCCATCACCCCCTCACAGCCGCTGTCACCTGCCCCATCCAGTGGCACACTTCAGGGCCATCCCCCTGTCCTTCTCCTCATCCCTGGAAACTGCCCAGCCTTTGCTCCCTGCTAGTCAGATCAGTGTGTCTCCTTCATCTCAGCCTCCTCTTCATCCCTTAGGTCTGAGTCGGGCTCACGAAAAAAGAGAAGACACAGGTAAGAGTGACAGCTACCAGGAGCCACCCCACTGCCACCAGCTGCCAGCTTCCCCTGCCAGGGACCCTCTGTGTCCTGCCCTCCTGCTGTCCCCTCCCCTCTGCCCATCATGATGGACCCTCTCACCCCAGAGCTGGACACTGCTGGGTGTCCTCCACTCTTGGATGTGGCATAGGGCCACTCTGGCTGACTGTGGGGTCCCATGTGGCTCCAAATGTCCCCCGGGGAGAAGGGGGATCCCAGGCAGCTGTGGCCAGGGCAAACCTTGACTGTTGCCCTGCTCTGCAGATGCCCTCTGCCAACACTGCTATTTTAGGGTGAAAGAGTGAAAAGCAGAGAAAAGGTGCCAGGGCAAAATAAACGTGGGGAGGTGACAATGGGCCCGAGCCCTGAGGATGCTCAGAAGTGCCAGTTCCCCCCCCTTCCCACTGCCACTCCCTCCTGCCTGGCCTCACCAACATGCACCTGACCCCACAGTCCCCCCAAAGCCACCTGGGATCCCCACTGCACTTTGCACCTCAATGGAGCCCAGCTCCAGACCGGGCAGGTCCTTCCCCTCGCTCCTCCCGCAGCCTCGGTGCCTCTGTGGTGCTGGGAAAGCCACCCCAGGTGCTGCCCCCGCTCCCACGTCTGCAGCTTTCGGCTTTTCCCGCAGGTCCCGAAGCCCCAAGAACAAACGGAAAGAGAAAAACAAAGAGCGCAAGAGGTGAGGGGCCGGGCTGGCGGGGGGAGCGGGGCTCTTTGTGTCCCTGCGTGTCCCCCACGGAGGCTCAGCTGTCCCCCGGCCCCCGGCCGCCCTCTCCGCAGGTCCCGCAGCGAGTCTCCCGCCTGGCGCTCGCACCGCCGCAGCTCCTGCAGCTCCCACAGCGCCTCGCTCTCCTCCGACGACAGCGGCTCTAAATCCCCCGGCAGGTAGGGACAGTCCGGGACCACACCAGCAGCCTCCGCGATGGGACCTTGTGGGGTAGAGGGCAGGGACAGAGACGTCCTTGTGATGGACACCCTCATGCGCTGGAGGGCAGGGAGGTGGGAAGCAGAGGTGTCCCAGAGATGGGGACCTTGGAGGATGGAGGGCAGAGGCAGGTGGCAGAGGTGTCCCAGAGATGGGTACCGTAGGGGATGGAGGGTAGAAGCAGGTGAGAGAGGTGTCCCAGGGGTGGGAACCCTTGGGGATGGAGGGCAGGTGACAGAGGTGTCCCAGAGATGGGGACCCCGGGGGATGGAGGACAGAGGCAGGTGGCAGAGGCATCCCTGAGACAGGTATAGAGGGGAGTGGGATGTGCTGCAGCACCTCTGAGAGGTTTGGAAACAAGGTCCCCAGACGGGGTTTCTGTTTTTAGCTAGGGAAAGCACAAACCCCCAATTCTCACCCCGTTTCTGGCTTCGGCAAAGGCTGGGCTGCAGCCGGCG
>JAHLSL010000039.1:901873-921466 GCA_025920805.1 Petroica traversi | reverse complement strand
CGTGCTTTGATTGCTTGTTGTCATTCTGATTTTGGATCCAGGCTTTCTCCCCCCGCAGCGGTGCCGTGTGTGCCGCCCCACGCCGCGCCCGGGTCGGGCTGGCTCTCGCAAGGGACGGGGAAAGCCTGGATCCAAAATCAGAATGACAACAAGCAATCAAAGCACGAGCGCGGATTCTCCTCACTGCGCAGCGCTGGGGGAAGCGCTGCAGGGCGCAGCACTCCCGCGAGCCAGAGAACAGCAGTGAACCTCCAACAACCATGGGAAAAAATCAAAATTAAAGCTAACTGTACTCAAAATGGGGTAAGTATTACCTGCTAAGCAACTCAGATGCCCCGACTCCCACCCCCGGCCGGATCAGACAGACTCGGAAAAGATTTTGCTAAGAAGAGAACTAAGTTCCTGGGCTCCTGATGGTGGATAGAAATGTCTATGATTGTAGCTCTTCCCTTGAGGAATTTCTCTACCAAATTAGTGTCTAAGCTCCTGAAGTTCACTCATTACACCACAAGCTTCCCCAGGAGAAAGGAAAATACACCCGGCTTCCCTGGTGACAAACAAGGGAGCCCTGGGTGCCGGAGATCTGCTGACAAACCTCATGGTACAGTGGGAGAAAGTCAGGCAGAGTGAAATGGCAGTGCAATCCCTGAGGAAGCAGCTGTGGCACCTTAAATTAGGATGGTCTTTTGAAATACCAAACACAGTACATGACATACAGACCTGAATGCTCTTTTTTTTATTTTTTTTTATTGTTTTTTATTTAAGTGGCATTTTTAAGTTTAAACACTTCCCCCTTTTGTCTAATTAAGTTCTTAAACCTTTTGCTGTGGACTTAAAATAGTTGAAACAGCCGCTAGCCAAGCACCTGTTAAGCTGTTGACCAAAAAACTAGAGCAGCTTTGATGTTCCTCGGGCGGGCGGTCTTCTTGCCTTGGGCGACACAGAATAGCTAAAGCCAGTCCACAGGCGAGGACTGCTCAGGAAGGCAAGCCAAAAGAACTAGCAAAAAGAAAGAAAAACAGACAATCAAAGGCTTGATGTCATATGGCTGTAATGTAGAAATACTGTAAACTGCAATTTAGTGTTAATACTGTAAGCTACCCTAATAAATATCTCAACCAAAAAGAAAAAAAAAAAGAAAAAAAAAAGAAAAAAAAGATTGGATGGCCTAAATCCCAGGGCTTTGCGAGCCCCAAATTCTTTAGTTTTGTTGGTTTTATTTTTAATTCCTTCTCAATTTGGGGATTTGCAGCTGCGCCCTGGCAGGCAGAGCGCTGCAGAGAGAGGCCCCGCGACGTGGAGCGGGCACACGGCACCTGGGCTGCGGAAACAAACGCTCGAAGCCTTACTGGAACCACAGAACTCCCTTTTTTTTTTTTTTACGTTTTTGTTAATGTTTTTGCGTTGCTTTCCTTAAAAACGAGGGCCATTCCATCCACGCAAATTCGTCTTAAAACCCTTTTTTATTTCTAGCAATAAAGTTAAATTAAAGACAGCTCCACTTGTATTAATAATCTACAGAACAGTCCATATGCCAGTGAGGCTGCTATTCCATACCAGCACAGCCAGCCTGACTTCCACTAGTGGTGTTTTGGCAAAAATGTCAACGAGGCAATCAAAGACAGGTTGTGGGGGGCCTCCCTGGGAAGGTGTCCCCTCCCTTTCCCTCCCCCACCCCGGACCCCCCCCCCACTCGTGGGAAAAAAATAAAGACTGCAGTAGTTAGCATCAGCGTGCGGCTGCCAGTCCATCGGGGGGGTCTAGTTGTTGCCTTCTCCACCATCGTCGTCTTGCTGATCGCTCGTCCAGAGCGTTAGGTTGTCGCGGAGGAGCTGCATGATGAGCGTTGAGTCCTTGTAGGAGTCCTCGTTGAGGGTGTCCAGCTCGGCGATGGCGTCGTCGAAGGCTGTCTTGGCCAGGTGGCAGGCCTGCTCCGGCGCGTTCTGGATCTCGTAGTAGAAAACCGAGTAGTTAAGGGCCAGCCCGAGCCGGATGGGGTGGGTGGGCTGCATGTGCTCCTTGCTGATCTCATGGGCTTCGCTATAGGCCTTCTCCGAAGACTCCACCACAGTCGCCCTCTTCTCCCCGGTGGCCACCTCGGCCAGGTAGCGGTAATAGTCCCCTTTCATCTTCAGGTAGAAGACTTTGCTCTCGTACTGCGTCTCGCTGCAGTTCTTGATCAGGTAGTTGTCCAGCAGGCTCAGCACATCCTGGCACACGGCTTCCAACTCCTTCTCGATCTTCTCGCGGTAGGCACGGACCATCTCGATCTTCTTCTCGTTGCCATCAGCAGAGGTCTTCTGCTCGATGCTGCTGATGACTCGCCAGGACGAGCGCCGCGCCCCCACCACGTTCTTGTAGGCCACGGACAACAGGTTCCTCTCTTCGTTGGACAGGGGCTCGTTCAGCTCCGTCACCTGCACGGAGAGAGGGGGAAAGAAAAGAGATGCTTGGGTTAAGCCACAGTCGTTTGACATTCCCATCACACCTTTGGGTGTTCCTGTGCCTCTCCCGAGAGAGGCTGGAGGAGGCAGCGAGCTTGCAAAGTCCTCTGTCATCCAGCTCTGTCGTCTGCTCCATCCCAGCAGGAGCCAGCTGGGAAATCATGCTGTGGTCCAGGCGCACAACGAAAGGAGCAGGGTTTTATTTGAGAGATCAGCATTTTCCAGAATGAGAAAAATCCTCTAGTAAGAGATGCCTTTCACCTACAGGATGAGAGTTGGGCTTGGTGATGCAGGGGAGAGTCAAAGCAAGACAGAGGAGATGGCCCAGGGTTACAAGCTACCTGCTTGGATTAACACCAAGGAGCTACAGGGTGTTCATCTTTTCCGCTTCCCATGAGCATGGAACACACTTCAGAGACACCCACAGAACCTCTGAGATGGTACAATTACAACTGCCTCAGGCACCTGCACAGATGAGGGCTTAAAAGCTCACATGGTGAGGGGAAATCCCCCACACTGGATTTTCCTCACTGAGGTTAACAGTGTTAACTCACACCGCCACCTGCCTCATGCACCGCAGAAAAAACAAAGGGATTATGAGATGACGAGCACAGAGCTCCCCCAGTTACCTGGGAAGCACCACTTGGTATCACAATAATCCCATTCCAGCTCCCACAACACCACCGCTGGCTGGAGCCAGCCGGGCAGCACCTTTGGCCAAACTGCACCAGCTCCCCACCACCAGGGGCAGGAGAAGCCCTTGGAGCAGACAGGACACCACAGGCAGCTCCACACTCCCCTGGGGCAGTTACAGCTGCCAAGTGGCACTTTGAGCCTGGGCACGGCAATTGTCCCCTTTCCTCCAGGATACACCCCTTCCCCACATCCACACCCCGGGCACAGCCACCCGGGAATGAGGCCAGCAGAGCAGGAACCTGTGAGCCACCTCACGGCAGTAAAGGATTAGGTAATGCCTTGGATGTGGAAGGCTTCTGCAAACACTGAGTCACTTTCACAAGGATCTGTAAGGACAAGGTTTGCTCTGGGCCCAGATAACCACATTTATGGCGGGGATCAGGAGGCCAAAGGCCCAACTCAGGACCTCATTTGAATGGCCTGGAATGACTCACAGTTGCTCACACTGTATTGACCAGTACATTCCAGAACATTCACTTCTCCTGCAGCTCTCCAGCCGTGCTCTGGCTAATGTCTCTTCCCAAAACCAGGCTGCAGCTAAGCCTGTTTTCCCCACAGCAAGCAGAGTTTCTGATCTCTGATCAGACCCCCACAAGGCAGAGCAGCAAGCAGACCCTCCACTCCCAGCCCCGCTGCTGTGTGGATCTGTGCTGCTCCACAGGATGCTCCAGAGCCTGGCAGAGGAACACAGGTATTTTTCCATACAGAAGAGGCTCTTCTTGTGCAAAGCAGCACAACTGCTGCTCCAGGGTAAGAGCCAGCAGAGGGACCGGGCAAATGGGTGTCACATTAATGAGGGCAGGATCTCCTGGGACTATCAGCAGCCGCCAGCAGCGCAGGACAAAGAGCACAGGGCAGGGTGCCAAGGCAGCTCCCAGCAATCCCGCCCAAGGTAAGCAGGGCAGTGATGCCCGGGCCTTCCAGCAGCTCCCGGTGCCAGGCCAACCCTCCCAGCCCTCTCCCAGCCAGGACAACGGTGACTGTTTAACCACAGGCCCTGGGATCCCGGTGATATCCTGCTTCCTGCAGCAGGGCCTCACCACAATGGGCCCCAATAGCCGTGCTGAGACTCTCACACGCTGCCTCCAGCCTGCCTGGTGCTTTGAGGTCTCTACTTTGCAGTTTTACAGAATGTCTCCCTTCATTGCTCCCTCTCAGTGTCACCTGCACAAACACACAGTAATGACTGTGTGAGCTAAAGACATCTTTGGGAGCACAAACAAGGAGTCCCCCTGCCCCAGAGCTTATGGGTTGTCTGTCCTCAGAGATACTAAAGACCCCATCATGTTACCTGGATCTTGTCCCACCTAAGTTGCCCTGTTTTGAGTGAGGGATTTAGAACCAGAAACATCCAGAAATCCTGACCTGAATTATTCTCTTCCAGCTGTAAATGGAGTGTCTAATACCAACAGCCATACAATAGACTCACTGATTTTAAGAGTTTTCTGTCCTGACAGGGTTTGTGGAGATTGATCACCACATGAAATCTTGCTTTTAGCAAGGTGCTCCCTGAGAAGAGAGACCAGTTTTGAAGTGAGGACCAAGCAAGTGATTTAAAGCTGCCCCACAGCCACGTCTGCAGATACTTATCACTGCAGGAAGAAGTAGATTTACCTCCTCTCACCAGAAGAGTCTTGCTGGAGGACAGATTTATTAAAACTACAGGGAGTTTCGTGGGATTAGCTTTGCCATAAACATTTTAAATTCGAAGCTATTAAGGATTATGGAGGAAAGTTGCCTGTCAAAACCCTTTCAACAAACTGGTTGACAGATGGAAGGTACACCTGTGGAGACAGCAGATTCCCCTAGGGAGCTCACAGGGAACTTGTAAAAGCAGGAAGGGAGCCTTGTTAACCATGTCACTGCTTTCTAGCAGGACTCAGACTCCCAGGAAGGAGCACTACAGAGACATGGCCAGGATGTGACGCGGGTGGGGACAAGGACCATGTCCCTCAGCACCAGGAGAGGGAAGAAGCTGGAGTCCCACACACTTCAGTTCACACCTAAGCCAAGGGAAGAAGAACAGAAAACCATCTGGCTCTCGCATTCCTGGCAGGAAGGAAATGCAAGATGCCCAGCACACAAGGTATCAGACAGCAGGGTACACCGAGCTGCCTCATCAGAGTCAGAAAAAGGCAGAAAAGATGAATCCCAGGTTCAGCTGCCTCTGAGGACATCCCTGCCCTCGGTCTGCCCAGAGCTGCTGCTGGCCCTCAGCCACAGCCAAGGGCCTGCTTCCCAGTCACCTGTGCTGGCACTGCCTTCCACAGCCCCCTCCACACTCAGACTGTGCAGTCACTGTCACTCTGCTCTTCCCACAGCACTGCACCAGTGCCCATCCCAGCAGAAAGCACTCCAACACCTCTGCACCAGACTGTCACATGCCTGTGGGGCTGTGCCTTCTCTGTAGCCTGTGCTGGCCAAACAAATGTTGATTTTTTTTTTTTTCTTATACTGCAGGATACCAAACCAAAGTGAGTTTAATCAAGCCACAGGCTAAACAGCAGGTTCTGATATACTGAATTTGTAGCATTGCACTGAATGCCTCTGATGTAACATCAAATATCAATATCCTGCATCAGGCCTGGATCTCAATGCAGCAGTCACATTACAGAACAGCAGAACCTTCCCCCTTCTTAACTCAGACCCTGAAGGGGTCTCGCCTACCCAGAGAAGGGCAGTACCCTGACCAAGGCCCCTGATGCCATTTCCAGCACTGTTACATGGAGTCAGAGACTTCAAATAGCCAAAGGGAAATCTTAATTTGGCATTAGGAGGGCTTGGCAGGAGCACAGAGCCATAGGCCCCTGGCTGGAGTCTACCTGCTCTATGGGAAGCTCAGTCAGTTTGGAGTTTTACTTCCCTGGCTGCCAGAGGAGAACAGCAGAATTTGCTCTGCAGGTCTGAGTGACTGTCCAGCCCCATCCCACTCTTGTACCCATGGAGATCAGGGATAGGGGCAGGAGATGCATGAGCCTGAAATGGTGTCACGTCCTGGATGTGGCATAAACAGCCAAGGACAACAAGCTGATCCACATGGTGGAAACTTGATACAGGAAAGTCTTTTAGCTATTCTGGAAAAAAAAAAAAAAGGAGAGCACACCTGCCAGGAGCAGACTGAGCAAGGACACCCAGGCAGGGAGTGCAGAAAGCTTGGCATGGAGCAGCCCATGCTGCCAAGCTCTGGCTGGGAGGCACGTTCCAGCACCAAGCTGGAGGACACTGCCACTTCCAGTCTCACCAGTTCCTCTGATGGCACAGTGTCTGCACCACCTCAAGTGCCCTTAAGCCACAGGGAAACTCCATGAGTTCCCATTGGACAAAAATTACTGGAATTTTAGGACTTATCCTACTTGGGAGACCAGAGGTTTGTACAAATCCAAGCCCTCTGATTTGCAACAAAGCACTGCAGAGGCGGCACCACCTCTGAGAAGGTTTTCCTGATTTCTCCACTACAGCTGGAGCTCTGACTCAGCACCCTGCCCAAAACCTGCCAGGCTCCCGGCATGCCCAGGGATCACACTGCAGCCAGGGAAGGCTCAGCCTCATGAGGAGAAGCCAGGGAGGAAGCAAAACTTTACCTGCCCCTAATGTCAAGGTACATAAACTCCAAAAGCCTAAAGGTTGGTTCTACAGCACCTTCTTTCTGGAATAATGCCAATTACCAGGCTTTGGTGAGACCCACAGGGAAGGTTTGCTCTCAGAGAACAGCAGGTTAGGCTGGTTAGGGGCTTATTCCAGGACTCTCATCCTCCATTTCTCACCTTGCCTGAGTAGGTCTGTGAATACATCAAGAAACGACCATTTCTGAGGTCCCTTCAGTGACTGCAGTGAAGATCCAACGCAGGACTTAGTTCTACCTGTTTATCCTTGCACACTTTTCACTTAGTTTGATAATTAAGTGCCCACCCATTTACGGCTTCTGCCTGTCTTTGATGTCTTATCTTAAAGAGGACAGTGCTGGCAAGCTGAGAGGATCCAGAGATCCTTCCCTGGGGAATACCTTCAACATCTGACAGCTCAGTCCATGTTATAAACCTCAACACTTGCTCTTCTTACTGCCTAAAAGAGAATCCGAGTCCTTCAAGACATCAGACACCTACAAAAGAGCAAAGCTTTCCTGGAGAGACAGAGACAGCCATGAAAACTCCAAACTGTTCACCGAGAACAGCTTTTAAAGATCAGCAGAGCTCCTCTCCACCAGGATACACAACATCCATCTCCCCTTCAGCACTCGTGCTTCCTGTTCTATCTACAGCTCCTGCACCATGTAATTAAAGTTTGTTATCTCTCCACACAAACCCTACCAAGCACCGTTTTCCATCACATGCAGCTCCTTAGTCTGAGCTCAGGCCTGAAGGCCCATTCTCTGTTTCATTTTTTGAAAGGCAAATGTGCTTTTGAAACAATGTTCTGACCAAGTCCAACCACTGAAATTCCTTCTTGGTCTGTAGCCAGTGGCAAGGGGAGCAACCAGCTGAAAAAGGTCACAATACCTGCAGACATGTCACCTTACCCACTCCATCTCCAGCTGCTGTCTCATGGTGGGACCCTACCACCCATGGGGACACAGCCTCAGACTGCACCAGGGGAGGTTCTGGTTGGAGATCAGGAGGGTTGTCAGTCATCAGAAGGAGCTGCCCAGGAGTTGGTAGAGTCTCCATCCCTTGAAACATTCAAGAAATACTGGACATGGCACTCAGTGCTCTGCTCTGGCTGACAAGGTGGTGACTGGTTAAAGGTTGGACTCTGTAACCCTGGAGTCTTTTCCAACCAATGATTCTGTGACAAGACCACCTTCAGCAGCCCGAGTACTGTCATTTTGGAAGGTTATGAACGACAGACTGCCTGTTTTTTCTGTCCCCAGCTCGCCCTAACTTGAAGAAATGGCTGCCCTCAAGCACATGAAATTGTCATCATTACCCAGCAGTCTGGTGACAGTCACGACTCGGTGTCACACAGCCTCACCAAGAACAGCTTCTCCCCAAGCACCAGAGCGAGCTGTCCCACAACTCCATCGCAGCAGTCGGGAAGATGCTTTTCTTATGCACTGTCCTACTTTGGCAAAGTAGGCGTATGTTAAACCAGACCTAAATCTAAAATGTTACCAGATTGGTTGGGGTTCTTTTCCCCTGCTGCCTTGCCTTCGCCCCCATGTCACACTTCCAAAGTGGAAGTCACACCATGACTGCTTCTCTCCTCACTGACCCCTTCCGCTGTCCTCTGCTCATGTTTTAACTCAGTGTGGCCAGGGGGATTTTGAGCTGTAGGTTGAACCCTTCCTCTCATCCCAGACAAGACCAAAAAAAGCACATGCAGGCTGTGGGCAGACACAAGTTCCCCACTGCCTTCTCCTTTGACTGTTTCAGTATGAATAATCACCTGCTAGTTCCCGTTTTCTAAGCTGGCAGGGCCAGTTCACATCACAGGACAGCAGCTGAGGGCACATGGGATGGCTCTGCCATTACATTTCAAACTGCTCCCAGTGCCTCAAGGACCAGTGTCTGCAGAAAACTGTTTACTGCCTGTAGCCCAACTGCATCTCAGAGGCTACTCAGGCGCCCCAGACACCAATTAGGATTTCTGTGTGTTCCTACAATTAACAGCAGCTTTCATCCCACTCTGCAGCCTTTATTACTTAAGGTGACTTTGAACCACCCAAGACAAAGTCTTCAGACTGGGAGATGTGGAAACCAATTGGCCTTTGTAGCTTAATAACTACGTGTGATTGCACTGTGCTCAGGTTTGATCAGTCCTTAGAGCCTGCAGACCTCCTGCTCCAATTTCAGTGTGGCCGTCATGGATTTCAGTTAGAGAAAAAGCAAATTTCAGCTACTCAGGTCATTCTTGCACAGGAAAGGTTGAAGAGAGCCCAGGTGAGAAAACCAGTGAGTGCAGCAGAGCCCTGAGCTCTCCATTCAGGGTCTGGCAGCAACATTTCATGTGCCAGCCCTTATCTGCAGCACTGCAGTCCCAGACCCTGGTCTAACGTCTCCGGGTTTTTTTCCACTACAGAACACCTGGGTGCCATCGATTTGTGCCCCTGACTTCTTCTGCAGCTTGAGATAAGGCAAACACGAGGGAGCATCTGTCTGCCATGGCTATTGTGGACAGAAAGCAGCCCAGACACATCCCAGTAACCAACTGGAAGGAATAACCCTGGCCTCCCAGTTTAGTGCATGCTCAGGTGTGGAGCTACAAACCATTTCTGAGTTAGCCTTGCACAGCCTTGTCACAGTGAGCTGCTCCTCTAGCACCATGTGCTTTTTCAGCCAGGAAGGGAATTATGCTCAAGTTTTTTGTCTTCCTTATTAACACCCTGATTCTCATTAGCCTTACTGACAGGCTATTAAACAAGATGAAAACTGGCCGTAGGAAAACTCGTTCCAGCGCCTTGCTGCCTCTACCTGCCTCATACTCAGTAAAAACTCTGGGGGAAAATGATCGACCTCTGTTGGCCTAGTGCCTTCCAACAGCAGATGGGGAGAGCAGCAAGTCCAACCACATCAGTCCCAGCATTTCAGGGGATTGTCACGCAGGGCTCATCACACCATCTCCAGCAGAGGAGATACCAGCACCTTTGCCTGCTAACTACAAAGCAACAGAAGGGATGCCAAGCTATTCCTTGCCTGGGATATCATGGCAGGCTGGCAGCATCATCTGCCCACTGCTGCATTCTGTGAGTGCCTCAGCAGCAGCCCAGCATCACCACCACCCTTCTCCACCACCCAACAGCTTGGGGAGCTCTCCTGCCTTGGATTGTCTGCTCTGTCCCCTGCTGATAGGCCTGTTCTCTCTGCTAAGCACGTGGAGCTCCAGTGCCACAGCCCTGGGTGCTCAGATGTACCCCTGGAGCTCACAGCAAGTTTCAGGAGCTCGGAGTTGATCCGTCAATCCTTTTGGAAGGAGAATGACAGTTCATGGTGGCTATGGGCTCTTCTGGGCTGCATTAAGCTTCTCCAGGTGAGAGCTGAAGAGCTCTTCAAGAGCAACTGCAGTTCTTTCCTCAGCAGCATTTCTGTACAAGTTTAAAGACTTGGTTTTCTTTAATTTCTGTTCAAGCAGTATTCCTCAGAAGATTCCATCTACTCACAAGCTTTTGAGCTGAAGCAGTCACCCACAGGATGGCCACTGGACATTTCTAGAGTCTTAAGATTTGTCCAACATGGAGGAAGATGGTTTTTTCTTTCCAATTCATGGTAAAACAAACTCAAGTTAGACAGATTTCAGGGACTCTCCAGATAAATGCACCAAGTTTCATGTGGGGAGGGTGTTTAGCACTGCTGGGAGCATTAGCTGCTTAAAGATTTACCTCACAGCTTCCAAGGGTACTAATCTGGCTCAAATCTTAGTGCTTTTCCTGCTCACCTCCAGCCCCACTGCCAGGCAGTAAGAATCCTGCCACCAGATCATCAAATCCTCCCCAGAGCGTCAAATGCCAGGGCTTGTCCTTAATCAGGAGCTCAAAAAATGCCTGTGCCCATGACCTCTGCCCAGCTGAGCCAAGTGGAGAGAGAAGACACGATGTGTCATGGGCACATGTGCCACCCCAAGCTGAGAGCACGTTCTGGCTGCTGGGAGGGCCTGTTCCCAGGTCTGCTGGAGCAGGATGAGCTGGGCAATTCCTGGCTGCTGGCATGGCTTCCTTTGGCATGGCAGAGCCACTGCTGCCATGGCAGCTGCAAGCTGCTGCTCCAAAGGCTGAAATGGGAGAAGCAGCAGCCATGCAAAACTCCCTGCAGGGAGCATCTACATTTTTAGTTGTTCCATGTCACTCCCCCAAACACTTTGGGAACACCTGGTTGTTGCACATCAAGGTAAGGTTCTGGAAATATTAAATAAAAGAAAAGCACTTGGCAAGATTTTTGCTCTGGGCCTCTTGGTCTGCAGATCCAGCACTTCCTTGCTGTCTCAAACGTGTTTTACCAGATTCAACAAGAGACTTCCCAGAACACCCAGGTGGATTCCTGCATGCCAGCTCCACGATAGGTTTAATTTCTGCATCAGTGAGTAAGGTGATTATCCCTCCAGATGTACTTTACCCTCCCACTGCTTCGGGGATTTCAGGCTTGATCTTACACATCTCTAGCAAAGGCAGTTTTATTTAATTTCTTAAATGAACTTGCAGAACAGAAGAAAGTCAAGTTTTTGCTCTGGCAGCTTTCTGGAGCACTGCAACCAATTTCAAACTACAAGGAGAGTCACTTTACTATCATAGACCCAATGGTTTAACTCCCCTCAGCTGGCTCCTGCCATCTCCTCCCAGCCTCTCCTGAAGCCCAAGGGACTCCCACCACAGATATGATCTCAGTTCATCACAGGTGACAGAACCCCTCAGGTGCCAACATCACCCTGACACCACCAAGCTTCCAATTTCTACATAATGAAATATTCACCCATGTAACAAATCCCAACAGCATAAACAGGCAAAGCTCCAACGCCTGCCCCAGCTGGGTGTAAATCAAAGGCTGTTAATCTCCCCCAAGTTCTCATTCACTGCTGAATACTGAGCATTAGCCTTTTACAAGTAGAGATCTCCTACAGCAATTGTTGAGCGTGTCTGTTAGCACATGGCACAGCAACAGCTTCTCCACCTACTATTAATAAACTTTGTGCTGCTGAGCACCACAACTGTCCAAACAACGTGTCCATCAGCAGCCTCGTTAGCACTGAAGCTGAGATTCTCGCTGGTGTTTTTCTAGAGCCTTGCTGAAACCATCTTAGAGAGGAGGCAGAAGCACTCTGACACGCCAAGTAGCTTTGCTTGGTACGTAAGCAAAGGCACATCCCAAGCAAGCCAACCCATCCGGCAAGATCAGAGGGAATTTGCAAACAATTAAGGAATGGTTTGCACTTGGAATCCCTGCAGACTTGAGCTCGTCCAAGTGCAGCTGCCTCAAACACCCATAGACGGACTCAATTGAAGCATCTCCTTTATAGAAGAAAAACATTAAGTACTCTAATCCCTAATCTGGGGATCACTTTAAGGGAATCTCACGCCATTATCAGTGACATGTTCTCTAGTTACTCTCCTACTGCAATTAACTAATGCACTGCCCCTGGTCACCAGATCACTAGCTTGGGGCCAAAAATCAGGTTTGTTTATTATCTAATTGAGCATGTACTGGGTCAGGTCAGAGATGTGACTAAATCTGGGTTAGCACAGAAAAACCTGAGACTGGGGGAAGTTTGCCCTTAAACAGGCAGACAAAGGCTTTTGTTTCAACAGCTACACGAAGGCTTTGCTTTTGAGAGACAGTCTTTTCTCTCAAAAGCAGCTCAAGGATTGCTGCCTCATCATTTCAGCTCCATTTTCCAGAATTTACCATTTCTGAGCTTTTCCGGACAATACCAAGATAACCAGCAGTGCAACCAGCATGAGACTCCTGGGTGAAGATCAACCTTTATAATTTACCAGCCCCAGCAGCTGCCAGGACTCCAGCCTAAAGGAGGGACCCAAAAGATGCAGCAGCTCAGCCTCACTGTCATTGTGCACTCAGAAAGGATGGACAAAGCCATCCTGCTGCTGAGCTCCTTCCCCCAGGCACGCTCCCCACCCAGAGCCACGGGTGGGAATCCCACATCTTGACATCTGGACTCTGGAGCAAAGAGTCAGACCTCTTACTTAAAAAGATAAATAAATTTAAAGATCAGAATGAAAGTTATTTAGTCCCTATTTTCCTTCATTTTATGCTGGGAGGAAGGACTCTGCTCTTTAGATCAGGCAGCCAGGGGAAAAACATTCCCACACAGCCATTTGGTTTCTATGGGGAAAGAAGAGTTCCCCCACCTTCAGTGACTGAGAGCTGCACTGGCAGAAGCACAGGCAGAGCCTGGCAGCCAGCAGCCATGGCAGAACGTTTTATCTCAATGCCACCAGCACAAAACCAGCCACCACCATTTATCTAAACAGCTTCTCCTAGTCAAGCCAAAGGTTTTAGAGGATGAAAGACAAAGCCACCCAAAATCCAGTTCAGTGACCAATCCATAGCTACTTCCCCTTGTTTTAGCTGGTTTCCAGGTTTTCACTGCCCAGCAGTAACTATCACTAGCCAAATTGAGTCAATACTTATGTTTTCACTCAGTTTTTGCTTCCCAGACAAGGCAGTTGCCATTTCTCTGCAGTCATGTGAATCTAACATTGAGGAGCAAGACTTCAGCTAAGGACCATTATGTTAGTTAATGTTACCTCTCCAGTAAAGAGCAGAAGTTGCTGAAGGCTTTCAGCTTTCCAAAAGTAAAAGACTAAGGCTTGACCAGCGAAGGAAAGAAGGTCTAAGCTGTCTCCAAACCACTTAGTGCAAAAATACTCCTCACAGTGTCAGCTTTGGAAGAATCTGTCCTGAGCTGCAAAGCACTGAGGCGTAGAAGAACGCCTGGAAGCATCAAGGGTGCAGCAGCTACCCAGAGACAACCTCAGCCCTGCATCACAGCTTTGCCACGGTGAGCTGGAAGATGATGCCTGCATCCTATCAAGCCTGTCAATGGAGAAACGCTTGGGAAACCAGGCAAATCCTGTTCCACTGTGCTTTGTACTGCAGTCATTCTAATATGCATTCACATTTCGCTGGCAGCTCAGGAGGTAAAACAGGGCAGAAAAGCACAAGGCAGAGTCCTAAATGCCCCAGGCATTGACCCACCTGAGGAAAAGCTCCCTCAGGTCAGACTGGAGGCATTTTGCAGTGCCTCTTTCCCTGTACCTGCCTCTGAACAGGCTGGTGTTTGGCTGGGACACCGAGCAGCCAGCTCTGGTCTGAACTAGTCTGACAGTCCTCATGGTTCTTCCCTGCCAGACTGGAACTGAGCTCCCAGCACACCACTCACCTCTGCCAAGGGAAAAGCAGCACCAACAAGTTCAGCAGTGCTTCACATCCAAGGACACGTCTGAGCTCAGACAAAGCCACCTCCCAAAAAGCAGCTGGTTACCCAAGCACGAGCAGCTGGGACACACCAAAGCTTGGATTCTTTATTTTTCCTAAATATGTACTCTTGCACACAATTTCTGTGCATGGCTTACTTGGCATGAAGCTGCTCCAAACAGAAGCTTAAGAGATCAATCCTAGATTTGGTGCATTAGGCCCTGCCAGATGTGTCACCATCCATGAGGTTTCTCCAGATGTCAGGTCATGGCTGCCACTCTCCTTCCCAGCCCCTGCCCCATCAGCTTCACCCTGAGCCATGTTTCTCCTGGTATCCTCAAGAGCAACAGCTAATGGATCCAATTCCCAAAAACAGGCCTGCAGAGATAGTAGAAATATCAGGCTTTGAAAAATCCTTGTCCTTAGGATTGTGACTTTGGGGTCACTCACCAGCCTGGGAACAAAAGCCAGCCTCCCCCATAGGCTACTGGGGACCATCAGGTCACTTTTAATCCACCTCCCTGATCTTCAGCTTGGCAAAGCTGAGACTTCTTATTCCTACTCGGAAAGCCTAGCTGAGCATGCTTCTGAGCAGCACTAATGCTACTGGCCCAGGCACAAGCAAAGTGGTTCAGTAACACACATGAAGACATGAAGAAGAGGAAAAAGTGTGGTGGGGATCCCCAAATGAAGGAAAATCTTAATTCTACCTGCCATTAAAACCAAGGGAGAACCCTGATTTTCATCTCCCCATTCACAAAGCAAACCCCAGCTGCAGGAGACAGAGGGATAGACCACAGTTATGTGGATAACCCTCACTGCTCTGGAAAGTACCACCCAGAACATCCATGAGAACCACTAAGAAGATGCCAAAGACAACATTCAGTTGCCGAGAATGGTGTATATGACCCTTGAAGCTGGAGTTTTCAATCCAGAAAACATTTCTGGAGCTAAAGTTCTGTAATTGTCCCTAAATTGCTGTTCCTGAGTATTCCAGCAGACTCAAGGACACACCATCAGCATCCAAACAGTTTATTCCAGAGAGCAACTTTGGGATCAGCTGGTGAACACAGCTGGGGCAGATGGGGCTTATCCACTGGCATTATGAAGCTTATTTGGTGTACTGAAACAACTGAATCTCCTGTGAATCAGCCATCATTTTACACAAGAAGCAGCAAATAAAAGTGGTTGAAAAAAATTTAATGAATCAACACAACTCTCACCAATCTTTTTGCATTTTCATGGTTAGACATCATCCAACAGATCTACTGGATAAGCCCAAAAAATCCCTGGGTTACTGGAGAGCCCTTGCCCAAGAGTTTCACTGTTTCTATGCTCCCAGGCATAATTCAACTGCTATATTCTCCATCATAGTCTCAATATCACTTTTGTTTAGTTCAAGAAGAGCCATTTCCAGTCAAATCCACCTGGCTGCTACACTTGGCCAACTAAGAAACCCAGCATGGTCTCAGAAGTCAGTGACTCTTCCTAAATGGACTAAATAAGAACTCACAGGAGCTCAAAGAGGAATTTAAGAGCTTGATCTGCTGAAGACTGGCCAGTTACTGGGAGCAGAGTCCACTGCAGTCATGCACAAGGCACATTACTACCTGTCTGTAGGTGCAGATGTGACTCAAGCTCCTGCTACAAGGCCGAGGCACACAGAGACAACCCCACACTTTGACCGCTGCAAGGTCAGAAGGACAGGAGCTCCTGAGAGCCACCCTCCTGCCCTGACCCCATGGACCTGCAGGAAGGAAGCCAGGCTGTCTCCTGTCCCCCAGAGGTGTGCAGGCACCGTGAGGCTGGGCAGCATCCAAGCTGCCTGCACAAGAGCAGCCATGCTGCCATTAGATGCCAACAGCTAATGACTGCACCATCCACCTCGGCACTGGGAATGGCTCCTCCAAAGCCTTCCCCAGCCCCCTGGGAAGTGCTACTACAGCAGCTCGCACTCCTTGCTCCCCTCCCACCATCACAGATGGCCTGCCCAGCACTCCTCCTGGAGAAGCCTTTCCACATCACCCTTTTGTCTGTGTACACGGCGAGCAGAAAGCAGCTAATCATCGCTGCTCTGCTCCCTGGGGACTCTCCAGATAGGGTGGATTTGTGTTACTACCCCTTTTTACAGGGTGAGCCTGCTGCCTGTGTGAAGCCTTGCTAGCAGCACTATCAGGCTGGATGTGGGGGATGATAACCTGCCCAGCGGGTGACCATCACGGGAGAAGCCCACATAGCCCGTGCCTGGAAGGCCTGCAATTCCCCATCCTCATGCTCCTCCTCCACCCACAGTGGCCATTTACTGCACCAAACTGTGGTGTCTAAAGCTTGGAGCAGCCATCTGCTTGCCAGCATCTCCAACATTCCCCCCTCCACACCCACCACAGCTGGTCCTCATGTACAGAACAGCCATGGCCCTGCTGCAGAGGTTGAGTCCCCCAAAGCCAAGCAGTCAGGTGTTCCCCTCACAGGGACAGCCCCTCACCTACACCACACGTTGGTGCAGCGCAATAATTCTCCCCACACGCTTTTGAAAGGCGACTTATTTCCTGCAACACTTATTGCAATCATTCATTCACCTACACATCCCCTCAGCATAAAGGTCTGTGGGAGACACGTGCTCTGCTCCCTGGGCAGCACTGGCCAGGGGCTTGGCAGGGCTCCCAGCTCCGGGGAGGCTCCAGCAGCCCCGCTCTCCCCAGCTAATGGGTATCGATCCCCAGCCCTGGCGAGGGCTCGGACAGGAAAGCTCTTCCTGAAGCTGAACCAGACAAAAATGCATCCTGCTCCAACCACCATCACTGGGAAGTGAAACCCCAGCAAGCAAGCCAAGGCCAATGTCTGACCACTGATCACCCAGGGGACCAGCAGAGAGCTTTCTTGGTCCCCAACACCTGATAGGGCTGATGGCACCCCCAGGCAGTGCTGGGTGACAAGGGACATGACCAAGGTCATGCAGCCCTCCCCTGGATCGATAGGCCCAGCCTTGGGTGTGGCATCACCTTCTGCTCCTTCTGGTAGATGAGGGGATGATCTGCTGTTTTGAGAGATCCCCCCAGTAACCCTGCCTCTTTTGGGAGCTGAAGGAGCAATCCTGCTCCTACACCAGCAACATAACTGCAGGCAGCAATGAGGGGCACTAGCAGCTAGCACTTGCAAGAAGGAACGAGCTACAAGTTATTATACAGAAATATTATTTTTGAGAGAAGAGTGTGATTCCAGACATCACTGGATGAATCAGCAGACAGTGAGAACCCCAGCACACCACTTCCATTTTAAACCATTAACACATCCACTCAGCACAGGTTCCCAAGCAGGGAGGGCTGAGGCTGAACAACCCACCCAGCTGCCCCATTCGAGGCGGCCACCAAAACGCAAGGGTGAGATGAAGCTGCAGGAAAACGAGCCTCACGACAGGTCTGAAAGGAGAACCATAGAGCATTTCTCAGCTGGGGGCTGGGAGGGCTGGGTTTGGAGGGCAGGATGGCTCTGCATCACCTTCGCAAGGCGCAGCCCGCATGCTCTCTGCTACCGCCTGGGTGCATTGCAGCTTGGACCATGGCATATGACATCACTAGGCGTTGCTACGGAAATGAGTGCGAGGTCATCAGCCTCCCGCACAAGCGGGGCTGGGGGCTGGGCAGGCACGGGGACGGGGATAACCGCCTGTGACATGGCTGTGACACGGCCCTGGCCGCCCGAGCGGCCGCGCCGGAGCTGGGGCAGCGCGGTGCAGAAAGGAAGAACAAAGCTCTGCCTTTTGTTTGCTGCTGAAGGGAGGCGTCAGCGCTCCCGCTGGGGATCGTTTCCTTACGGCCAAACTACCCGGCTGCTGATAAGAGGCGTTAAGCCCGGGTTACTGTTTCACCAGGGCCCGCAAGGGCTGCAAGGAAAAATCACATAAATGAGCTCTTAACAACGCCTTGGGTTCAAGCACCCAGCCCGGGGAAGTAGACTAAGAGAAATTCACAGTGCAACACGGCTGTGAGTGCGGGCATATCCCTGCTGGCTTTGTCACGGCGGCTGTATTATCCGTAGGAAATGAGCTGTAGGATCTGCTCACACAGCAGGCTTTGCTTTAAAATGAATAGATGCCGCTATCAGAAAATGGTATAAAAGCCACAGTGCAGCAGAGGGACAGCCCGGCTGGTTTAATGTGATAATATCTCGTTCCGATTATCCGTGTTTCATTCCTTGATAAGGCATCTCCTCCCTCCCCGGGCTCGGGCTGTGACAGTTTTGTCTGTTTGATAAATGCAAGGTTATTGACAAAATGGTGCAATATGGGCAAACAGAACTGCACCCACGGCAGACTGCGACATTCCCAGACCGGCATTCACTTTTCATCAGCCGGGGAGGACACCCCAGCTCCCAGCAAAGGTTCAGACCTGACTAAGAAGACAAACATAAAGAACAGTTTTCCCCTTTAAAGCACCCCCTCCCTCCCTCCACCCAGTCTAGCCTCTCTGCAATATGACAAATGCAGAATCTTCTGGAATGACTTGATCCTGCCTCCCACGATTGCTTTGTTTGCAAGATCAGATCAGAGATATGTTTTTTTTTCCCTTCTTATATTGTCAAAATGTCAGTATTGAAGGGGAGCGTTCAGTGTCACAAATCAGATCAGCCTGCTATATGCAGAGTCTTTATTTTAAGAGCGTGAAATGAATACAACATGACTCAATTCATAAATCTCCAACCAAGAGCAGTAAAAATAAGAGCTTTGACAGTGAAAGGGCTCCCGATCTTTGGGGTCAGGGGCACACACCAGCCCCGGCGACCACGCGTGGGAAGGGATGCACGGGGAGGAATTTCGGCAGCGGGGAGAGGCGTGCACGCAATCCCCCCACACCCCCAGCCGGGTCTCCCCCTGCCTCGCCCCACGGGGCCCCGAGCCGGTGGGACCCCCCGGGCAGCACCGCACCCCCGGGCTGGCTCCCCTGCCCCACCACGCTCAGACAGGGGGGCATGGGAGGGGATGTGTGGGACAGTCAGGGGGGCCTGGGGTGGGGGTAGAGAAGAAATGCGGCTGGGAGGTGATTTGGGGGCTGCAGGGATGCGGAGGCAACGCGTTCTGAGGCGGAAGAGAGGATGTGGGGGTGCCCTAGGGCAGGGGAGGGGGTGCGCGGGGCTGGGTGGGGGCAGCAGGGCAGGGCAGAGGGACGGGGGGCGCACAGCGCGGGGGTTTGGAGCAGGGGGAGGATGGGGGGCGGCTCGGGGGCAGAGAGGGGGGATGTGTGGGACCGGGTGGGGGCCCCAGAATAAGGGAGAAGATGCTGGAGGGTCCTAGGGCAGGAGAGAGCGATGTGTGGGGCTGGATGCGAGCCCCAGAAGGTGCGATAGGTGTGGGGAGGGGGCTCTAGGACAGAGCAGCAGGATGCGTGGGGCTGGGTGGGGGCCCTACAGCAGGGGAGGGGATGCGTGGGGAACTCTAGGGCAGGGGATGGGGGTCCGAGAAAGCAGGGGAACGCTGGATCGGGAAAAGCAGCGGGAACGGGGCTCAGCCGGGGGTGTCGGAGGGCGAAGGATCGGGGCCCTCGCACCCCCGCGGCCCCCCGGCCGAGCCCACCACCCAGGGCGGGGAACACGCGGGG
>JAHLSL010000039.1:869511-886873 GCA_025920805.1 Petroica traversi | reverse complement strand
CTAGAGGATGTGGGTTAAAAACTTGTGAGCATGGGGTGAGTCCCTGGGTTATGGGGTAACTCCTGGAGAGTGTGGGGTGATGGTGGGGATGTCAGCTGAGCCCCTGGGGACACAGAATAAGTTCTGGTGGTGTGGGGTGGCAATAGGTACATGGGATGATTCCCAAGCAGCATGGGGTGAGCACTGTGAGCATGCAGCAATCCCTGGAGATGTGGGATGAACCCCTGAGCTGCCCTGGGAGAATGGAGTAAACCCTAGGGATGTGAGATGATTCCTGGGGCATGGATTGACCACTTGGGATGTGAGGTGACATTTGGGGACATGGAAGGAGCCCTGGGGGTGTTGGGTGAGCCCTGGGGATGTGGAGTGGCTCCCCCAGGGAGTGGAGCCCCGGGCAGGACCAGCAGCAGCTGCACACTTACTTTCCTGCTCCACGGTCAGCAGCGTGGTGGTGACCACCTCGGTGGCCTGGGAGGGCTGGTCCTTGCTGTCTGTCACTGCTGGGACAAGTGGGGGACACGCAGGCATTGGGGGGGTCCAGATCCAGCACCCACTGCCCTGCTCCAGTCGGTGCCAGCACCCACCAGCACCACGGCTGCCCCGTGGTGAGATCCTGCCATGGGCAATGTCACCCCCCCGAGCATCACCCACACGTGGCAGGACCCCAGGATGGCCAGGCTGGGTGACAAGAGGGCACAGCCTCCCCCCCCAGATGAGTGACTCCTACCTGTGACTGTGGCTGTGAGCGTCTCCTCGGAGCCCAGGGACACCGAGGTGGTGAAGGATGTGATGGTGGATGTGTCCAGGCCTGTGGTGACACAGAGGGATAGAGGTGACACCTGGGAGATTTTATCATCAGGATTGATTATCTTTATGCTTCATTATCCCCTGCCCCTCTGAGCAAGGTCTGGGCATGGTGGTGCCACTGACTCCGTGCCCAGAGGAGGTGCCAGAGGGGATGGGGATGTTTAGGGAGGAAAGGACCAGCCTGAAAAAATTGTCCCTTTTGTCCTACATCATCCCCTTTGTCCCTTAATAGTGGGAAAGGGAAAGCACTGGCACTCACTGCTCCCGTCATTAGCCATGATAATGAGGGAATTCAGGGGGGATTATTAACATTATAAACAGTAATCAGTGGAGAATGGCAGGAATACATCATTTCAGGAGGGGAAGGGGAGGCAGGCTGGGCCTGGCACCGTGCCCGGCCCCTGGCAGCCGCTCCCTCCTTCCGGATGAGGGCAGCTTGTTTTGCAGCCAGCAGAGCAGGGAAATGGCAGAGGGAAAAGGCAGGATGGCAGATGCATTTCCCTACAAATCACCACCCCGACTGTGCTCAGGGCTCTTGGCGTGGGGTTGCTCCTCTGGAGCACCAGGAGGAGGGCGGATAAGGACTAAGGATGCTCCCACAGCTCAGAGCCCAGTCCTTTCCCAGCATCTCTCTGAGGCCATTTCTGCTTGGAGACCAGGACGTCCCTGGGTTTTTGCCCACCCTGAGGGTGATGCCCTGCCCGGTACCTGTGCAGATGACCCCGGCATCCTCGTGGTGGCCGCAGTTGTGGATGCCCCAGCCGAGGCTGTAGCAGGCGGACAGGAAGGGCTCGCTGCCGTCGCAGTTGACGTTGTCCAGCAGGATACGTCCTGTTCCATAGCCAAAATAGGCATTGCTCTTGTAATCCAGGGCTTGCCCACAGCCCAGCTGCTTGCAGACCACGCTGGCATCACTCAGGCCCCAGTCGTCGTCGCACACCGTGCCCCAGTTGCCGCGGTAGAAGATCTCCACCCGGCCCTGGCAGGTGTCGGGGCCGCTCACCAGGCGGATGCTGCCGTCACCTGCAGGGTGGCAGCACGAGGTGAGAAGGATGTGGTGTCCCCGCACGTGGCACAGGGATGCCACCCTGCCCAGACCCTGCTGTGCTCGTGATGGCAAAGAAAATGAGTGAGAAAGAACAGGGAAGGGGTGATGCTTTGGAACAAGGAGGCTTTGGGAAGCTCTGGGATGGGGTGTGGCCATGGCCAGCACAATGTTGGGGGCTGGGAGGCTGCACCTCAGGGCTGGAGGCTTCAAGAGGGGCAGCAGGTGACAATAGGGGACACTGCCCTGCAAGAATAGCTGTGCAGCTTACTTTCCCCATCCTGCACCGAGGCCGTGAGGGTCCTGGTGGTCGGTCCTTCACTGACTTGTGTGGGTGAGAACTCTGCAAAGGGAAACGGAGAGGTGGCCCCTGCAGCTGCTCCACCCTGAAGCTGGAGGGATCCCTCCCACCCCACTGCTCCAGGAGGGTCTGCACCAAACCAGCCCAGCTGAGGGGTTTGCAGCCCTGCCAGAGCCCTCTGCCAACACCTCCAGCCTCTCTCTGCCCTCAGACCCAGCTCCCCACCTCCTTTTTCACTCCTTCCATTTCTCCTCTCTAACAATGCCATGGTTCAGTTTCCTGCCCAATCCACAACCTCTGTTCTCTGGTAGCTGTGGGTACAACCAACCAGCTAACCCAGCATCCCTGCTTTTCCATCCCTCCTTTTCCAAGCCCTGCTTCTGCAGGACGTGGGGATTCGAGGAGCAGCTGCTCCAGGTCTGCACAGCCTCACTTTCACAGCTCACTGATGCCTGGCTGATGAGCAAACCTTGCACAGCGAGGGAGGAACGTGTGCGGGGTACAGAAGGGTCGTCACGGAGCTGTTCCACTTTCACTTGCCAAGTTCAAACATTTTCCACTGCTTTTCTCACCTTTAGGAACATCTCCTACTGACAAGCTCAGCAATTTTAAGAAACACAAGTCAAAAGGGGAAAGAGCAGTTGGGCAGCAACTGACTCAGAGGCAGGAGTGTGGGTGGGCGTGTGCTCTTTCCCCAGGGATCCTGGTGGCGAGGGCGCAAAGTCCCTGAGCTGGGAGTGAAAAGGAACACAAAACAGGCTGGTCACCTTATGGAGCACCAGCCTGTGGAGCTGGGAGGTGACCTGGATTGAGGAGACGGATGAAAGGACGATGCAGAGGATGTTTGGCTGACCCAGGTCAGAGGCACAGGCTCTGTGATGAGACCTTTGGGCTCCACCAAGGCCACTGCAGCCCCCAAGTCTTGCACTGCACAGGAAGCCCCTGCTCTCCTTGCCCCCCAGGAACCCAACCTCGTTACCATTGCACACAACAGCCACGTCCTCGTAGTGGTAGCAGTTGTGGATGCCCCAGCCGTGGCTCCAGCACTCGCTCAGGGCTGCCTCCCAGCCCTTGCAGTCCACGTTGTCCAGGAAGATGGGCCCGCTGCCCTGGCCGAAGGTCATGGCAGCTGGGAGGGTGATGGCATGGCCGCAGCCCAGCTGGCGACACACCACGTTGGCATCCACGATGTCCCAGTCATCGTCACAGACCGTGCCCCAGGAGCCGTTGTAGAGGATCTCCACCCGCCCCTGGCACCGGCTGGGCCCGTTGGAGAGGCGGATGTCTGGGGGGGGTGGGAACAGAGGGGTCCCTCAGTGGGCATGGGGAGAAAATCTGCATCAAACTCCTGCTCTTTAATAAAATCCTGCCCCTTATCTGTGGCACAACGCTGTTGTTGGCTTGGTGCTGCCCACTTGGTAGTGGGACATGGGCTCCTCTTTTCTGCTGGAAGCAGTGGATGTGGAGAATCCAGGAATGAAAGGCACCATCACCAAGTTCAGGCTGGACAAGGCTTTGAGCAGCCTGGTCCAGTGGAAGGTGTCCCTTCCCATGGCAGGTGTAGGTTGAAATGGTTTTTAAGGTCCCTTCCAACCCAAACTGTTCTGTGGCTCTGTGATGCTCCATTATCTTGCCTGCTAATGGGCAGAAACCCAGGGGGAGAAGGGAAAAGCTGACACGTGGCACCTCGTGTTGACATACAACAGGTGACAGGTGACAAGATGCAGTTAGCAAATCCTTATTATCCCCAATAAATACGTCCAGAGCTGGTCCCACGTGGGATCTGGTGGGATGGAGATGATCTCTCAAGCTGCTGGTTATGGGCAGCAGGCGTGGAAGGGCCCAGGGTCTACCACATCAAGGGAATTATTTACTTGTGTGTGATGCATGGCACAGGGACCCAACAGGAGGTGGTAAAATTCTCCTCTCAGGATAATTAGCAGAATAGGGGTAATAAAGAATCTTTATTTCCTTTCTGTAAAAGAAGTTTAGCTTCTTCTTGCCGCTTTTTTGTTCCAAACCAATATATTCCCTTTTCTAAATTCCTCAAATCTCTTCTTTTACCTAAAAATTCATTTTTCAACTACAAAACTTCCTGGAGAAGAGTGACTTTAAGGGAAGAATCTCACCTGGGAATGGCAACAGCTCGGGCTCAGAGGTGGTGCCTGCAAGGGAGAAGAGAAGGGATGAGCTCTTTGCAGAGAGGAGGTGCAGCTCAGAGAGTGATGGCAGCAGGGATGGGATGGGTGTGGTGGGGTCTGGCAGGACCCAGCAGCCCTTGGACCCTTCCCTTTCCTGGTGTTTGTAGGGGAAAAAATGAACACCCTTTTATCTACCTCACATGTGGGGAAACTGAGGCAGCATATGAGTGACTGTGTCTCTGGTGGGACTGTGCTTGAAGCACAGGTGGCACGTGTGACAAACCCAGCAGAAGCCACCCCAGGTGGGTCCTGTCTTGGGCCAGGTCTTTGGGACCTTTGTGCCCATCCTGGCTCCATCCTGGGCCCTGGGGAGCTCCTGCATCCTCCTGCCCCATCAACCTCATGGAGAACTTGGGTGGTGAGATGGGAACAAGGAGAATCACTCCTGCCCAGCTTGAGAAACCCCCTGGAGATCTCCTGATGGAAGATGCTGCACCCTATGTGCATTTTAATTGATTATTTCTTTTCTTTCCCCAACAAAATCCCCCTTTTGGAAGCTCCATAATTACATGCAAGTACCAACACACCCTCTGACGGGGTGCAACCACCTTAGGGGGTGAACAAACATCATCCAGAGGGAGGCAGCACTTGAAGAATGCAGGATGTGTCCTCATCTCTGAGGTCTGGACATTATTTGGGCACAAAATCCCTCGACCCCAATGCTGGGTGATGTGGGATCCTCCCTGGAATGCTGCCAGCATGGGTCACTGAGGGGTTCAGCTTGTCCAGGAGGTCACAGCAATGGTGGAGGTTGGGGATGGGCGGCTGGACCTTGTGGACATCACAGTTCACAAAGCCCAGGCAGGTGCTGGAGCCCAGAACAGATCCCCTTGGGCATCTGAGACATCCTGGGTTTGAGGCTGCACAACCCTCTCCTATGGGTGACCCCTAAAATCCTTCCAAACCTAGTGAGAGGTGTCACTGCCCACGGCAGGGGCCTTGGAACGAGATAAGCTTTCAGGTCGTTTCCAACCCAAACCACTCCATGATTCCATGATGCCTCCATGCTAATTACAGCACCTAAGGGCTGATCCACACCCGTGGTGCCTCTGTGGCCTCTTTCCCTCATGCTGCCTCGGACCAGCCCTGTCCTGCTGTGCTCTCAGCCCACGAGCAGTGACAGGAAGGTCAATCCACCATGAGGATGTCACCACCACGAGGAGCAGCGTGAGCCTGGGGGCACAGCAGAGCGGATGATCCCACCTCCCTTTTCCTTGCTAGGACGTTGCCTGGGAGACCATTAAGTCAGGCAGAAATCAGGGCTGTCAAAGAAAGACCTAGAAGCCCCAAGAGAAAGGAGAATAAGGCAGCTGTCTGGCTGTATCCATGACTTAGCAGGGATGCTGGGATGGACAGCAGCAGGCTGGGAGCTCCAGCGTGGTGGGCACTACCCAGCTGGACCAGGCATGGAAAGGAATGCTGTGATTCCAGAATTGGGGATTAAACAGCCATGCAGGAGGGGACAGGGAAGGATCCAGCTGGATAACAGGAGAGAGGGAATTCAGCTCACCTCTGCATCAAAAATGGGGAGATGTGAGGGTTTCTAGGAAGAGCTTTTGATCCTGGTTTGTATTGATTTTTAACACCTCGTCCACTCCAGTGTTGAAAAAGCAGTGCATAAAAAGGACGTTGATAAATATTCATCTCCCTTTAAGTCAAAATCAAAGCTCTGAAATATTCATTTAAGAGCATCCTCCAGCAAAGTCAGGAGAGATCTGAAAAGAATATGCCTGGTGTGTCTACAATAATGAGGTACGAGGGGAAAACTGTCTTTTTTTGAGAAGAGATAGAGCCCTCCGTGCTTCTCTGATGCGGCTTCACAAAGCCAAAAGAAAAAGGGAAACTGCTCGAGTAAACACCGCTGCTGAACAAAACCCCAAATGGGAGGACAAATCGCCCTTCATTAGCGACTAATCTGTGCCTATTAATGAAGGGGGCCAGGAGAGCCAGGCCATGCAGGGGACAGCGACAGAGCCACCAGGGTCCCCCCAGGGTCCCCATGGCCTGAGTGTGGGCGCAGATGCTGCTGCAGCATCTCCAGGGGGAAGGGAAGCACCAGCTGAGGGGGGGGGAAAGTAAAACCCGATTTAACTCGATTAGGATGTCTGACTACACCCGAATTCCCAGTTTTCTGGCTGGCTGTGCCTTGCTGCCGGTTTGTTGAGGCAGGAATGCGTTCCCACCGCCTGGCTGCAATTACATGGATAGCGCCACACTGGGATAACCACGCTGCCACAGCGGGTGTGGCCCCGGTTCCAGAGCGGGAATGGCTTTTCCCAGGTGGATTTTAATGCTTTCCAGCCTGGCTGGACTGTGCCTGCCAGAAGCAGGGACTGCTGTCCTCAGGGGATGGGTGCTCATTCCACCCATTTCCTTGGCAGGACTGGTCCCACAGGCCCTGGGGAGCTACACCAGGAGCATCCCTTGGCCATCAGCATTTTCCCATGGGTGCTGCCCACTCCGGAGTCCAGAATTGCTCTGTCCCCACTGCTGGCAGCTTCCTGCCCCATTCCCCTGCCTGTCCTGAGTGCTGGGTTTGCCATCACACCCAGGTCACAACGGGAGATGGCAGCTGAACTTGCTCCCTCCATCCCTGCACACACTCAGCGCTCTGGGGACACCACAATTACCCTGCTCCTGGAAAAAATCTGCCCACAAATCTGAGAGCCGGAGAGGAATCACGGGTGTCTGGAACCCCTCCCCACTGCCCCAGGCAGGAGCTCACCGGTGGGGCTGGGGAGGAGGAGGAGGACGAGGAGCGTGGCTGGCATCAAGGAGAGAGGCAGCACCTCGATGTCCTGCCTCGTGGTGCCGTGCCGGGTGTCGGGACAGGGACCGAGTGTCATTGCTGCTGTCAGTCCTCCTGCAGGCGGCTTTCCAGAGGAGACTCCCTGAAACGTGCAGACAGCAGTGTTAGTGGTGGTGGCCAGGAGGGCTTGTGGCCACCAAGGGCCATGCAGGACCCGTGAGCATGTCCCTTCCAGGAGCAGTGACTTGGAGACACATGAAAAGTAATTCCAGCTGGATTTATTGAGAACAAGAGATATTTTTATGAGTGGCAAGATGAAGCTGTAGGGCTGTATCCCACCTGCGAGATGAAACTCAGCAATGGGGAATGTCAGCAGAAAATGAGGAAGAGATTAAATATCTTAAGATTCCATTTCCCCCTCATTTACTGCTGACTGCCGAAGGGGTGGGTTCCCAGCTCTGTCTCACTCGCAGGCTGTTGGAGGGGGATGGTGCTGGTCCTGCTGGCCGGGACTCCTCTGGGAGCCCAGCCCCGCATCCCGGTGGTCCCGCAGCCGGGCTGCTGGAGCGTGCGCTGGGGGAGCAGTGCCATCGTGAGGATGCTCCCGCACGCCGCCTCCAAAGCTGGGCTGTCGGCTCAGCTCAGCGGAGACCTAAAATTCATCCCTGCGGCCCGCACGGGGCACACCATCTCCTGAGGGGATGTGCACCAACTGCTGCCGCTTCAGGCATCTCCTGGTGGCCAGAAACTTGGGAAAGGATATTGAAATCCACAGCATCAGTGACCAACCCCTCCTTCCCATGGAAACCCCTCACCCAGCCTTTTGCTGCTCCTGGTTTTCCTATGTGGAGGCAGGGGATGAGAAGAGCTCCCAGGTGGGACTGTGTGCTGGTGTCCACCCAGCCAAGCTCCCTCCAGACCTTGAGCTGGGTGGGCTCCAGAGCCTGCAGACCAAGGCTTCGACTTCGTTACGTGCAGTAGGGAGAGATGATGGTGGACCAAAGGTTTTTCTGTGGAGCAGCAAGAGGTGATGGAGGTGCAGGAAGGAGCTGTGAGGATGGGACAGAGCCCCGTTACATGTCCCCGATCTCTGCTCGGCTCCTGCTGACCATGCTCTGGAGGAGACTCACCAGCAGACAGACAGCTCAGTGATGGGGGCTGAAAACCAATCTACTCGCTGAGGTGGTGGCTTTCAATACTCCATTCATCTCTCCTGAAGCACTGAATAATGTCGCCTTTTGTCCCACGGGCCCTCCCCTCTCTCCAGCGGGGCAGGGCTGACAGACGGCCCCTCCGCCGCCCTGCCCCGGCCAAACCCCGGCATCGCGTCCTGCTCGCAGGGACGTTGTCATCGCCGGCCACTTTTGTGCCGGAGCCAGCGCGTTCCTGCTCGCTGCCAGGGTGGCAGCGGGCATTAACCACTGCTGTGCTGTGCCACGGCCGATCCCAAAGAGGGAAAACCCATCTTTCCTTCCCCGTCTGTGCTTTCCCCACTGCTTCTCAATCCTCACCCCAACGCACAGGACTCAGCTGCAAACTGAACCTCCTTCCTTAAACGCAGGGCTGTTGGGGCTCTTTCAGATGCCCACAGATTAAAACCTGCTTTTAAGCCATACTTGGTCATGGCGCTGTAGCAAAACAGCATCCTTTTTAATGTTGCTCAGAGAAGCTGTGGCTGCCCCATCCCTGAAGTGTCCAAGGCCAGGCTGGACAGGGCTTGGAGCTACCTGGGATACTGGAAGGTGTCCTGCCCATGGCAGCGGGGTGGAATGGAATGAGATTTATGCTCCCATCCAACCCAAACCATTCCATGATTCTCTGATGATTCCATGATTTAAGGAGCTGCTGAATGTGGATTTATGGAAGGCCTTTCACACCAAGGTTTTCAAGCTGTGAAGCCACCCCCCACCATGACCCGATGCAAGAAGCAGCAAATCCTCCATCACCCCCATCCTGCACAAGCACTGACCACCAGCGATGGTACAAAACTCACAGGGGAGGACCAGGGCTTTAACGTGGGCATAGAAATTCCCTGCTTTCACCCCAAATAACACCACAGCAGACACACTGTGCCCAGCCAGCTCTTTGCCCTCAGTGAAATCTCCCTCCTCCCACCTGGACACAGGACCCCACAGGTCCTTTCATCCCTTTTGGTGCCCTTTGTACCCCTTGGTCACAGCTGGAGTGAACCCTTGTTCTCTATTTATCACTTCTTCCACTTTTTAACTATTCACACAACTTCAGGGGAAATCAGAGTTTTCAGCAGCCACCACCCCGCCAGATCATTATTTGTAATTACCACCCTGACCTAAAAAAAGCATCATAAATCCACATACCTGTTTGGTATTTTCTCTCCAGTATAAAGATGAGTGTATCAAATCCCAGAAATATCTGTCCTCTTTTGAAATAAAGGAAGGAGCTGGCTAGTAAGTTACAAAAAATTTAAAAATAATGTGTGAAATTAATATTCCCAGTAAGATGTGATGGGGATAAGGCAGGAATTTCTTCTTTAGGTGAGATCTTGCTTAGTAAATTAACAAAAAGAATTAAAAAGGGGGAAGAAAATGGGTCTCATCCATCAACGGAACAGCTCCAGCCTGTCATCTCTTCTCACTTTTGGGACTGCTGCTGCTGGGTTACAGCAGAATGGCAGCCCTGCCACCCATCCTGGGACAGATCATTCCCAAAGCAAAGGAGAATCAGAGGGAGCAGGAGAAGGGGGAAGAAGAAGAGGAAGAAGAAGCAGAAAGAGGAGAAGACAGGGAAGACCGCTAAGGAGACATGGCGGGGAGGGAATGGCTCGGGTTTCAGGGAGGCAGGCAGGGACACATCCTTAAATTGGGTGCTGGCAGAGCCTGGGTTACGCCTCAAGGGGAAGGAAGAAGCTTTTTCAGAGGATTTGGGCTTTTCAGCTCCTTCCCACCTCCCTCCTCGGCTGTCTGAGTGCCCACCTGGAGAGGAAGGCAGCAATAACCATCTGGCTGGAAATGCTGCTGGCGGTGCCTGAGCCAGCCCTGGATGCAGCAGGAGGGGATGGCTCTGACCTCCTTCCCTGCCTGGGGGCTGGAGACCTGTTCCTTGGGCAAACCATGGTCCTTCCTGCCTGTTCCTAGGCAAGAAATTGCCTTAGATGTCCCATTTTCCAGGATTTTTCCTGTCTGACCATCCAAGGTATCTCTGCTGAGGACAATTAGAGGGACCTGGCCTATCCTTGAGCTCTCAGCCTGTGGTGAGGGATGTCCTATGCCTGGAAACCTTCCCCATCCATCTCCACCAACTCTTGCTCTACACGTCTGTGTTGTCTCCTTCTGCTCCTGACCAGGGCATCTCTTTATTTTATATTTAATTATTTTAAACTATTATAGCTTTTTAAACTTTTTAACATTTTACTGCAAGTAAAAACCAGATAATGTGAGACTCTTGGATCTCAGCAGCCTTGAAGCCCATGGAAAAGAACCTCCAAACATACTGAGTTTCCCAGTCTCATGAATTCCTAAGGTCCCCACCAATTTCAGGAGCCTGGTGTGCTTTTGGCTTTGAACAAGTTGATTTTATGAGCCACAGGATTCCTGCCCTTGTTCTCACGGGAGGCAGAATTTGCCTTGTGGCTCTTGCTGTTGGATTTTTCACTTGCTCCTATGCAAAGCCCAGACCTCTAAATGCCCTAAAAAGCCTGGGTTCTGTTTTTAACTCTGCACAAAGCCAGCTCTGGCTACGACTGTTGCCAACTGCTTCTGCTGCTCCTTTCTTGCAGGGATTTAGTAATTAGCAATTAGGCACTTTTATTTCCCAGCAGCAGCAAAGTTCTAATTAACCAGATCATGAGCACAAGTTTCAAAGGTGCCTTTTTAAGTCTGTTTTGCCTAAACTTTGACAAACTCCCAGCCATCCTGGCTGTCTGCCAGGGCTTGTGGGCTGGGAATCATCAGCTCCAGCATCGATCCACATCCAGGTTTTGCAGACCTGCAGCATAATGAGGGAGAAGATGCTCTTCACCCTGTCCAGGGTTTCTCTGGGCATTTGGGCAGCATCTCAGCCTTTTTCCATGTCCACATCGTTCCTGCATGTGCTTTGAGTGGCTTGGCAGTATCAGGCTCGGGGATTACGCTGCTCTGAGGAAAAGCAAACACAGCCAGCCTTATTCAAGGAGCAGCCACAACATAAGAAAGGCTAATTATAAAATTCCACAGGACAGCAAGGCTGTTCTCTCGTGTGCCAGGGGAAAAAAGAAGCTCTTTTTGTGCCTCCTGATGGTCCTGCTGCCTAGTCAGGCAGGGACACTCTGGGACACTCTGGGACATCAGAGATGCTCACGGGGGAGAAGCTTCTGGAGGGGTCAGGGCCATCCCCACACCCACACTGTGCCACGAGCAGCATCTGCCACAGCTTCCTATGACAGTGGGTGGCATCTCCAGCAGACCTCTTTTCTGGCAGCAGTTTGGCCACGGGTGGAAATTGGGGAAAATGAGTGGCTCACGGAACTGCAGAAAATACAAGGCCTCCAGAAAAGAAACAAAAACCAAACAGAAACCAAAAGCAAAAATCCAAACCCAATTTCCCTTTTCAATTAGCTGGGAAAATACAAAGAGGACAGATAAGCTCATTCGTCCAGGCTATGGCCAGAAAATGCACTGGGGATGTAAAAAAGAGCCTGGTGCTGTATGAAAAAGCCATGAGCTGAAACAAAAGGCATCTTCTTGCTGCCAGGAGGGAAACACAGGGCTGAGACCACCAGTTGCTGTTTCGAGCCATTAGCTGGTGTATAATGAATGACAGGATTCCCCTGCTGCTTGCTGAGCTAAATCACGAGGTATTTAGGGGGTTCCTGCTGCTGCTTTCACTTTGGAGAGCATCTGCACGAAAAATGCTGGACTACAACAGGATGGAGCCTTCCCTCCTTCCTCCATTCCTGCTGCTGCTCCAGGACACGAGCAGTGGATGGGACCCTGCAATGTGGGGTCCTGGGAGCTCTCAGCCCCAAACCAGCCTGTGTCCAGCAGCCTTAGAAGAAGGGAAAGATGTAAATCCAGCACAAGACCATTTTGACATCAAGCCCCGCCTCGGTGCAGCTGGAGCTGTGCTCCCAGCACACCCCTGTGCTATTTGGGAACCACGAGCTCATTTTAAGGTGTTTCTGGCAGTTTATAGGTACCGAAGGAAGGGCAGTGGAAGCCCCCAGAGAGGCTCAGCATTGCCCTGGGCTGCAGCAAGCTGGAGCTCGGGGAGAGGTACCCATCCCCTCCCCGGACAAAATCACCTTTGTTCCTCCCTAATCTGCTTCCTGCCCGACGTGCTGCACAAAGCACCTCGGCCAGGTGGGCAGGAGCAGCCCAAGGACGCGGCGCTGACAGGAGGCGCTCCGGAGGGCAGCAGACCCACGCCAGGGGCTCCGGCCGGATCCGAGGCTGGGGAGGGGCAGGAACGGATCCAGTGGGGAAGAGCGGATGGGAAACAAGGAGCTGGGTCCCCTCAGTCACCAAAGGCACTCGCTGGGGGCCAGGAGCTTTAGGGTCTGTCTGTAACTCACTTTTCTGCCTGCCATTACCTCTGGGGGTAAAACCTCACCTGGCAGCAGGATCCTATGGGATCACATATATGTTATGTATATATACATATATGTACGTATTTATATAGGTATATTTATTTTCATGTCTTGTCGCTTGGCTTCTCTGCCAGTCCTGAGGAATCCATGCATCCCACTCCAGCTGCAGCATCGCTGCTGTGAGGTGGCACTGCTGCAGCATCAGTGCTTTAAAATTCACTCCACAGAGTCCCAACTGTGCCGAAGTGGGGGATTAGGAAGCGATGACCTGGGTGGGGACAGCCAGGCTGACAAGACAGACGAGGGGGACATCGCTGCCTGCCAGTGCAGGGGGATGGAGACGCCGTGCCCAAGCCTGGCGCTGCACGGAACACTTGGGTCGGAAGGGATCTTTAAAGGCTCACTGAGCTCCAGGAAAGCTCGGGAGGGATGGATCGCCTGCCCCGTGGCTGCCGGGAGGCTCAGCGTGCACTAGGTGGCACGCAGCTGCAGGAAGAGGAGCTTGCGGCAGCGGGAGAGGCTTGGATTCGGGAAGAGGGAGGAAAGCTCCGCTGGGATCCCCCAGGGTGCTGCCGGAGCGGTGGGGACAGCAGGCGGAAAGCAGAGCGGGACGAGTTCTGCCCCTAATTAGCACTAATGGCGAGGTGAGGGTGGCCAGAGAGGGTGAGACAGGAACACAAGCCACAGGACTCAGCTCCAGAGTTTCCTGGCTGGATTTAGCAAAGGCAGGCACGGAAAGAGCCTTTTGATCGGGGTCCACATGACAGCAGAAGGGAAAAGGATTTAAAATGAGAATGGTAAATTTAGGATTGACATAAGGAAAGGATGTTTTATGACGAGGGTGGTGAGGCCCTGGAACAGGTCCCCCAGAGAAGCTGTGGATGCTGGAAGTGTTCAAGGTCAGGTTGGATGGGGCTTGGAGCAGCCTGGGGTGGTGGAAGGTGTCCTTGCCCATGGCAGGGGGTTGGAACAACCCGAGCCGGTCCCTTCCAACATAAACTGTTTGTGATTCTGTGATTCCCTGGAGAAGGCAGCAGTGGGACACAGAGAGCTTAGCTGAGCTCATGGGGCATCTCCCACTGCCAGCAGGGATGAGGAACATTCCTTCTCAGCAGGTAAATCCCAGGGCTGGGACAGCAAGGACACCCAGCAGGAGGGGGATGCTCACACCAGATCCCTCCCTGCTTTGTCTAACTGGTCCCTGGCTGGAACCAGCAGCAGCTGCCGCAGAGGAAAATGAAACGAAATTTCACCTATTATCCTCTGCCTGCAGAGGAATTTCTTCCTAATTCCTGTCACTTTGGGTTTGTCTGCTCAGGGAAATTAATCTGAAATCGAGTGGGCTGTGAATTCAGAGTGCTGCAGCAATCCCAGCAGAGCTTGGACAGGCACTTCCTAAGTTGCCAGGCTATTCCCTGGAGCACCAGGCTAAGCCTGGCAATTTAACACAGCCTCAAGCATCAGGTTTTGTACACATTAGTGCAAGACCTCGAGCCAAAACCGTGTGAGAGGGAGCAGCCACGGAGAAATTAATTCAATAGCCTTCCAGCAGCACTGCAAGAAAAGGAACAGGGGGAAGGCAAATATTTGGCTGGTTACCCCAGTGTGTGGATGGATCAGACAGGAGGTGATGCCATGCTGGAGGACTCAGTGCTTTGCATACTGATTGGGGGAGCATGCAGAGAAAGGTGTGGGAAAGAACAGCTTGGGAAAAATGGGATCCAGCTGGAAAAAAAAAAAGCATAAGGGACTATGTTAAAATCTGGGGATCATTAAGGTAAAAATCGTGTAAAATGTAAAACATTTTTGCAGGCAGAGAGGATTGTGAAGTCTGCATCCCTGTGAAAACAGGGTCCTTAGGGACAGGACACTGAAGTTCACCTTTCAGACCCAGGGATCATCGAGGATCTTTATAGCCACCCTCACACAGAACAGCTGGAGGAGGTTGTGCAGTGGGGTCTGACAGGCTCAGCTGATCACCAGATCCCAAATTCATGTTGCCCATGGCTCTGTTAATGCTTTCAGGTTGTTGGGCCACCATGAAATACATGACAAGTGATGTAGAGGTGAGAAAAAAGGGAGACTGAAGACCAGCCATGCTGAGATGAGGTACCTCAGCCACTCACTGTGCCTGGGAAAACATTCCAGGGGCCCTGATGCAAGATCAGATCGTGAACCCCTGCTCAAAAATAAAAAAATAAATAAATCCAGTGCAATTTAAGACTCTTCCCACAGCTCAGCCAACACCTGACTGGTTTATCTCCACCTTACAGCCCTTTCCTCCACCCAGGAGCTGCACCCAATTCACCTCTGCTCTCCCCCACCCTGCAACCCTTATCTGCAGCACCCTTCAGCCTTGGAGCATCACCCTGAGCCCTCGCCCATGCTCTGTCACCAGCCAGGCTCCTCACTGGGAGCATCCCTTTCTCTCCCAGCCAGGCCATGAAGGTCTGCAAGACTTAATAGAAACCCTTCTTTCCCATCTTCAATTCTCCCTGCAACATTTTCCTATTTAGGATCACGGGATATTTAATAACTGCCCACCCATGCAACCACATGGATCACAGAGTCTGCTCCCAGCATGGCTTCATGAAGCATTCCTATCTATTTTTCAGGGGAAAAAAAAAAAACCTTTGCATTGCTCTCCAGTTTCTAATTACAGCCGCAGGAGACAGGAATCCCAGGCACCTGAGTTGTAAATGTGAAACTTATTGCTTAAGCAGACACATTACAAGCAGGCTATCAATCACTCCTGGCAATTATTAGTACTTTGTGAGTATTTTGAACTCAAGTGTGTGACAGCCTCATCCATCCTGGAGCACAGAAATCCATGGGCATTTGCATACGAGGCTGAGCTGTGGGGGGATGCAGCTCCAGAGGGTTTTCATGGAGCACTTGTGGTTATGTGCTTGGCTTTGTATATTTTGGGATGAAAACCAACCTTATTCAGGCTCTGTAAAAATGAGTCTCATGTGTTTAACCCTGGGAGAAGAGTTTTACAATATCCCTCCATCCCTACAGCATAAAGTGGTTTTATATGTTGTTTTTTTCCTGTAACTACTGAGTCCAAAGATAATGTTCTTCATTTTATAAGCCTTTTGGGGCAGGTGTATCATGGCATGGGTGAATCAGTGCTGCTGGGTGTAAAGTCCAGGGAGGTTAAGGTTGATAAGGACTGGTGAACTCTTCCTGGTTCAGAAAGAACGATGGTGACCTTAAGGGTCTTTTTCAATTACTCTGGTTCTGTGGTTCTTTAATTGCTGCTGCCAAGGTCTTGGTGGGGGTCTCAGGAAAGGGGAAAACCCAGGTGGGGTCTGACCTACCTCTAAGAGAGCACGAAGAAGTGATCCAGCACCCTCCAGGATGCCCCAGGATCGAAGGAATCCCTAAATAAACACACATATCTTGCAAGGAGGGGCAATGGAGGAGCAGCAGCTGGGAAGGAGCAGCAGCTGGGAGGGAGCAGTGCTGTGTCCTTGGAGAGATCTGTGGCACACGGGGTGGTTTCCCAAACAAGGAACAGGCATCTCCAGGGCTCTGCTCCGGATGTACCTGGGTGTAAATGAAGGTGTGAGCAGCTGATTATCCAGGCTGGATCTGGGTCCAGGGGTCACACCCACATTCCCACAGGAGGAAAAATTGAAATAACAAAAAAAAATAGAGAGAGAGAGAGAAGGCAGCTCCCATGGGCAGCACCCAGAGGTGTTAAACTGGAGGTGCTCTGGTGATGTGCCACACACCCCTTCCCATACACACCCCTTCACACACACACCCCTTCACACACACACCCCTTCACACACACACCCCTTCACACACGTGCTCACACTCAGAATCCCCTGCACACACGCATCACACACCCCAATATGGCACATGCTCACAGTCACATGGGTGGCATCACACTTGGATGGTATCACACTCACATGGACAATATCATAAATGGTATCACACTCACATCCATGGTATCACACTCATGCACACTGTCACACTCACAGTCACACTCACACCCCCACTATCCCCACACTCACACGTACCATCAGTTCTCTGTCTCACACACAATCACACACTATAACACTATCACTCACACTCACACACACACTATCACTGTCACTATTACTCACAGAATCACACTTTTCCACATCTATTCACACTTACTGTGGACACTAACACACAGACACTAACACACACTCATTATCATACACTATCACACACACACACTCAGTGTGACACACCATCACACATTCTCACTTGCATTATCACACAGTATCACACACACTCATTATCACTATTGCACACTCATATCACTATCACACTCACTATTACACTATCACACACTCAATATCACACTCCTTATCAGAAAAACACTCACTATCACTCGCAGACATGCTTGCACTCACACTATCACACTCAATATTGCACACACACACACACTCATTATCACACCCGGTACTGTCTCACACTTAAACTCATTATCACTGTCATTATCACTATAACACACTCATTACCATTATCACACACTCGCTATCACGCTCATTATCATCATCACATTCATTATCACACTTGATGCAGCACGCTTACACTCATCACTATTACACACTCATTATCACACTCACTATTACTATCACACGCTCATTACCACGCTCATTAACATTACCACGCTCGGTCCCGCCCACTCACACTCATTATCACACTCATTATCACACTCATTATCACACTCATT
>JAHLSL010000039.1:827473-864357 GCA_025920805.1 Petroica traversi | reverse complement strand
CCCTGTGCTTTATGTGCTCCCCTAATCCCTGTGTAATCTCTTCTCATGGGATCTTTGTTGCCCTCCCCGTCTTGTCTCTCAGAGTTGTGTAGTGACGTTTAGCAGTCCCTTCTGGGCACTCTCTTTTTTCTGAGCAACCTGCTGAAAAGTCTCTATTTTACCAACCTGGTGATTTTTATTTTTAATTGAGCCCAGCTCAAGAGCTCCCAAGGCTCTTTTTCTTTTCCAGGTACAAGCTTGCATTTCATGAAAACTTTTATCAGTGCTGGCAGTTCAAGTTCAGAAACTTAAAAAAGGAGTTGGCATTTTTAGAAATCATCTCAAACCCATGAATTTTAAGATGCTGCATTTAAAGCAAAAGAAAATTCTGCTTTCTGGAAGTAGAACAGAGAAGTAAACAGCTTTCAAAGGCTTTAATTCCCTTTCTCCAGCTTTCTCACCACCATTTGCTGGAGTAGGGAGTGAAGCTGTTGGAAAACACATCTGAAATGCAGTCAGTTCTTTTCCTGTCCAAGTCCTCAATTAAAGCCATGTGGACAAAAGTTTCAGAGGTTGTGCTAGGCGTAAAGTTCCAGCCAAACAAATCCAAATTTAAGCTCTGAGCCCACGTTACCAAATACCTTCAAAGTGAAGGGCATCTGGCTGCAATATTTAAGTCTGCACTTGAATTAGCCAGGGTTTTCTTTTCAGTGGGGGAAGGGTCGATTTCTGACTGGAGCCACGAGTGTTTGGTGAACCAGAGCTTTTAGGGTTGGTGTGAATTTCAGCTTTTCAATGCATTTTTAAAGCTTGAGGTGAAATGTTCTAGTCTATGGGATTTGAGTAAAGATGTGAGCTGGGATGTGTAACACATCCCAAACCACGTCCCACTCTTGCCCAAACCCTTTCTGCTGTGGTGTAACACTGAGCACTGTACAAGCAGCTCCAGTTTTTAGTGTTTGTGTGCTGCTGAATTCTCAAAGAGAAGTCAGGAACTGCAACTTTAGGCCTTTTAGTTCTCGTTTGCCATAACTCCAGGACTTGTGTATTTGTGGCTTACTGATGCTCTCCCGCATTCCTCGCTTCCCAATCCGTGCAAACAGCTGCTGGCTCCGGCAGCTTTCAGCCAGAACTGGCAGGAGGCTGAAATACGCCCCTCGCTCCTCCTTTGGAGCAGCAGTCCCGGCGCAGGAAATATTTTTCCACTCTGATGGGGAAGTGAATGTTGGAGCACGCGACACTCACGCGCAGCCAGCCCGGGTACCTTCACGTGTGGTCCGGGATCCCCAGCACCGCTGCCACCCCGGGGTGAGGGACAGGCTCCTGTCACCCAGCTGTTACCCCAGCGAGAGCGAGGTGGCACGGGAAGGAGGTGGCTTTTCTGCTGCGGTGGCTGCTCGTTTGCGTTTCCTGCTGCTGTTTCAGAAAGGAAGGAAAACAAATTGCTGACTCCCTCCTCACAGCCTCCCTCTTCTTCTCTGCTCTGCTTGTGGCTGCAGATAAATATTTGGTAACGACTTTGGGGGGGGAAAAGGTGGTGGCTTTGTATTTGGGGTTCAGAGCACCTAGTGCAGGTGGGTGGGACAGAAAATGCCACAACCTGGCTTTTATTCCGAGTGGAGCACAGACAGTGCTGGTGGTCTCTGGGGTGGAGAAGTGTTGGTGTGAAACCTGCCATAAAAAGAAGTGACAGAGGCAGGTGTTGGATTTGATACCTTAAATCTTAATTTGCTGTTTTGAGTAAAACAGTAAAATTACTGTCCTTGGTGTGTTAGGGGAGAATGGATTACAAGGAAAAGATTGATAGCAGAGACCAGGGTAGGATCTTGATGATCTGGAGCCGTTTGTCACCAAGACCAGTTGAGCTGGGGGTGTTGTGTAAAAATCTCAGAGCAGCTCATAAACTAATTTACACCGAATTCCTGGGGAAAGTGTTGCTTTCCTCTTATAAATGCAGACGTGTGGGTGTGTCTGTTCTGCACTCGCTCTCCTTCTCTGTCTTTTTTAAGCTATCCAGCCACACGGGCATGATGGATGGGACGCTCCACGGAGCGTGGGATCTTCCCCCATCCGGCAGGGATGTCATTCTCTTGCAGATGGCATCCTCCAGTGGAAGCCACCCACTGCTGCTCTGCCTCTTGGGAGACCTGAACTTTTCCATTGGATGGGAAGGAAGCTCACGGCTCCCTGCTGGCTGCTGGGAGTTAAGCGAGCAATCAATGACGTGAGACCTCAGAAGGGAGAAGGCGAATTTATTTTAAAACAAGATGAGTTTCACTCATTCACAGCCAAACCCACCTACACGCGGGCACCAATGAGGGGATCGCTAAATGGTTGTCCGGCATTTGGGCAGATGTGTTTCCAGATGGTTTGGACGGGATTCCTTGGAATGACATAACAGACAAGGAATGTCAAATATCAGACCTCTGGTGTCTCTCGGTGATCATGTGATGCCTTTGGATCTGCTCTTTTTACATCCCTTGGGGGCTGAGAGCGGTGATCTCTTCTTGTTGGAATTTATTCACTGGCCTTTGTGTCTTTGTCTGGTGTCTTTGGGCTTTTACCCTTCTCTATTCTTCCCCAAATCATCTCTTAAGGGCTGTCATCTCTGATGCTGATTGTCCCTTGTTTCAAGATGTTCCTTGTTTTCCAGCCTGAGAAGCTGCAGATAGGTGTGCTTTGATCTTGAGGACCTGTTAAATCACTGCCCTGGGCACAGGCAGTTGATTATGCCCTGTGTTTCTCCTTGTTCTCTTGTACTCCTTCCTATCTGTTTTTTGCTGGGATCACACTCAACTGTGTGTTTGAGATTTGCAAACTGTGCATTACAAGTTGTCTTCTGGCTTTGTTTGCATGTGTAATGCTGCACAGAAGGAGTTACAGGACTGATCCTGGGCCAGAACCAAGCGGTCAGAAGTCTGAATGGAGCTGATGGTGTAGCCCTGGAGCTCAGATCAGCGTGAAGAGATTGGGAACTACTTGTGTAACTCAGTCATTTCTGTGAATGAGTGTTTGGCCAGCATTTGGCAGCTCACATTGGCGTGGTCAGTGTGATGCTGCCAGGGGCAGTGCTGAGCATGGGGAAGGGGCAGAATGGCAGCTGGCCTTGGCACACTCCTGGCTAGTGAGTGTCTGTCTGAACTCATGCCAAGGCTTACAGGTCTGCCTGACACAGATCAGCAGTGGCTCAGGGATGGTTTGGGACAGATCTGTGGTGACTCGGGTGGTGTTTGGTGCCACCAACCATAGGAAGCAGATTCTCAGTGGAGAGTGTTTGCTCTCCATTAGCAGGAAAAGATGCCAGCATTGGCAGGGAGTGAGTGGTGGTACCTCACTCACCCTCAGCCAGAGGGGTTTGAGGCCAGTCTGCTTCTCTGGAGTGCCTTCAATCCACAGCGAGCAACCTCTGTGAAAGTCAGAGCTTGTTTCCCTCTCAGATGGCTGTGTGATCTGAATGCGGCATGGGGGGATTCTGGACATCATTCTCAAATCCCTGTGCTCTCTGTTTCTTGCTGCAGGTCCCCAGGAGAAAATGGTGTGAGGCCAGCCCAGCTGCCCCTTGCAATCTCGGCGTGCCCAGAGCTCAGGGAGGAGCATGGCAGCAGCTCAGGGAGCGGGAAGCGGCTCAGCCGGGCCGTCCGGACCGCCCGGTTCTGCTCTGGGGCACAGCAGCAGCAGCTCCACAGCAGTGGCCGTGTGGGAATGGCAGGATGAATTTGGCAGGTGGAGGCCGTACCGAGGCAACGTCTGCAGCTACATCGAGCAGGTTATCCAGGCCTCTCAGCAGAAGGGCCGGCGCTCGGGGTCGGGGCTGGTCAGCAGCATCCCTTTGGGACATGCAGATCCCACCTTGGCTCCCTATGTCATTGACATCCCAAGCTTGACCCAGTTCCGGCAGGATACAGGTAAGGGAGCTTCCCCACCCGTTCTGCTGCTGTGCTTGGGGATAAAAGTGCCTTGTTCTGTGTGTGAGAGCCCTGCAAAGCTCTGCTGTTTGCTGCCGTGCTGGGCAGCGCTGTGAGCGCATCTGCTGCTCTCATCCTGCTGTCTGCTGCCCAGCGTGGAAAAGTCTGTGGAGCTGGGTGCAGGCAGACAGCAGTGATCTCTTCAGGAGCATAGGACCCCTGGAGTTCCCAGCCTGTGAGCCAGAGCTCTCAGAGCTGGAAACTTCCCCCCCACACCCCCCCCAATTCATTCAAGATCACTTGCGTAAAAAAGGCCTTTTTACGCTTCCAACCCTCCTGTTTGAATCCCCTGCTCCCTCTGGAGCTGGAGTGCCAGCTGCTTTACCTTGGCATGCAGCCCTGCTCAAGCTGCTTGCGAGTGCCTGCAGCCCCCGCACGACACCAAAATGCTGCAGCAGAATAGTCCCTCCACTTGTGCTCTGCGAGCCTGGCTTGTTCCTCCCAGGGGGAATGGGCTCAACAGCAGAATTGAGACCTGATTTTCATTCTTCTCTCTCCTGGGGTCACTCGGAGTAGCAGCTCAGAATTTGCAGAGATGACTCCTGCCTCTTTTGTTCCAGATGTGCTGAACAGCTGGAGTTTAGAAAAGGGGTAAGGATGGAATGCATGCACTTCATCCCTGGAAAATCCAGGGAGATCCCAAATTACACACCCCAAATGAATGGCTGCTGTGGAAAATTTTCCATGCATCAGTTTCCCCTTTGCCAACATCACTCCAGGATGCAGTTGAGCATCATCCCAAGCTTTAGAGAGGGGCATGTGCTGGTTTCTTGCCAGTTGAGACAGTAAATGAGCAATATTTTGAATCAACTGCATGATCAGCCAATTCTGACAGGAAAAGGAAGTGGTTGGAGCAAATGTGAGTGGTCCTCACAGCTGCATCCGTGTTTTCATTCTGACTTGGTGACCTTAGGCTGAGTTTATCTAGTGGTGTCCTGGGTGAGGTGAGGAGCTTTCTAAGCTGGATGCCTTGGCAGGTGTGTTCAGCTTGGCCTGTTCAGACATCTGGAAGGCCAGCTGAGACTGTGTCTTTGAGCAGTACAGCATGGACCACCAGAGCTGATACCAGCAGCTGTTTCTCTCCTGTTCTTTTCCATGCCAAACTTGTGAATGAGCCTTCCAGCCTCTGGCCCTTACAGCCAGTGCTCAAACATGTGGACAGCAGTCCTAAGCTGTCTGGTGAAGGTGAACACAGAGCCTCTGGAAGGGTGAAAGGTGTCCCAGTATGAATGGGACAATTCTTTTCCACAAGTGCAGCTTTCTATCCTTAGAGAATTTGCATCTCTTTAGACACTCGTGAAAGATCTCAAAACACCCAGTGAATATTGTCCATTGTAGGGTGGTTTGGAGCTGTTCATCTCTGGGGGACAGTCCAGTTCAATTCTGGAAATTATGTTGGCCGGTATGATCTCATCTTTCCTTGCTCTACATCTGAGTTTGAATTGTTAATAACAAAAAGGCTGATTCTGCTCCATAGCTCTCCTGCAGTGTTTCCCATTGATCCAAAGGGAAGCTGATCAGAGTGGCCAATGCTGTGAACCTCCCTCCACAAATACCTGTGTGCTCTGCAACGTGACTGTTGGAAAAGCTCTCATTTCCCCTTTCCATGGCCCAGTTCTGAGCAAAGCTTTTTCTCTCTGCAAGGCTCTGCCTTAAACGTGAACCTTTCTGAGCGAGCCGCCAGCTGAACTTTGTCATGTGCTGGAGAAAAGAATCTCTGCAGGAAACAACCCCATGAAAAATCTTTAAACAGTGCAAAAAATAGGCTGTTGTATTCTGCTCATTAGCTATTAGACAGATAAATAAGCTCTTCAAAGGAAGCCAGGGAGAATAACAGGAAGCCAGTGTTAACGGGAGCAGCGTCCCCAGCAGCAGGGAATGACAGCTGTGCGGGGGGATCTTGTGGGCAGGATTAGCTGTGGGCTTCAGCTGCTGTTCCAGGCAGATTAGCTGGGAGTGAGTGCAGGGGAGCAGCAGGAGTTGTCCTTTCACCACAGCTGTTTGCCCACCCCAGAGAGGAATGCCAGTTTCCCTGCCAGCCTAGAAGTACGGGGATGTTTTCCAAGTGCATGGCCTTGGTCTTGTTGTTGACTCCTAAAACTCTCTGCTGCTGTTGGAGGGTGTTAAAAACACAAGTTGCTTGCAAGTCCTACAGTCCTCTTTGTGCTGCTTTTAGGGTCTGAGCCTTGCAAATCTCCCATGTCCCACTGGACACCTTGCCTACCTGTGGTAGTCCCCTTTTTCTGGGAGCAATTCCCTGCACTCATCTCTACACGTAGTGCATATCTCACCATCTTATTCCCAGTCCCATCCTTAGTCCTCCTCCTGTCAGAGGTTCATTCCCGAAGTTATCCACCTTTTAAGGCTGTGGGTTTGTGTTTCTGAAACTTTGCAGGACTTTTTGAATAGGAGCAGTCATTGCTAGAGTTTCCTTTTGGCTGTTTAGTCTGCTTTCCCTCTAATATGTCAATTCCAGGCTGAGACAGTCACCTTGATTCTGCTGATGCTTTCTGCCAGAGGAGGATCTGGTCCCAAGGGAATCCTGAGCTACTGGGGAGATTGTTGTGTCTAACTGGCTGCAAGTAGTGTTGATAAGATGTTGTTTGTTGGCTGGTGTCCTTGGAGAGCTTTGTTGGTGCTGCTCTGGAGCAGGAACACAAGTCCTGGCATTCCTTGGTCTGGCACATCGTGCCTTTGAGAGAGCCTCAGCCTTTGTGTCAGCTCTGGAGCTTCAGCAGTGCCGAGATAAGAAGGCACAATTTCCACAGCATCCCAATACTCTTGGGTACAATAACAGCAGCATGATCCTCATGCCAGATCCAGGCAGGCAGAACCTGAACCCAGCAGCAGTTGAATTTTGGCAGTGTGGAGTCCTACGTGGGCTGTCCTCCCTCTTCCTTGGGATGTGCTTGTTGGGTGTGAAGCTTGCCTGGATTGCCTGTGTCCCGCAGAGTCTCCAGTGATATCCTGGGGCAGTTCTCCTCAGGCTTTAGGTTGGGTACTTGTGAAAGTTCCAGTTTTCACCTGGGTCCTGGAGCACAGTGCCATAACTCTCATGACCTCTTTAGAGGCTTTATTTAATTTTTTTTTCTCTTGGTGCTCTTCTTTGAACTCCTCCATTGTTGTAATGACTCGCTGCACCCCTGTTCACCCTCATCTTCGTAGATCCCCAGACTTGCTTGCCCCCCCAGCTTTTCCTGCTCCTCTTTCTTCGTGTAGAATGCTGCTGAGGGTTTTTCCTGCAGCAGCAGCTTTGACCTTGCTGCAAGAACCCATTTTTCAAAGGTTTTAGAGCTTCTGTCCTGTTGGGTGGCTTCCTTCCTTCTCATTAGGCTGCTGCTTTTTTGAAGTAAGGGATAAAGTACCCAGGAATGAAGTCATCCTGGTAAGCCAGGCTTCCAGGGGGTTCGAGCTCCAGCTGTCGCTGTCGAGTGGCCTTGCAAGAGTAGTGTGTCTCCTTCCATTTCTCTCCCTTTGTCTGAACAGCTGCTCTCTAGTTTTCAAGTTACTTCATTGTCTTTCCCTCTCTAGTCTTGCTCTCTCTCCCAGCAGTCAGGAGCCTGCAGAAGTTTGCTCTTCTCCAAAGTCTTTGTCCTTGCCCCCTGTGGGACTTCACCCACTCTCCCAAGATGAAATTTGCCCCGACCCTCATGTAACAAAGTAGGCGTTCAGCCCCTTAAGTGCTCCTACAAAGCACTTCCCGATGGTGTCTTGTCTCTATAGTTACTCTGTTGTCAAGGCTGTGGGAGTTGGTTTTTTTTTTAACCAGATCTGTGCCTCAGCCTGATTCTTTTTTTCTTTTTACTCTTTTTTCCTTTTAACGTCAGGGAGGCATATGTGATCACTGTGCCTTTGTGCTCGGGTGTGTCTGCGTCTGCATCCTCTCTCCTTCCCTCCTTTCCCACCCTTCCTCCTAGCAGCTTTTGAACCTGCTGCCAGCCCACAATCAGATTTGGCAGAGGGACAGGGATCTCAGGGATGTTGTGTTTCTCTAAGCTTCATGAGCAAACCCAACCCTGCTAGGAAGAGAAGGTCTTTTAGTGCCCCTCTTGAGGAAGAATGAGAAAGGCTACACCCATGTCGGCAGCACAGATCTGTGCAGAAACAAATCCCTAGGACAACGTCCCTCTTAGTTCTCTGCTCACTAAATTAGTGTGTTTATTCTCCCCTGCTCTCCCTCACAGGGACCATGCGGGCTGTCCGCAGGCACGTCTTCCCCGGGGACTCTGCCGCCGGCCAGGGCATCGTGTGGGAGTGGCAGAACGACGAGGGCGGGTGGTCCCCGTACGAGATGAACGTCTGCGTGTTCCTGGAGCAGGCCCGTGCCACCAACCACCAGCGAGTGGACCTCGGGCCCTTGGGCTACAACTACGAAGTTGACTTTGTGGCTCAAGTCCAGACCAACAAGACCACGAGGTTCCGCCGCAGCGTTCAGAGGCGTTTGGACACCCCGTACCCCGTGACGACCTCCACCACACCCCTTCACACAGGGGTGGGATGTTCTTGCCAGCAGTGCTGGCCAAACAGCGGGACTGGTCCCATCACCACACGCTACCGTCACTCCATGACAAACTTTCCCAACTCTTCCACTAGTCAGGTTCCTGGGAGGACAGCATCAGTAAGTTCTTCCAACGTCGGCTTCGTGCCCTATAACAAACCCCCTTTGACGGGAGCAAGGTCAACACCAAGACTCAATGCACAGAGCACCTTGGTTTTGGCTCAACCTGGGAGCCTCAGCACAGCACTGGCAACATCTAACGGAGTCAGGTACACATCCTAATTCTCCTTTAAATACCATATGTGTACATCCAAGAGATCTGTTGTGCTCAGGTTGCATTATCCAGGAGCCTCTCTGTCCCAGAGGACTTCACAAGGGTCTTCTCCCTGGGAGAGAGATTTGGGCCTGTATATCTAATACAGTGAATGGAAAGACTTCCTCTCTGCTCTCTTCCCCTTTTCTTCCCATTTGAAATACAGTCTCTGTCTACCAGTCTCCCTGAACCACGGGGGAATTCACTCAGGTTGAGATTCTGAAATTTGAGAAAACTAATAGTGAGCAGTAATATTTTGGGTTAGGTTAAAAAGCAACTTCGAGGGGGACTGAGTGAAGGAAAAGGGGACTTGAAACACACGTGTTTAATTCAAATCAGGCAGTAGAGTGGAACACTGCTCTGTGTTCTAAGCTCTTCCCCTTCAAGGAGGAACCACAGGACTCATTGCATGTGGCTGAGACCTCATGAACTCTCAAAATCAGGTGTCCAGGCTATTTTCAGGCTAAGTGGTGATGAAGAGCAGAGCTGCCACTGGATCATTTTCACTGTGGCTCTTCTCTGACAGGGCTGGAACCAGTGTGCATCTCTTAGCCCAGGGTTTCAGCTCTCATCAGCCTGAGCCGGAGGGCCGTGTTTTCACCTTACTGGTGGGGGAGGAAGATCTTCACTTCTCTCCAGGCCTTTTGTTTGCTGCCAGCTCAATGAAAAGCAGAGGCTTGTGGTCCGACAGCCCGGCTCCTCTCCATGGCATGGGCTGCTGGGGCAAGCCACACTTGGTTATCCCACTTTCAACATCTTAACTCTTCCTGTGCACAAAGCCTTGCTAGCAGAGGTGTGTGTGGCCTGTCTGTGGCAGTGCTGGCACCAAGTGTGACCCAGCAAGGGCTGGCTGACTGCTCCCTCTGTTTGTGAGTGGCTGGAAGTGGCAGAGCTTTACATGCACTTCACTGGGAATAATCCAGCTGTTGAACCCCTGGGAAACTGCAGGGGAACTTGCCAGGGCTGACTTACCTGTAAGTACAGAGGTAGGAGATCTAGCAGCATGTTGGAAGTACATTCTGCTAATTGCATGAGGCACTGGGGTTTTGAGGTTTGTTTTGAATCTCATTTGTATTTTAAACAAGATGGTGAATCTCGAGATGTTTTTCTTAGTGTCGTATCAGGACTTTACCTCTTTGGAGTCATCCGAGTGAAATGACTTCTCACATCCTGTGCTTCTTTCTCACGGTCATTTTTTTAGTGCTTTTTTACCACCTGGTGATTTTTTTTGTGTTGCCTTAAGCACCCGCAGTGCTTCTCTGTTCCAGTCACCTTCAAGTAGGGCTGAAAATCAGACCTCAGCACTGCCTGCAGGAGCCCCCAGCTTCTTTCCTGAAGAAGCTGCCTAAGTCCCCCTCTCTCAGGAGTTGCTCAGGTGGGTGTGTGAGGCCACTGGGCTGCCTGGAGCCCCCGTCCTTCTCCAAAGGATTTGCAAAGTGACTCAGGGTGGGAAGTTTGCAAAGGAAGAGCCAAATGCTGCAGCAGTTGCCCCACAAGCCTGTCTGGAGTTGATCAGGGTCTGGGTATGTTGTGTGCTACTGGTCGGGGGGACAGGCTGTCCTGAAAGAAGGGAGGAGGGGAAAGAGATCCTTGGAGAGGTTTGCCATGGGCTCCTGACCATGAACTGAGCCCATGGCCCTGGCAATGCTGACTGGGAGGAGGAAGCCAGGAGGTGCCCATGGCTGGTTGCCCTGGCTAGTTGAGTTGGACTGTTTGAACCTGTTTTGCAGCTCAGCTGTTTGGTTTGTGGAGGGGGTGAGGTGGCTGGTGCCCTGGCAATCATCCCCAACCAAGCCAGCCTTTCTGGGGGATGCAAAGGGATTGTACAGTTAAATCTTTGCTGGGGACAGCAGGACATGCCACACAGGGCAGGTGGCAGCTCTTTGAATACCTGGGAGTGTGAAACCCACACCCCCAGTGAGCCCCACTCCCCTGGCTGCTGGCTGTCTGTTCCCTTGGGTGGTGATCTCCAGTCCTTTGGGATTAGTTGTGCCAGGGTAACTCTCCTTTATCCCTGCCAGAACAGCAAGTGCACACAGGGGGGCAATCTCTGTCTTCCAGCAGCGTGCCACATGTGAAAGGGACTTTTTCATCCCCAGCTGACAGCTCGGAATGGCTTTTCCCCATCAGCCCTGAGCTGGGCTTGAGTCGGAAATGCCACTGGGTGGGTGTAATTGCTCCTGGCTGGAGTTACAGTCTCGGGCTCATGAAACTCATGTTCCAGCAGAAAATCCTTTAATTTCTGTGAATTAGGGGAAACCTGAGTAGCAAACTCTAACAATGTATTTCTTTTAATTCCTAAGCCCTGAGCATTCCTGGGTTATTTTACCCTCTAGGTTCCCTGTCTTTCCCCATCAGACATGGTATGGTGGTTAGTTCCCATTCCCTTGCAGTTAACGTCCTGCATCACCCAACAGTCTAACCTTTTTGGCTAATTATCCTGCATTAATTGTCCTGCCAAGGGTTTCTGGCTGTGCTCTCTTAGCTGTGATGTGCAATTCCTGTGCTGGCCCATGCTCAGAGACCCAAGGAAGGGGGCACAGGGCCAAGGTGGATCCTCTGGTGTCTGCTAAAAGTTGTGTTATGTTCACCCCACAAGTTTTGGCTCCAAAGCAGCCCTGACAGATTACTTGCTTTTACAAAACTGCTGATCTCACAAAACTTGCAGAGGTGGCCGAGCTGCGACTGTCAGAAGGGCTGAAAAACTCATTGGGAGAGACTGAAAGACAATACAGTTGTTTACACCCAGTTTCTTTAGGAAACACAGCTAAATGGCAGCACCTCTCTCCTGCAGGGTTGAGGACGAGGTACAGCTCATCCTGGAAAGCTGCCCTGACTCTGTGTGTGGCTGTGACAGTTATTTCTAGCAGGCAGACACACAGGGGTAGCCCCCAGAACAGGCATGCCCAGGCTGCTGTGCCACTGAGGGTGATTAAATGTATTTCCTGCTTGCTGTAGGGCGGGTGCTGGTGTGAGAGCAGGCAGAGCTCTGGCACTGCCAAATGCACTTTAATTTCCTGCTCTCAAGAGGGTCAAAGCCACTGGAAAACCCAGAGAGGAGTGCCAAGCCTTAACTAGATGCTAATATCCTTGGCTGTGCTGCTAATGAATTACATACATATGGGCAAGTTGTTTTGCTTCTTGGTGCGTTAGTTTCCTCTCGTGGATTAAATGCAGTTAATGAATCCAGCCTCTCTCACAGGCAGTGCTGGAATCTGCACATGGAGTGTGCCATGGCAAGGGTTGTGTCCTTATCTCAGCCCTGTTAACCAGATCTGGGAAGCAGGGCTCAGCCCTCCCAATGCCAGCTGCCTCCTGGCAGGATCCACCCCTCATGGGAAAGCATCAAGTCCCTAGGGCAAGAGCTCCCCTGTTCCCTGCACTGTGCTGTCTAATTACAGAGTAAGGCACTCCTGAAGCACAGTAAGGAGTGCCCTGCTTGTAATATGAGCGAGTAAAGCTGCAGGAAGCAATCTTCTGAGGGATATTAATTAGTGTCTCAGCCAGGCAAATCCCTACAGTAGCTCTGCAGGCTTCTCTGAGCTTATGTGGCTTTGACTGCTGGTCTGGATTGTGCCTTCAAAAAAGGCAGGCAGCTCAGGGGGGCAGGATTTTGAATAAAATCAGGGGGAATGGGGATCTTGGGAGCTGGAAAAGGATGCTGGCAGAGGGTGTTCTTAAGAAAGTTTTAGTGTTGCATCCCAAAATCCCCCATGGGGTACAACCTATGGTCAGTGCTTTGTAGGATCAGGAGGGACCATAGCCAGGGCCTTTCCTTTTCTCTCTCCACCTTTGTATCCTTCAGCTTTGTCCATAGCATTCCCATGAGCTCCTTGGCTGGTGAGGAGCTCTCCTGGGGCTGGTTCCACTGTGCCCACTGTGACTTTGGGCCAGCGTGGTGCTGCCTCCAGGTGGGGTCATGAATGTCACTGGATGCTCTGTGAGCCCTGGGAAGGGGTTTGGACCTTGAGGTGTTGTGGTAGCACTTAGTGTGAAACAGGGCTGGGTGCTGCCCTGGTCTGTGAGGAGAAGTGTTGGCTGTTGCCCAGAGGGCTGCAAAGATACCATGATACAGAGGTCTGTGGCCTGCTGGTTTTGTGCAGGGGAGAGGAAGGAGGAAAAGGCCATATCAGGTGGTGAGTTCCTACAGGCTTCCCCAATTCTGCTCCGTTAGGATATTGTGCGTGTGTGACTCAGTTGATGGCTCCAACCTGGCCACCCAGTGTTTGAAGTGGCAGCAGCCCTGGATTTCAAGCTGTTGGCACAGTTCCTTGCTGGACTTGTACTTTGCTGTCTCACTGGTGTTGCAGATTCTTGAAATTCTGGAGAAGCGAGTGGGTTTGTCATGTTGAAATATCAGTCCTGTCCTGTCTGTCTCCCATAGCAGCCTGCCTGGGAACCAGTGGGGGGAAATCTTACCAGGATCTTCTTGCTGAATCTCTGAGGATATTGTCTTATTTTGCATCCTTTTATTCACAATGTGGTGATCCCTGTTATACTCAGGAACATCCAGCACACAGAGCAGCGGGATAGCAGAAGCTGCAGTGAACAGCAGGGCCAGGAAGGAGGAATCAATACCAGGACACATTCAGAGAATTCAGGCGTTGACTTGCAGGTGTTGCAAGCACCTGCAAGAACAATTGGCTTGGATTCAAAAGCAGTGCCTGGCAAGACATCTCAGAGGGCAGCAGGAGCAGGTGCCTTGGTGGATCCTCCTCGTCTCTCCACACTGCAGTGCTTGCTCTTGCATTTGGTAGTGCCCAGATCTCCCTTACCCAAAACATCAATTTTTCTCCTAACTGAGTTGTTTTCAATAAATCAGCAGGAATTCTCCCCAGAAGCCAGCACTGGAATAGCAGTGCTGGAGTATCTTGAGCTTGTGCTCTTCCATTGTTGGATGCACAGCCCATGTTACACTACAATAGCAATATCCTTCCTTGTTACTTCCTCTCCCTAAACCCCCACTTCAAACCCAGGGTAAACTCTGAGTAGCATTTCCTCACCTTTTTTGGCACGGCAGCACTTCCTCCCACACACTGTGGCTGCAGACCTGCCCAGGCAGTGTTGTGGTGCCTCAAAGCAGTGTGGATTTCCCTTGATTTCATCAGCCTTTGGGCTTTCTGCAGTTGTAACAGAGCTCAGGGAACGTGGCAGCCCTACTCCCACTGCAGAGTGGCTGGGTCAGCACATCCCACAGCTCTGTCAGCTGAGATGCTGCTAATGAATGTGTCTGTTTAGTGAAATAAGAAGTATTTGGTTGCTCCATCATCACATCAGTTGGCTCAAAGCCTCCAGCAGCCAAAGCTGACACACTTTGCCTTTACAGGAGTGCAGCTGATCAGCACTGTTTCCTGGCTCATGGATGGAAATTTATCTGCAGTGCTCTCACAGATTCCCAAACCTGATTGCTTGCAAATGCATCAAGTGCTTATCTGTTTCTCTCTGCAGATCTCTGTTGTGGTTTAACCCAGCAGACAGTTGATCACCACACAGCCCCTCACTCACTCCATCCTCCCCCAGCAGGATGGGGGAGAGAATTGGAAGAAAAAAAATTAAAATTGTGGGTTAACAGAACGAGAAGGGAAGGAAAATAATAATGCTGATTACACTTAAAATGTTCACAAGCAGTGATACACTAAGCAATTGCTCACGCCCACTGACCAATACCCAGCCATTCCTAAGCAGTGCCCTGCAGTTGGTTTTTCCCCTGGTTTCTCCACTGATCAAGGCATCCTATGGTCTGGAATATTCCTTGGGTCACTTGGGGTCCCAGCTGTCCCAGCTGTGTCCCCTCCCAGCTTCTTGTGCCCCTCAGCCCTCTCACTGCTGGGGTGGGGTGAGGAGCAGAAAAGGCTTCAGTTTATGTAAACAGTGCTCAGAACAATTCAAACATCCCTGGTTATCAGTGTTATTCTCATCCTAAATCCAAAACACAGCACCGTACCAGCTACTAGGAAGGAAATTAACTCCATCCCAGCTGAAACCAGAACAACTTCATAAAGTTCTAACTCATGGATGACTTGGCTTTGAGTCTCGCAGTGAGGAAAGAAGAATGAAGGATTTCTCTGCCATTTTTTGAACCATGGTTACCAGTGATCCCCTTCCCAGGGCAGCTCTGAAGAGGGTCACAGGGGCAGAGATGAGGCAAAGGGGTGAGATAAAGAAGCAGAGAAATAGCTGAGAAAGAGCTGTGAGGAAGAGGGTGAACCAGGAGAGAAGGAGAGTCATGAAGACATCTGATTTAGAGCCCTTTGAAATCACAAAGATTTCCCCTGTGTTTGGTGGGTTTGAATTGTAACCAGAACTGTCTGTTGCATCATTTGAAGGCATTGCAAAATTTGGGGCAGCAGAAGGGAAAGCACAGCCTTTGGAAAAGGCAGAGGGAAAATCTCTGTGGTCTGGAGAGCTGTATAAGGGTCTGGGGATGCTGAGTTCACTTGGCCAGGCTGCCAGAGCTGCACCAAGTCATGGGTCCTGCCCAGACTCTTCAGGAAGTCCAGCACACATGAGGGAGCCTAATCCAAACTGTGGCAGGTAGGAGAGGGGAGAGGTGGGGATGCCTCCCTGTCAGGGGTGGAAGACAGCCATGTCACTCAAAAATGTTTTCAGCCCTGGTCATTGTCATGGAAATGCGAACAAAGATTTTAGCAAGACTGAAAGGAGACATCTCTGTGGTACCATTTTGGGCAGGGCAGCTTTTCATCCCAGCTGGACAGAAGGTTTCCCCTAAATGGTGGGTGAGATTTGGGCTCTTGACCACCTTAGTCTCTGAGTTTCTAAGCTGCTGGGCAAGTCTGTGTAATTTTGGGGAGCCTTTGGAGATTGTTGTGTGAATGCACCATGTATTAACTGCAGCTGAGGGGCATGAGCCTCATCCATCCCAGGCACATGGGCCACCTGCCTGGTACAAAGTCCATGGGTAGCTTCTCTGAATTTCAGTTGTTGGATTTCAGATGTTCCTGCTCTGCTCATGTGGATCCATCTTGCTTTCTTCTCTAGTAACCCCCAGCAGTGTTGATGCCATTTCTCCCCTTTCCTCCCTAACTCCTGCTGCCAGCTAATGGCATAACCCTGGCTGCCCATGTACCCTAAACTTGAAGTACAGCTGCCAGCACTGCCAAAACAAGTAGGTGAGAAACCTGAAATAGATGTTTGGTGTCCAAATTCTCTTGAATTCCAAATGAAAATGGGAGCCAAGCTCTTCTAGGTATCCTCCAGCCTTTCCTCCCTTGTCCCCACATCCCCTTGGATGTGTGGTGCAGGCTGGCTGCTCATAGGAAGCTCTGTGGTGAAGTGGCAAGAGCAGGGATGGATCACAGGGTCAGATCAGGGACCAGCAGGAGGAATGGGTGAGTCAGGAGGAGTTGGGGCTGGAGGCAGCTACACAGAGCATAGCTCTAAGGCCCAGGTAAGTAAATGTAGGTGACAACTCCGGTAGGAGCACAGCTCCTTAAATGCAGCTGCTGGACCAGTGGGAGAAGGGTGTGTGGGTGAGGATCCAGCTGGGGCTCATCTGAGCAGTTAATACTTCAATATATCCAGGGCCCTGGCACTCAGGGGAAGCAGTGCACTGCTGAATTGCCTCTGCTTGGTTTGTTTCTGATCCTTGCTGTTAAAGTCATCTCTTTTTCTCTCTCCAGTGCCCAAGCTATACCTGTCAAGATGCCCAAACCCAGCAGGGTGAACCAGGCCCTGGCAGGTAAGAACCCCACTGTGCTTTACTTGCTCAGTCCTTGGAATTAGGTGAATGAGAGGTTTGCCTTTCTGTAGCTCTTACTTTCTATTTTTGACTTTTGGAAAGAGTCAGAAATGTTGCTGGAGTTTAAGGTTTTAGAGCCAAAGACTTTCCAGAAAAGCAAAGAGGGCAGATTTGGGGGAGAATGGGATGTACAAACCTTATTAAATGTTTTTCTCATCATGGGGCTCTCAAAATAAGTGGGATTATTTGAGGCATGGCTATTCATCTTCTTCTGTACCTGTCAATGAGCAAGTAGCAAAGGAAAGGGCACATGAATCAAGCTGAGTGCTAGCTGCTATTTTCTGCTCTTTTTAAAGTCAGAGGAGTGGTGTGAGATTTTTGTGTGGTTTTTAATATGACTTTTTACAATGTGGTTTTATAAAAAAAAGCTCAGGTGGTTGTTAGCTTAAAAGAGGATTGTGCTGCTTTGTCTTGGGAAGGGGGAGACAGAAGTTGAATTAGACCTTATCCCCTGGTACAGCAGAGTCCAGGTTTGCTTGTTACCCAAACCTGTGAGCACAGTACTAAATATACTGAGGAGTGTGTCTGGGAGGGATGAAAGGGCCAGTTTTCAATGCTCCTTTTCAGAGTAGATTTGCCTGATAAAGTTGAAATGGCATTGCCTTGAAGACAACAATTTGTGCTGTCAGCTTCCAGTGGAAGCGTTGCTGTGCCCAAAGCCCTTGGCATTTTAGCTGAGTTTTGGCTCAGCCAGTGCCAAACCAGTGACCCTGGTGTGATGGTACCAGGAGATTTGGGTGCTCTGCCCAGAGCAGGGGTCTCTCTACTGGCACCAACTGTGCTCTCAAAACTGCGGCATAACCTGGCAGAGGAGTGGAAAACATCTGATATCTGGTATTTTCTGCAGTTTTCTCTGTTTTAGATACTACAGAATGGCTGTTAACCCTCTCCTTCCTTTGGCTCTTGCTCTAACCTCCATGCATTCTCTCTTGAGGTTATTAGCTCCAGGCACACCAAACTTTGCTCCTGAGCAAGCAGAGACAATTGCATCTTATTTTTCAAGACAGTGGTTCCCATCTTTATCACAGAAAAGGTGTTTGGTCTCTTCTGGAGTGCCAGGTTTCACCCTAGCTGAAAAGGATCCCCAGGATTGACATTTCCCTTTTTCTAACGTTGGCACTATCCTGCAAACTGCCTTGCACGTGTCTGCAGCCAAACTGGCACTGCATGAGGACTAACACAGGTGTCCAGTGACAGCATGCAGCCCATCTGTCTCCTCCTTAGCAAATCGCTGTGGAAACGAGGTGTGAAGTCAAGCTCAGGCCTTGTCTAAGTGGGTGACCTGAGCAGAGCTCCCCTTGCTTAGAGCAGCTCTGCTTTTCCTGCCCTCAGTTAGCACTGAGTGGGTAATTAGGTGCTTAATCACATAAAGGTAAATAAAGCACAGAGCTGAAGAGCCCTGATGAATCCAGGCTGTGTTGTTGTCGTTACCTGTGGTCTCATTGTCCATGTGCAAGAGGTGAATATGTGCAGTCTGTTTGTGACACGTTTAGATATAAAAGGCTGCAAGAACTCCCAATAGAATAAACCATTTGCCACCATTTAATACAATAAAATGGTTTAACTTGTGATTTGTATCTCTGTTGTTGCACTCTGGGGGTACAAAAGAAGGGATAATTACTAATTTTAATAGTCTTTACCTCTCCCTGAGGCAGCCAGCAAGAGGCACCCAGGGATGCAGGAAAGTGCAGAAGCAGCTCCTTGGGGTCTCCTTCAGATCCAGACCTTCACAGGACACAGCTTTGGGTGCTCTGCTGCCTTCTGCCAAGTGTGACACACCTCAGAGGTGTAAGAGAGGAGGGAAATCTGAATTTGGGTCCTCAAAGTCACATAGAGGCAGGGGAAAGATTAATACAAGTTAATTAGGGAGCGGAAGGAAAATGAATCTCTGGGGATATTTCTGGTGAAAAGCAAGCAGTGGAGTCCTGGTGAAAAGGAAAAGTTTTGTTGAAATATTAATTGGCTGGGTCTTGAGGGACACCTTCTTCCCCTCTATGCTCTGCTCTCTGCTTTTAGAACCTCTTCTGGGAAGTGGTATTTTGTTCATAATTAAAATCCTGCTGGTGGTGTGCAGGTTACTCATTACTCAGGTTCTTCTCTAACACAGGCGGGCTCCTTTTGTTGCTGCAGTCCCCACTGCATGACTGCTCCCTCCAGCATCAGAGGAGAAGGCTGGGGACAATGTTGTGAGGGAGAGAGAAGTCTCAGATGTAAATGAAGGAGTCTTTATTTTGGAAAATGTGTCCAGCAGTCTCAGAATCCTTGGTCTCCATCCCCTGGTGCCTCAGAAGCTTTGGCTCTGGTTTGAAGCTGGACAGATACAACCCCTGAATCTCATGGGTGATGTTGAGAAATGCTGCAGGTGCATCTCTTGGATGCAGAGGGACTTCTGGTGGCTCAGCAGGAGATGAGGAATCCTGTGAGTCTGAATTAGAAGCTGGGTTTTGTTTGTGTGATGGGTGCCTGGGGATTTGAGTGAGGGATTTGTAACACTGTCAACCCCTCGTCTTCTGGAAGCACCTCTTGGGATCCCAGAAATCATGAAGCTGACTTTAAAACTGTGCTTTGTACAAAAAAAGTATAATTTTTTTCCTTGCTTTCTGCTATTTTAATACTTCAAAGTGCATGTGGAAACTTGTCTTTTGAGCTTTTTCTTTTCCCTCAAGTATTTGATCAGTACAGTGAAATGCCAAACAGGTCTAAGCAAACTGTTTAACCACAGTGTTGCTGTTTAAGGATCAGCTGGACTAATATTTTCCTGGGAATATTGGAGTTTAGCTGCTGTGCCTTGGGGCTGAGGGTTGGCCAGGTGCTCATATAAAGGCCCTTCTAATACCATGTTTAAGATGAATTCTGAAAAGGAGCTTTTTATTAAATAAAATTGGGTGTTTCTTGTTTGCATGATTCCTGCAGCTGGGGCATTTGGGAATGTGCTAACCATACTGATACTGCTGGTGCATAGAATTGTACAAATTAGCAATGCTTTTCTGAGGTATCACATTATCTCAAGGTAAGCTCTGCCCTATCCAGTGTGAGGCCTGTGCAAATCCAGCTCAGTGGCCAGAGGGGTGTGTTGGGCTGGGTGTGAGTGACTGTGAGGCCAGCACTCATTACATAATCTCAGGGTGTTTTTCCTGTGCTCAGCTTCTGCACAGGATATTACAAAAAGTCCCTTATTTACACAGCAGGCTGAAAAAAGTTGGTGGATGTTGTCATAGCTCCAGTGAAAATAATTTTACCCCAAGGAGCCACTAATGTTGTATTTCTGGCCAAATAAGAGGCTTTGAGCAAGAGGAAAAAAGGCAGTTCTGCATGTGGTTATTGCACACATAGAATCAGATCAGATCCCAAAGGATTCTTTGCAAGGCTTTCTGTCTCCTCCCTCCTGCACTCCTTGCAGGGAAGAAACCCAGAGCCCAATGGAAAGTGTGAACATGTAAAATAATATTTTTCAAGCTCCTGGACTGGCTAGTGAGCAGTAGGAACTCTCACAGGAACATGTTCAAAGCAGTCTGGGCAAGCTTGTCATGTTGCAGCTTGTATTTGTGTGAGAATTTATCCAGGTCCAGGGCTAGACTTGTTCCTGACATAACTCCACAAGTGCCTGGAACAGGTTCTGACTTGAAATTTTGTGTCTGCAGCTGGGAACTAGAGACTCAATGTGCAGATGTGTTGTGTGTCTGTATTGTTTTGGCACCTTGTAGGAAAACACGCTCCCACCTAAGACCTGAGTCAAGGATGTCTCTTCCTAGGGACTCCAGTCACCAAACTTGTGGGAGGATTGTTAATGCTGAGATTTCCAGTATTGTATTTGAACTTTAAAGGCAGCATTGCTGCTCGGGGTTGGCATGGGGCAGCAGAGCAATCTTACACCAGAAGCTTTTTGAATGCTCTCTTGACTTGAATCTGCAGAGGGTGATTCATTGCATGTAGCTCCTAAGGCAGCAGAAGGTTAAAATTGGCCAAGAAAAGGTGATTTCCCATTTATGCCTTTTCTCAATCAATCTGAGATTGGAGAACATTGAGTTGGGGTAATTCTCCTGGTCCCATGTTTGCCCTGTGCTGTGTGTCTGTGTGGAGTTGCAGCTCAATAAACCAAAGGAAGTTTGTGGAACAAATGGTGGTTGTTTGATTGTTTCTTGTTTTGTGATGATTCATGATGCAGTTTTGGGCATGTTATTCCAGGTACAAGGTGGGCTGTGTTAAAGAATAGCTGAACTCACCTGAGGTTCTGTGGCTCCTGCTTTTTGCTTGGTCTCAATTTTGTTGCCCTCTGCCACTGAGAGTGTGAAACCAGTTGTTCAGCCTGTGCTTCTGTTTTCTCTCTTTTTCTGGGCTTTGCATGCTAATGTTAGCAAGACAGTATTGATCTCTTCAGAAGAACACATTAATTTTGCATTTGCCTATCAGTCAGCTGTGCGTGGGTGGTGATAATCCCTGTTAGTCTTTGGACTCGCTTTTCAAATGTCAGTCTGTGCCATCAGTGCTATTGCACTGCTTAGAGACAGCTTTTTTAGAGACAACTCTCCTGTTCCTTTTCTGCACCAGTTCTAGGAATAGTATTGTGCAGCCTCGGCGGGGTCAGACTGAGATGATTTCCCCAGCTGCAGCAGCATCTTCCCTGTCTCTCAAGAATATTGTTCCTCCAGCCTCTCTAGTCAGAGTTACTGCTGCTCTTCTTGGAATAACCCTGATGGTTCCCTGCTGGAAGGGGAAAGGACCTGAAAGGTGCAGGGGTCAGCTTTGGTGCTGCTGCTGGGCTTTGAGTCTCAGCTGCAGTCATTGGAAAAACAAGTACCTTGTTCTGGGGGCCTATAAGCTCTCCCTTAAGGCTCCCTGGGAGTAGTGGGCTATGGCTTTGACAGGGGTTCAGAGCCTGCAATAGGCTTGTGGCCTTTAGTTAGGATTTAAAGGGAGTTATTTTGGTGGTGAAATTTCTGGATCTGGTGTCAGTAGGGCAAGGGGTACTAACCCAGTGTTTGTGTGCTTTGGAGGTCCTCCTCCAGCTCTGCAGCTCTTGGGAACTGGGAGAACTGTAGATCACAGATCTAGATCCACTTTGAGGGTGATCCATTGCTGCCTGGTTACCTTTTTCCATTTAGAAGTGCATTTCACCATCCGTTGGGCAGCCTGGTCTTGTGGTCAGCCCAGCTCTTCCAAAAGTTCTTGGGTAGCCCTGGGGAAACTCCTTCCTCTGTCTCTATCCCTCTCCTTGTATGGTGAAATCCCTTCTGTCTGTCTTTTGGCCCTTAAATGGGAAAGTTTTAGTAAAAATATTCAACTTTGGCTGTCAAGAAAGGAGTTGAACAGCTTCTGGAATATTTGTGCTCAGACCTTAGGAAAAGGAGGTACAAATTGTGGTCAGCACTGTGTAGGAGTAGTTCTGCTCGTGGGGCAGTCACACAGGCTTTGCACAGGGGATTTGCAGTCACAGGACACAAGTTCTTGACTGGTTGCATATTTGAGGCAGAAAATAGCCTTACCACTTGCACACAAAGCTGATGCTTCCCATCATAACTCGATTTTCAGTCATGTGGGCAAGGTGCCTCATTTTTGTCCTGAACAAGTGTGTTCTAGAATCTTCCTTCCCCCGCATGACCAAAGAGAGGCTTGCAAAAATAAAGTGCTTGGAATTCTCAGCTTTGGCCGTGCATTGCTGAGCAGGAATGTCTGTAGCATTAGGATGTGGTTTGCGTGGTCTGCCCTCAGAGGGGATTTCTGGGGAAATGCTGGCTTTGTTTTCTGCTGTTGGTTTGCAACTATAAGCATTTTTTCTTGTTTCTGGTGCTGGCTTTGCAGGTGGGAAATTGCCCTTGGGAAAGCAGAGGCAGGTGTTCTCTTGGATGTAAGTGTGAGAGCAGTATGGCACCTTAGAAATGTTTTGATTTGTAACCAGCCTGGATTTCACAGGCAAACATCATCTTGGATCAGCATGATCAGTCCTGTAGATTTCTGTGTGCCAATTTTACCTTCAGGGAATGGCTGTCCTTTTTAATGATTCATTAGTTTTATCAAACTGCTGCCCATGGATACAGCTGGCTGGGATGGGGGAGGATGAGGATTGCATTGCTGCTGGGAGTGTGAGGGAAAACCAGAGTGCCAGGGAGGAGAGGGTGTGGGGTGAGTGGGGGGGCTGTGGGGCACCTCTGCCCTGGTGTTTTTTGGCAGCTCAGCTGCACTCTGGGGATTGTTTCAGTGGGACACTGTTGAAATGAGAGGCTTTAGGGGAGAACAGCTGAGCAGGACCTTTAGGGGTTATGGGTGCTGCCCTTCATCCATCAGGGTGGCTGCCAGGTCTTTGGTCAGTGGGAGAATTCCACACACAGCAGACTCAGTGCCTGAGGAGCCCTGAAGCCCAAAGAGGAAGATCCTATCCACACAGGAGCACAGAGGGTGACAGACAAGAGGTGCCCACATTTCCCTCCCTTAGTTTGCTGCCCAGACTCCTCCCTCTGAACACCACCAGATCCTCTCCTTGTGCTGACTCCAACCCTGTTACCTCACAGATGTTTTACGCCCTCAGAACGAAGGGCTTGGGTTTTATTTTATTTTACTTTATTTTACTTTTATTTCCTTTGACAGCTTAAAGGTTTTTTTTTTAATGAATGTGTTTCCCCGTTGTTTCCTTCCTGCATGTTGACCTTGTACCCACTGTAGGCATGACAGCTATTCTGATGTCAGCCGCCGGACTGCCCGTGCACCTCACCCGTGTGCCACCAGCTGCCAGCACCCATAAGGCCACTAAAAAACACAGCTCAGTTAAGGAGGGGAGGAAAGTGTCCAAGAAAGGTAGTTCCTGCTCAAATTCTGATATTTGCTCCCATCTTCTTTATCTCTCTGCCCCCCTCTTTTCCTCTTGTCTCTCCCCCCTACCCTCTTGGCTCTTCTGGTTTGACTGGCGATGTTCATCCCAGCGAGGGGAGAAGCAGGACACGTCTGCCCTGGCCTGCAGCGTCTCTGACAGGCTCTAAAATAACATGGTAAAGTAGGTGTGGTCCTGTGGTAGGTCTGCTTGTTTCCACACAAAATGAAAGCTGGAGCAGATCTGTTCTCTGCATGTCAGACTCCACCAGCCTTCCCTGTGATCCTGCTACACCCTCCTGAGGAGTGTCCACATACCAGGACCTTCTGACTTCTCCCTCTGAGAGCTGAGGGATCATTAAGAAGAACATCAAATCCGTATGTGCTCTGCAGAGAAGATTTGCTTGTAAGCCATGCTTGTCATGATTGAGTCATGGGGTGACAAGGATCTCCCAGACAGGCAGGCTCCTGAGTCATGTAGGGCTTTCTAGGTCAAATTGCAGAGCATTTGTTCTCTCCACCTTGGTCTGGGTGGAAGGGAGTGGGGTGGAGCACTCTCAGGTGGATGTGCCCTGGCAGGAAGGCATGGATTACCTCAGCTCTCCTGCTGAGAGGAGCCCCCTCCAGGGTAGGGCCTTTCTTCTCTTCATATCTCACTGACACCCCTCACTTTCACAGAGCCTGTGGCTCCCAGCTGAAAGCCTGGATCCCATTCATGTGTAGTAGCCCTGGGACTCTGCAGGGGTAGGTGTGAATCCAGCCTGGTGTAGCTGGAGAGGTTGTTTGCCAACCGTGGTGCAGGGGTGTCAACCACCACCAAACCTACAGCGTGTCCCCCTTTGGATAAGCCAGATGGGGACTGGAGATGTTCTGGAGATCTCTACATTTAAGGAATTGAAGAGCCCAGAGGTGGAGAGGAAGAGGCACCTGCCTGTCTGGAGAATTTGTAGGTACCTTTTTCTCCCTCCTTGGTCTGCATGAAGTCCAAAGCTGTCTGAAGGAGGCAGGAAGGAAAATAGAAATTAAAAGAGGAGGGAGGCATTTTGTGGAAATGCATTATGGAGAGAGCTGTGAGAAGGAGTGAGAGAGCAAATGTGGAGTAGGATGTGTGATGGAGGGGGAGGAGAGAGCAGGGGCGGCAGGAGAAGCAGCGAAGAACAGGAGGAGCAAAGGAAAATGGGAAGTGAAGAAGAACCGAGCAGGGGTGGGTGGCAGAGGGTCTGGATGAGGATCCTGCTCCGTGGAGCCAGCTGGCAGTGTGGTGGGGATGTGTGGCTCCTGGTGCTTCACTCCTGGCACGGGCAGCACCCAAGGGCAGGAGTGAGGGCTGGGTGGTGGGAATGTCCTGGAAACCGTGCCCAAAGGGAGCTGTGGTGAGGCCAGACCCTCCCACAGGGTTGTGTCTGTTGCTGGAGGAGCCCAAAACAACGAGGGCCAGGCCTGTGCTGGTGTTGTCACCTGCTGCTGGTCACTAGCTCTGTTTAGGTCACAGGGTGGTCACAGCCACAGCCTGGCTGGCTGCTGCCTTCTCTGTGAGGTCTGTTGGTCCGTGTGCTGCTCCATTCACAGCACGCAGCCCCCTCAGCACAGTGCAAACAGCCAGGATGCTGCAGGGGTGGGATGGGAACAGGAGGGTGTGTCTTGTGACTCCTGGGCTGGGTGGGGAGAGCAGCAATGCAGGGCAGGGAGAGGGGAGTGGGAAGGATGGGCCCTGGGTGGGAGGTGAGAGCAGCACACACCCCTTGGGTGTCACTGGCTGTAGCTGTGCATCCCATCAGCATCACTTTTCCCCATTCCTCAGCGCTGGCTCAGCCCCAGGGCAGGCTGTCACCTCCCTGCCAGCTCTGCAATGCCACCTGCTGGGGCTGGGACATCTCTGGAGGAGCAGAGAGGCATCACCAGCAGGAGGAATGGAATGGGAAAGGGGCATCAAGCTTCTCCTTCTCCCATCCAGCATGACAGGATTTGTCCCAGCTGTCCTCATCCTGCCCAGCATGTGCTGCAGAGGACACTCTGCCAGATTAGCCCTTTCCCACACTGTCCCATGAAAAGGGGAACCTTTCAGTGGTTTAGGTTGTTACAATCCCCCCCTCTTATTTTAAAAAGCAGGATTCCTTTTGGTGGAGGCTGGGATGCCAGTCCTGTGGAGTGCCTCACTCCTGGGATGCAGAATGTGTTCAGTCTGTTCTAGGAACAAGCTGTGTTTTTACAACACCCCTCAGGGCTTAGGAGTTTTATTCTGCAGTGCAGGTACTGAGCCTGACTTCTGCCCAGATTGTTCTCTTTCCCTTCACAGACCCTGATGCTGCCAACAAGACAGAGATGTGCTTGTTTTGTGCTCTGAATTTCTGCATTGTGTGTTCTTTCCCAGATCCCTTTAGGATTTTCCATCATGGAGAGCTCTACCAAGAGCTCTGCATCTGGGACCAGACCCAGCATTGCACTGACCACAGCCAGCTGGTGGTGGGTGCAGTGTGCCCCTCCTGAGCCCCTTGTCCCTCCCTGCTGCTGCCAGCCCTGCTGCCACACGGGGTGAGGCAGTGCTGGTGGAGCTGCAGCTGGCTCAGTGAATAGCTGGGGTGTGTTCAGCAGAGGCACTAATTAGTCAGGACTCGTTAGCTCTGTTGCAGCTCTGGCAGGGATGTCCCTGGCACAGCCGGGTGCTGCAGGGCTCGAGGAAGCCGTGGTCTCTGGGCAGGCTCTGTGCTCTCCTGCTGGCACAGGCCTGGCAGCCTCTGCCACCCCAGTGGATTGGTGCTGCCTTGGGATGCTGCAGCTGCTGCCCAGTGCCAGCATTGCTGGCTGGGACCTCGCTGCTGTCCCAGAGGCAGGAAGGCAGGAGGCTTGTCCTGCTCTCTCCAAGTGCTGCTTGTTCATGGAGCTGGCCACCACAGGTCTCCCAGCCTTTCCAAGGGCTACCAGGGGCTGCTTGGGTCTGCTGTGTCACTTGTTACCCACTCAGTGAGGAGGTTTCCCTGCACATCCATCCTCTGTGGGAATGGCAGTCACTGCAGGTGCTGCAGTAGGGAAGGAGAGGAGCACTCTTCCTTCCTTGCCATCCACCTGCAGCTGGATCTACAGACTGTGCCAGGATGGGTGGGACTGGGGAGCCCCTCAGAGTTGGAGATCTTGCTGTTCCTGTGGGAGACCACCTGCTGAAGGAGACAGGCTGCAGAAACAGGGATGCTCTGACCAGAGCAGCCTGATCACCAGGTTATCCTGCTGAAATGCTGAACGTGGAGAAATCTGTAGACACAGCCTTTGCAAGTCCAGGGAGCAGAGGTGATGGAAGCTGTCCATGACAATGACTAGGAGCAGCCAGTGTCTGGCCTGCAGAGAGGTATCAAAAAAGTCTGCTGGAAGCCATATGGCTTATTTTGGGGTACAGAAGGAGACGTTACTGCTGCAAGCATTTGGTTGCTGTGCAAGGATTCAAAACACATCTGTTAAATGTTGTCCATGGAAAGCCCCTGCTGCAGCAAGCAGCTTATTATCTACAGGGAGGAAGGGGAAGCATTAGAAACAATTTGATATTCCTCTCTTTGTCAATGAAAGAATGGTAAACATTCTTTGGCATCCTGGATAAATCTGTAGCACAGTGCTGGGCCAGCTGGTGATAAATGGCACCGGTTGATCCTTCCAGTCCATTTTCAAGCCACTCACTATTGAATCCAGAAAGCTCTGGGGACTGAACTGGCTTTGATGATCCCAGGGGATGGCTAGAACAAAGATTTGGAGACAAACACTTTTGTGGAGTAAACAGTCCTGTAAGGAAGTGATTCACGTGCTGGAGCAAACATGGCTCGTGCCACGGTCCCAGCTGCCTCCTGGCTTCCCCTGTGCTGCTGGGATGTGGCCAGCCAGACATGCTGATCTACCCAAGGAGGCCATGTGGGCTTTGCTACCCTTGCTGAAAAAGAGCTCTCAGCATTAAAAGGCTTCTTTGGGACTGGATTTTGAAATCTTTGCAGCTGGGGATGGATTTTTCTGAAGTATCAGAGCTGCTCGGCCCTCTGTCTCTCCAGGCAGCCTTGGTGGCTGTAAATGCATTAGAGCATTGTCGCAGCAAAGTGACAGGGACAATTGTAGATGCCACAGTGCAAATCCATCAGGCATGGTTTCCTCAGGGTGGCTGAGGGCTGCATCACCTTCTGCCTGTTTGGTTCCTCCAGCTCCATCCTAATGCCAGCTGGTGAAGTGGTATAATGCCCAAAATCCCAAGTGCTTTTCTGTCTTGCTGTTACTCAGCTCTGCACAAAAATTTTTGTTTCCTTTCATTGATTTAATTTGAATGAGCCTGGCCAGTTCTTGGGCGAGTTATCTCTTTGCTCCTTGGAGCTGCTCCAGAGAAGAAAAGTCACAAAGGATTCTGAGGAAGGAGCATCCCCCAGCACCCTGAACGAGCTGAACTGCTCTAAAACTGCTCAGATCTGCTGTGCAGGTGGGAGCAGGTGAGCTGGGGCGTTCTGCCAAGTGCTGGGCAGGTGTTGCTGCTGGTGTAACACACCCTCCCTGCTCCCTTCCCTTGCTGTCTTCACCTTGGCTGTGCATCTTTTTGGCTTTGCTTCCTCCAGCCCAAAGCCAGAGGAGACAAGAAGGTCACTTCAGAACGGGCCACCTGGAAAATGCAGGTGGGGTAGAAAAGGACTTGGTGGTCAGTCTGTCTGTCTGTCAGGCAGCACAGGATCCACGGGGATGAGAGGAGGATGATCGTGGAGGATGATGGAGTTAGGGGTGATAGTATCTAGTCCTGCTCAGAGTTCTTCCTGAAAGCTGTAGAGCAGAAGCTGAGGCCTCCATCTCCTGCAGGGCCATGAAGGTCTCCAGAGGCCAATTCCAACTGCCCCACGTGCAAGGTGCCACCCTGTGTTTGCCAGCCAAACAAACATCACAGAACACTGCTGGAGGGGACCAGCTCACACTGGTTACATCCCCTTCACACCCATTCCTAGCTCTTGAGCTGCTGCATGCAAGCAAGGTCCCAGCAGAGAATTCCTGCACCTGTTTCTCTCCTTTGGAAAAGACGAGACAAGGAGCCATGTTCCCTGTGAGGTCTGGTGATGAGGCCTTGGAGCAGCTTCTGGCACTGCTGAGCCCTTGGCCTCAGAGATGGAAGCCTGAGGCTTGTCCAGGCTTCCTGGACAAGGCTCCTCCCTGTTTCCTGCTCTTGGGGCAGTTCTTGGAAATGCTTTCCCAAAGGATTTTGGCCCCTGAAGAGAAAAACACCTGGTTCTGTGTTGTTCTTTGGCTTAATGCTTAATCCAATTGCCATCTTCCTGGTTTGGGATCTCCAGGATTGATCCTCACAGCCCTGTTCTGCCTGAGGTGTCAGGCATCCCTCCTGCCCAGTCCTGGCACTTGGGGTGTGTATCTTTCGCCTCCTGGGCTCCTCTTCTTGCTCTGAGTGCTCAGCCATCCCTTCCCCCTGCTACCAGAAATCGTGTTTCAGGATAGCCAGGAATCCCTTCTGAAAATAACTCATCTTAATGACTGTGTTTTCATGTAGGAGAGTCCAGCCCTCAGCTCATCAGTCTTCTTAGCTAAAGGATGTTCGTGCTCTGCCTTGCTCTCTTCCATGGTGTTCTGGGGAGTGAGGGGCTTCTGTCTGGTAGAGGATCTGTGTCATCCAGGCCTTTGCCTGTTCCACAGCACCTGTGGCATGTGAGCACTCCTTCCCTTCTGCTTCATGTTTGTCTTTCCATGGGAAGTGGTTATCCAGAAAATAGCACCCCCTCACTCCTGCCCGTGACAGTCATGGCTTTTTGGGCTGGAATAACAGCTCCAGGGGCTGTCTCTTGATGTGCAGCTGTTTAAGCCACTGAGCCAATGCTTGTGAAACCCTCTGTCTTCCCTGGAAGCCCCAGAGTGCATGGGGAGAGCTGAAGATGGGTTGTGCAGGTACAGCTGCAACTCTGATCCCTGGCTTGTCCAGTGAGGATGCTCTGTGTCCTCCTGGGAGTGTGGAGTTGGGAGCTGCAGTGCAGCATCCACCTGGGCCAGGATGGAGACTGGAGAAAGAGCTATGCCCTGGCCAGCCTGTTTGTCACAGCACTGCTTTCTCCTGATGGCCCCCAGAATTGGGTTCAGGAAGGAAGGATGAGATTCCCCCAGGCCAAGTGACTGATCTCTTTTTTGCCTCCTGCCAGGTGGTCGTAACACCTCCTGTGCAAATGTTTCTTTTCCTGGGCTGATGGAAAAGCCTGACAGGTTCTGTGGCAGGCTTAGTGACTGGTGAGGAGCTCCTCTCCTCTCACCAGGGGCCATGTGCCTTGCAGAGGCATAAGATGCTCCCTGGTTTGAGCCAAGCCTTGCTAGGCAGCTCCAGGAGGATGGGCTGGGAGCTGAGGTGACAGTGGATGCACTCAGTGGTAGTTTGCTCTTGGTGTTGTGTGGTGTTGTTGCTTCGTGCCATAATGCCTCCAAGGCATTGCTGGGGCTGGTGGATTGCTCAGGTGTTGTCCCTGGGTGGATGGGACCAGGGATTATCTTTGGGAAGATGCAAAGATACTGTGTCACACTGCAGGTAGGGTTCATGTTAAAAGCTGGTTTGTTTCATACACCTGGTGTTTTCCAGTGTGTCTTGTTGGGTGTGAGTGTGTGGAAGCCCAGGACAAAGGCCACTGTTTCATGTTAAGGATGTGGAGCTCATTGTGCTGTATCCAAAACAGGGCCTGAAGCTCAGTGTGCTGCTGGGTTTCCTTGCTGGGCACCAGCTGGGGTGGTGTGGAAATGCCTTTTTTTTCTCCTTTGATAACACAGACTGTGTGATCCTCTATCCCATCAAGACTGTTGAGTTTATCCCAGCTGGCTTCTGGTGTGCCAGAAAGTCTGGCTGGGGTGTGCCTGGTGTCAGCTGGGGTATATGGGGGGAGCTGGAGCACACACAGACAGACCTGTGGCACTCCCAGCCGTAGTGGGAGCCATGGCTGAAACAAAGCCTTTGCTGGGCTTGTAGAGATCCATTGGAGCAGCCTCTTCTCCCCCTGTATCCCTGACCTTTCTCCTTGGCATCCTGGCCAGTGACCTGCTTGTCTCCCTTCTCTCCAGCTCACCCCATCACCCCACAGTGTCTGACTTCTCTCTCTCATCTCTCCTTGTGCAGCCACACCAACAGAGCCAGAATCGGTGGTGAAGAAGTACCTGGAAGAGCTGAAGGTGGCTCCAGCTGATGAGGTAAGAGGACAGTGAAGCAACTCCAGCTTGCCCAGTTCACTGGGGTGCCAAGGAAGCCACAGCAGTGCCCAAGGACCAGCCTTCCTTGGGTGTCTGGTGTGGTACGTGGTGCTCCTTGCAGTGGCACAGCTGACATGGGGTGGAGAGTCCTCAGCACTGCCTGAAGTTCACATGTGACAACAGGTGACATGTCCTCATCACAGGACTGTGATGGAGGCACAGTGTGGTTTGAATAGCTCACCCTGGCAGTGCCTCCCTGTTTCCTTTGGAGGAAGGAGTTTTGTTTCGGTCTCAATGCTGAGGTCAAAACTAGAGATCAAGCCCTGCACTGGAGCTGCTTTGCAGAGAAGGCAGGGTGTAACCATACCCTTCACTCTGACTGATGGCAGCTCTCCACCTTCTGGACAATGCAGGAAGTGGAGTGGGGCGGTACCAGCCAGATCAGGAAACCTGTCTCTATGTCCTTAAACCTCGAAGGGAGGGGTTAAAGCTAAAGGCTAATCTTCCTGAAGCATCTCCTTGATGCCTTCCTTGGTGTGTCAGTGCTCAGGACCAAGCTGTGCTCACAGCACGTGGTGGTTTCTCCTCCAGGACTGCATGATCTGCATGGAGAAGCTGTCCTGCCCCTCTGGCTACAGCGACTCGTGCCAGTCCAGCAGCATCCAGCCAGAGGCCGTGGGTCGCCTGAGGAACTGCCAGCACTCCTTCCACATGCTCTGCATGCTGGCCATGTACTCCAACGGGAACAAGGTACTGAGCTGCCCATCCTCACCAGCCCCTGTGTGCTGCTGCCTGGGCTCTGCAGCTCTGATGTGGCTTCTGTCCCCTGGCAGGATGGCAGTTTGCAGTGTCCCTCCTGTAAAACCATCTACGGAGAGAAAACCGGTACCCAGCCCAAAGGGAAGATGGAGATCTCCACCTTCCCCCAGTCCCTCCCAGGACACAAGGACTGTGGGACAATCAGGATTGTGTATCACATCAGCAGGGGCATCCAGGTGAGTGCCCTGTGTGCTGGCAGAGAGCTCAAGCTGGGAGAGCCTCCCAGAAAAGTCCTGGGATCCAGGGCAGCACCTGCTGGCAGCCCTTTGCTGAGCAGCCTGTGGTGCCTGCAGCCAGCAGCTGCTCAGGCTGTTCTTCTACGTGTGAGGGTCTCCTCCATCCCAGATCTTTTCCTGAGCAGCCTCAGCTGCTCACCTGCAGTAAAGTCTGATGTCTGCCTGAAGCAGGAAGGAGACTGCCTGTGTTCACAAGGTGAGAAACATCCCGTGGTCTGGTTTCACAGCCCACGCTAGTTTCAGTGGTGGCAGTGAACTTTGAACGTTTTGAGCTGTTTGGTCTTTTTAAGGTGTTGCCAGACCACATGGAAAAAATTGTGGTTTGGGGCTGTTTCTCACCAGATTTTAAGTAGATTTTAGATCTGTCTTTATATCCCAGCATGAGGCTGCTTTTGGAGGATCTGTAATACTCACATGTCCTGTAAGAACAAGTCGGACACCTTGTACTCACCAGCAATACCTTTCTTCCTCTACATGGAAGAGCTGATTTGGGATGGGCCTATGTCAAATCTTGCTGCTGAGGGATTGTCCAATTCATACAAATTATTTGTCCATGACAAATGTGTCTCATCTCTTGCAGGGCCCTGAGCACCCCAACCCTGGGATGCCATACACGGCCAGAGGATTTCCTCGCTATTGTTACCTACCAGACAATGAGAAGGGCAGAAAGGTGAGGTATCACACCCTGATAATATCACCCTGCTTGGGTTGTCAAGCTGCTGGCAGGCTGCATTCATGCCACAAGTGTCATAGCTGCTGCTCCTAGCCTTGTTTTTCCTTTTCCCCTCTAGGTCCTGGAGCTCCTGAAGGTGGCCTGGAAGAGACGCCTGATTTTCACAGTGGGCACCTCCAACACCACCGGCGAGAGCAACACGGTGGTGTGGAACGAGATCCACCACAAGACTGAGATGGACTCAAACCTGAGTGGCCATGGCTACCCTGACCCCAACTACTTGGACAATGTGCTGGCAGAGCTGGCTGCCCAGGGTGTCACCGAGGACTGCCTGGGCCAGTGAGCCTCAGGGCCACCTAGTGCACTTATTCCTGATGCCTTAAGTTCCCGTGTCTGACCACCCGTCACACTGAGCAATAACAGTTCTGTGGGAGCCCTGCCTGCTCTTCACATTTTGGGGTCGGGGGGAGGGAAGGATATTTTTGTAGAAGCTGTGCTTGTGTCTCTGGGTGGGATTGATGGCTGCAGCCAGGAGCAGCTGGGATGGGACTGAGGTGACAGATCCCCTGCGGAAGGCAGGACCTTCCTTTGGTGATGCCTGGGGACAGGATGGGACAGGAGAGTGCCTTGCTTCCACCAGACCACCTGGAAGCCAAACAAGGTCCTCCTTTTGGGACACATCAGCTCCCTGTCTGAGGCACCTCTTTCCTCCCTCCTGCCGTGTATCTCTGCTCGGTCCCAATAAACTCTTCATTGTCACAGCAAGTCCCTTCTCTGCCTTTCTGCTGTCTCAGGGTTTGGGGTGGCTGTGTCTGGGGAACCAGCCTGCTCCATGGAGCTATGGGCCACCCACCCAGCCAGGAGGGAGGGGGAAAGCTCTGCTGGAGGGACTCATCTCAGGGGAGGCAGAGTCCCAGGGGTTGTGGTTCCAGCCTGTCAGTACTTTGGCCACTGGAGTTGGGTGATCTTGAGGCCATGGTGCCAGCAGAGGTGACTTTCCAGTGTCCACCCTGTGGGAAGTTGCAGCCCCCTGCTCTTGCTGTGAGCTGCCAGCCCCACTCCTCTCATCCCAAAGGTGAGAGGCAGAACCTGTCCCTCTCCCCCCTTTTCTCAGGTGAAATGGCAGCAATTCGGTGAAGCCTGTGCAGGGAGGAGCTGCTTGTGCTTTGTGCTGCTTCTGCAGGGCTGCTGCTGCCACCAGCTGGTGACAGTCACCTTCTTCCAGCAGCAGTGGTGGCCAGCCCAGGTGCTCTGGGTTGGAGCATGTTCCTGTTCTGGGTGCTGGCACCTTGCAAATAGGATATTGCCCCAATTCTTGTGGCCTTGCTGGACGTTGTCCCCAGGCTGCCTGTCACCTGGGAGCTGATGTCTTTTGAAGAGATGTTTCTGGCTCTTCCCTTCCCTGTAGTCACCAGCCCCAGCTGCACATTAAATCCATCCCATCCATCCCTTTGGCACTGGTGCCATCTGCCATTTCACCTCCTTCCTGGGAAATCTGGGACGTGTCTGGGCTTTGTGGCAGCTTTACCTTGGCATCTTCCTGAGACCAGCTGAGAGGCTCTTTGCTTCCTGTCATGCCAGTATAAAAATTAAAGGTTTTTCTGAGCCATTGAGGGCTGGAGATTTCCCCAGTGTCCATCTTGTGCTTTCAGGCTCTAAGGGGAAACCTCTCAGCCATCCAGTGCAATCTGGGGCTGCTGCAGCAATGGCAGCTCTGTGGGAGCTGCAGTGACGTGTCTGTGTTGCTAAGCTCTACACAAATGTGCTCTGTCTGCTCCTCTCCCACCCTGATTCCAAAAGGGAGAGGTTTTGAGTTCAAACCTGAGCTTTGTATCCCTGGATCATGTTGTCCCAGCAGTCAAAGCAGTGAATTGAAGCGAAAATTGAAGCAGGGTTCACTCAGCCCTGTGGAGAGCAAGAATTTCCTGCTGAGCCTTGCCCAAGGCATCTCCAGCAGCTGCTGCTGGGTATGAATCAGCTGGAGCCTCCCTGCAGCTGGGCTGGTCCAGGGCAGGGGCACTGGGCTGTGGTGAGCCAGCCCAGCTCAGCAGCTCAGCCCTGGCTACGCTGCTTTTGGACACAAGGCCTCTCCTAAAACCCTTGCCCTGTCTGTGCTGGCCCCAAGGTGGCTTAGCCCCCATGGCAGGGGTGAAAGGAGCAGAGCCAGGTGCTCTCTGTGTAGAGATGCTTTGAAAGGTGGGGTGAAAGCATAACCATGGTGCCTCTCAGAGCCAGGAGGGGACAGAACCCCAAATAAATTCTTCTCACACTCCCAGGCACATTTGACCAAAGGCCTTGTGTACCCCATCCCCAGCTGGAGCCCCAGGGGCAGGAGAGGGGGTGTCTCTCCCAGCTCCCTGTGGTGATGGCTCATCTGCCACAGGGTGGTTATTCTTAGCCCAGCCTTGACCCCGCAGCTATGCTGGGTACCGGCAGCTGAAACTGTGACTCACTGTCCCCCTGCGTCACCCCTCCTGCCCCTCACCTTGCTGCTGGCACCTTGCCGGCCGGGGAGCACCAGGGAGGGGCTGGGGGAGCTGGGGGTCCCCGGGCAGGTGTTGCTGGATGGGAGCGGGGGCTAAGGCGGGGATGAGAAGGAGGAGGGGCAGAGGCTGCAGCTGCGCCTGTTTTTCCCTCCGCAGCTGGACGGTGTAATCTTTGAATGCCCCATTTCCACTTAATCTGAAGGCGCGGTCCCGGCCCCTTGGGAAGGGGGGGAAATCTCCACCCACGCAGGAGTGGGCAGCCGCTCCCCTTGGCAAACACGGCAAAAGGAGCTCTCCGACTGCTCTGCGGGGGGAGCAGCCGGGGGGGCGGCAATGAGGGGCTCCCGAACCGTGGGGCCGGGAGATAACCCTGACCCCATCCAAGGGCTTGAAGGGCTACGATAGATGGGGAAATGTCAGCGAGGGGTGGCCCCAGAGTTCAAAATGCTTCCGCTCCCCCGGTGCTGGGTGGGAGCGCTCACCTGAACGCTGGGATTTGGGTGAGCTCGGGTGTGATGCTGCTCAGCGCTTCCCTGCCCGCGGGGCAGGGCTGGCTGCACCCGAACCAGCCGGGCACGGGCTCACTGCTGGCTCCGGGTGGGCACAAAGCACCCGCAGGGAGTCGGGTCTTGGTGGGGCGAGTGGGAGCCCAGGACGACTCGCCCGGCTGTCCCCACAGTGCCAACAAAGACTCCTGCCAATCCATCCTGGAACATCGCCCCAGTGCCTCCTCTGTGCCTCAGTTTCCCCTCTCACATGACTGTCTCATGCCCTGACTCCTCGCAGGTGCTTCGAGGGTCCTGCAGGACGGTTCCCAGGGGTTTGGGACCAGCGGGTGACCCGGGATGCTCAGCTGTCCCCTCTGCCCGCGGGGTCTGGCCGGGCCGGCAGAGCCGGTGCAGGAATGCGGGGCTGGGAGGGTCCGGCTCCAGGACAGGCGGTCCCTGCCGAGGGGGCACTGGGGACAGTTCGTCCCCTCGGCAGTGGGACGGGGTGAGCTGAGCAGGACAGCACATTCAGCAGCACCAGGTCGACGCCATGGAGCTGCCGTGGGTGCTGCTGGTGCTGGCTGGGACGGGCGCAGCCGCGGACCTGGGTGACTCCTGGGGGACGGGGCAGAGGGGGACAGAGGCCTGGAGGGGCTGCGAGGCGTTCGTACAAGGGAGGGGTTTGTGGGGCTGGGCTTGGCTGCGGGATCCCCACATCAGTGCTGTCCCCCTGCTGTGGCACCTTGTGACCCCCCTGTGCTGGCTGGGGTCAGGCACTTGCTGAGCGGGGCAGATCAGGGGTCCCCTGGCTCACTGCTCACCCCCAGCCCGGCTGCCCTACGTGCCCCACGTGTCCCCCTTGGCACTGCTGGGCAAGGTCACCGCCACCACCTTCGCGCTGGAGAGGCCACGCTGCGTCTTCGACGGCCACGCCGATGTCACCGACACCGTGTGGCTGGCGGTGGCTTTTGCCAACGGTGAGCGCTCGCTGCTGAGCCCGTCCCCCGCCGTGGCAGGGACATGGGGACCGTCCCCGCAGCCGCTCACCCGCTGTCCGTGCCGTGCAGCTTCAGCCACCTTCAGGAACCCGCTGTCCCGGGCTGACGTGCCCCGGTACGGGCAGCTGCCCACTGCCCGCTCCTACATGACCCTGGAGACGGCGGCGGCCGCGTTTTCCTGCTCGGCACCGAGCGCGCCCGTCCTGCGGGTCGGGGGTGACACGGCGTGCAGGGACCAGGGCAGGCGGGACCCCTGCAACGGGCCCCTGCCCTCCCCGGGACCCTACAGGTAAGGCCAGAAGCCCCAAACCCCAGCTGGGCTGAGTCCCCACGCAGGGCACGCTGGTGCCCCGGTATCAGCCCGTGGCCACGGCAGGGTGAAGTTCCTGCTGATGGGCTGCGGCGGCCCCAAGGCGGAGACGCGGTGGTCCGAGCCCATCCTGCTGCGCAGAGGTATTTGTGGCACTGCCACCCCCCGCGGGTCCCCTGTGCCCGCCCGCTTGGGGTGCTGGCACGTGGCACAGCCTGGGCCCTGTGCCATCACCCCAAAACTGCGGGGAGGGTGATCCCCCATCCCTCACACGGCCCCTGAGCCCCCCGTGTCCCCCCAAATCCTCACCCCGCCTCCTTCCAGCCGCCAGCCCGAGCTCCATCGGCCCCGCTCGCCCTCGCCGCGGCAGTGGCGTGGTGGTCATC
>JAHLSL010000039.1:795553-812473 GCA_025920805.1 Petroica traversi | reverse complement strand
CACCGCGGTGGTGTCTCCAGTGGGGACATCGCTGAAGGTGCCACTGTGGTGGTGTTTGCTCTCCTCCTGCCACCCCCGCTGAAGGTGGCACTGGTGTTGTTTATTCTCCTGCCACCCCCGCTGAAGGTGGCACTGGTGTTTATTCTCCTGCCACCCCCGCTGGCCGCACGGGTGGCTGTGGTTCGGGAGCCACCCCTGTCCCTGCTGTCCCTGTCCCCGCTGTCACTGGTGCAGCGAGTCCTCCCGCCCGCCTGGGGGCGCTGTGGGGCCGTAGAGGCACAGAGGGGACGGAAGTGACGTAACGGAAGTGAAGCAGCAGCCGCCATAGCAACGGCGGGATGAACGCGCCTCCGGCCTTCGAGTCCTTCCTGCTCTTCGAGGGCGAGAAAAAGTGAGGGGACACCCGGGGGGCGGCGAGTTAAACCCTGACAGACCCGGGGGCCGGGGGGAGCGGGGGGAGCCCGGCCTTTCCTCCCAGGCCCCGCGGTTCCGTGGGTCGGTAACCCCCCTGTCCCTCGCTCCCCTCAGGATCACCATCAACAAGGACACCAAGGTGCCCAACGCCTGCTTGTTCACCATCAACAAGGAGGACCACACGCTGGGGAACATCATCAAGTCGTACGTTCAGGCAGGGAGGAGATTTGGCGGGAGGTTCGGGGCTTTTCGGCGCTCATTTCACTGCTGGTTTGTGTGGTTGGTTTTTAGTCCCGTTGCAGGCAGTTGCTCAAAGACCCGCAGGTGCTCTTTGCAGGGTATAAAGTCCCGCACCCCCTGGAACATAAAATCATCATCCGTGTGCAAACCACCCCCGATTACAGCCCCCAGGAGGCTTTCACCAACGCCATCACGGACCTGATCAGTGAACTCTCCCTGCTGGAGGAGAGGTTCAGGGCAAGTTGATTTTGTTCCTTGAAACTATTTGGGTTTGTTGTAATTAATCAAAAGGGTGGGGTGGTGGTCTGAAAGCTGCTGGGGTTTAGGGTTGTGAATTAACTCAAGCCACCCCTGTTGTGTTGTTCAGCTGCTCTCAAGGGCATTTGTATTTTCTTTTATTTTTTTAAAATTTCTGGCAAAACTCTGGGCCGGTATTTTCACCTCTCACGGCTTCTCTGCTCAGTTTGTTTATTTATTTAGCCCCTGAATTCTGAGATTTAATCTGCCCAAAACCAGGGGGACTGTGACAGATCCTGCCTCTGATTGCTGGGAAAAGGCACCAGGGCACCACTTTGTGAATAAGTTTTAGTTTTAATTTCAGTATTATTTTTCTGGTTGCTGAAGAGGTTTCCAGTGTTGGTGGTTGTGCTTCTCAGAAGAGCCAGGAATGTTTAAATATCCACCTCAGTAACAACTCTTGTCTTAGCAGATGTGTCTTTGTTTTTGTTTTACAGGTTGCTATTAAGGACAAACAAGAAGGAATTGAGTGAAATACTCCCTTTGGAGCAGAATTATGTGTCTGTTATTAGATGAAATATTTATACCTCCATTCATGGCAAATATTTCCCCCCTGTCCCACTTCTGTTTAGCTTCTGACAGCAGCAGCAATATTTTGAGTTTGTTTTTTTTTTTAACAGCAGGCAGACACTTTGCCAAGAGGATAAATGTCATGTTGGATAAGTCATTAAAGTGATTTTTACATTTCTACTTGGAGCCTTAAGGCAAATATTTGTGCTGGGCTGGTGGGGAGGTTGTTGTGGGTACAATTCCAGCAGGAGAAGCTGCTCAGTGACAGCTGCAGGTGAACTCTCTGTTTTCCCTGCCAAAAACTCCAGGCACTGCCAGCTGAACTGGTATTTTGTTTTATTAAGTGTCATTTCTATAAAACAAATGCACAAATTGTGAAAACTTACAGTAAAAGAAACCGGATGTTTACGATGAGCTGATGAGTTTAACAAACTCTTACCTTGTTTTTTTTGTTTTGTTTTGTTTTTTTCATCTTGCACATAAAGCTGGTCTAGAAAACGTTCATGGGCACGTGGGTAACAGTCACTAATACTGCACTAGGTCACAGCACGGGGGTGGAACTGTGGCACAGGGGACTAGGACTTCTTCCAGATGGCTGTTATGTTCACACTGGTCAGCACCACCAGGTAGGTGAGGGCAGGGTCTGCAACCACGTTGTTCACCAGGACTTCAGGAGGCTGCTCCCCGTTCACCTGCAGCTCCGGCCACTTGAGGATCTGTGGGGACAGCACAGGGGTGGTGTGGCCCTGGGGAAGCTGAGGCAGAGGCTGTTCCCTTGTCTGAGGGGCTGGGGAGCTGTGGGATATTCCTGAAGGGCCAGAGGGAGGGATGAGTGACAACAGCTGCACCTCAGTCCCACAGGAACTGACTGGTGTTTGGCAATGCAATTCCAAAAAAGCTGAGCAATCTGAAAATTGTGGAGGTTGGTAAAGACCTCCCAGAGCATGGAGTCCAACCTGTGACAGAGCAGCTCCTTGTCACCCGAGCAGTGCCCTGGGTGCCACCACCAGGGATGTGACTCCACCATTCCCATACCCATTCCATACTGGAATAGCCCTTCAAGTGAATAATGGAACACTGGGTCAAACTTCTGTCTAATGAAGCTCCAGACCACTGGGTGAGAGCCTTTGGAGTGTTTGTGATTGGCCTTTCAGAGGGACAGGCAAGGGAACAGTGACTGCCCAAAACACAAACTGTCTCCAGAGGGAAATACTGGGCAGAAAAGGGGGACTGAGCACAGGGCAGCAGTGAGGCCTTTCCTGCCAGGGAATGCTCACGTGGCTGCCCTCCCTCCCTGGGGGATGTGGTGCCTGCACTCCTGTGCTGTTGTGCTCCCCACTTTAACCACCCTTATTTAGGGCTGCAGGGGGTGACAGATTTGCTTTGCAGCTCATTCCTGTCCCAGCCTTGGCCACACTCTGGAGATTGCTTTTAACTGTTTGTGAGGGTCAGGTGTGGACACACAGGCTTGGTCTGGGATAAACCTGCTCAGGGATCAGCTGCCTGGGGTGGAAGGGAGGCCCAGGGAGCAGCTCAGACCTACCTGTGTGGGAGGGATCCTCCGCTCCGAGCGCTTTCCCTTGGCTGAGCCCCAGGCTGCCGTGTGGCTGGAGAGGTTGTACATCCACACACTGCCCTGCTCATCCCCACAGAACACGTACTCTTTTGCTGTGAGAGCAGAAGAAAAAGCTGGAAAACCAGTGTGGAGCTGGGAGTCTCTTCTCCTATAAAGCAGAGCTCCAGGAGAGCTGTAGGATCCCAGTGGAGGATGCTGTGTTTCAGCAAAATTCTCTTCTGGCACAAAAATACGCATCTACCTTGCTCTGAAATAATTCACTTGAAGATAAACCAGCTATCTTTAGTGCATAAAAACCAGTGCTAAATGCTTTGGGACTCCTGACTTTTTTCAGACTGGTTTTGGGAAGTGCTGACCAGGTTTGTCAATCTCCAAACGTGTGACATCCCTGCCCACAGATGCACTCAGCATCCCAGTGGCTCCACAGGGCCCAGCCCTGAGCTCTGGGCTTTGAAAACCTGTGCAAGAAAGACCCCCCAGGCTCGGCTGTCCCCCCTTGCAGGGCAGATGGTGCAGCTGTAATTATTTATCAGTTGTGTTATTTCCACCCAGCTGGTGCTGGGCGGAGGCTGCGCAGTGCTGGAGCTGCACTGCAGAGCTGCAGAGGGGAGAGCAGAGCTCTGAAATCCAGGCCTCTGCCTCCAGCTCCAGGCTGCTCTGACAGATCAAAGGAGAGCCATGGATGGGGCAAATGAGTGCTCCTACCTGGGCAGGTGCTGAGTGTCAGGTAGGACATGTCTGTCGTGGACCACTCCAGCTCAGCCAGAATCACTGCAGACATTGTCCTCTGGCATCCTTTCCCCTTGGCATCAAAAGACCTGCTCCAGCTCCACAGGTATATGCATCCTGGTTTGGAGCTCTTGGAAACTAGGGAAAAAAGGAAGGGAGAGGCTGTGGCAGCTGCTGGGAAGCGAAATGCATTAATACAAAGGGGGTCCATCCAGAATATGGGTTTCAAGCCCTGGGATCTGACCCAGCAGCAACTGCTTCCACCTGCTTTACACCTTATTTCAGGATAATTGGAGGTTGCAGAGAGATTTTCAGTGCTATGCCAATGTTCCTGAGCTGCAGAACAAGCATAAACTATTCAGAAAGAGCCAGCCCATGATGTGAAAGCCCCAGTTCTGCTGGAAAAAAAACAGTGTTGCCACCAGCCCTTGAGCAAGAAAGGGACTCTCCTCCCTTCCACACTGGCACTGCTTGGCCAAGTGTGCTCACAGGGATGTGTCCATCCCATTTTCCAGTCCTCTCCAAGCATGGGTTTGCACTCTAGGCCAATTTTTGGGTAAGACAAGTGACTCTGGGAGACAACTCCATCCTCTGCAGCCCCCCAAAGCTAAAGGAGATGCTGTCACACCCTTTCAGCCCCTCTGCTTGTCCTGCTGGCTTCACCCTGCACATGCTGAGGTGCCCCAGTGTTTTTGGGATTGGGCTGTTGTGTTTATACTCACCAACCACATCATCATTGAGAAAAGCCAAACCATCAACCCTGTGAGATGTTGTCATGCTTTCTTCATCAGGAAACTGGAATATGGCTTCAAAAGGCCTAGAGCAGGGGGAAGGCTGAAATGAGCCAAATCCTGAACCAGCAGTGAAACTTGGCTGCAGAGCCCAGAAGGAACTTTGTGTGTTAGTGAGTCTCTTGTCAAGCTCAGGTGAATTCCCACTTGAACTTACACTTTTGGGTCACCTGGGTTTATTAATACAGCCCAAGAGATTGCTGTTTTGCTCCATCTCTTTTGCAGGATCAGCATTAGTATTTATCAGCAGGGCATGACTTTACTTGCTTCTTCCTCGTAATTTTGTCCTGAGCTCCCACAGAGAGCCAGTTTCCTGGGTTACCTCACGTACCAGGAGCAGGGTAGGCCTCACTGTGGGACTGGAAATTGATCCAAAAATTCACACTTCGTTACCCTACCTGGAGACTGCACGCCTTTAAGTGCTGGGGTATTGGATTACACTCCTGCCAGCCTTCCTGCAAAGCAGCCTGCAACACCTGCAGACTGCAGCTTTACTACAAGCTCTGAACAGTCCTGGAGCATCATACTCCTGTTTTTCCTGCCACTCTGGGAAAGGGAGGATGTTTTAAGTTTGGTAGGAGACGCTGTTTTTACCCAGACCTCCTCAGGTAGAAATCAAGCCTTTGCTAGGACTATCTCTTCTTGTTATGGAAACCAAATGCAGGCCCCCAGCTTGTGCTTCTCACCTGCTTTTTTGTCCCTTATCCAGTTTTATGTTCCAGGCAAAGCAGCCATCTTCACAGCCTGCCAGCAGGTACTGCTCCGGGCAGGTGGGGACCAGGGCAATCCGTAGGGGGATGGAGGCTGTTTCCAGCACCAGCAGCTGGCTAAAAAACAGTGGAGAACAAGCAGTTAAGTGGTGCTGTGACGTGATAGTTACAGGCTCCTGGACTGGCCACATCTGATTTTTGAACCTTTACCTTGCTTTGAAATTGTAGTCACAGTCTGGAATCCCAATATCCCAGAGTGCAATCCGCTTGTCATAGGATGCAGCTGTGGGACACACAAGAGAAGCAGTGACACCGCTGCTCATCTGGCTCTTCTTTGCTAGCTGGAAACCCTGCCCGAGTCCCAGTCACCCTCTAAGGCTCCAGAGAGCTCATTAAAGCACAGCAGCAGCCCCCGAGGCTCCTGGCCCAGCACTTCCCAGACACTGTCACACATGCACAGTCAGTACTTTGTGTTCTAATCCTGGGCTCTGAGAGGGGCAGATAAAACAAAGTTTGTTTCCTGCTGTCCATTACTAAATTGTAGCTTTACAAGGTCATAATTTAGTGGCCCTCTGAGCTCATTTCTGGTCAGGGCTTGTAGTGGAATCTAAAATATGAGCTCCAACCTCTACTCTCAGACAGACACCACTTTATTCCACATATCCATGGCTTACTGTGCTCACATCCACCATAGCTGCCACTGGGAAAGTTAGGCACTGACAAAGGGCAGCAAATGTGTCACCAAGCTGATACACTGAGAGCAGACACAGTTCTAATGGATTACTCTGAGTAACCTGGACCCTCATCAGATGTCAGCCCTCACACTCAAGAGTTTGTGGGTGTCCTCTTCCCAAAAAGGATGCAAAGGCTCTCCCTTTATTTCTGTAAATTTTTCTATGAAATATAACGAGCCTTGCTGTCCACACCTCCTTATCCCTGCCACCAACCTCCTTATCCTTTCCTCTGCTTCTGCTTTTGGCACTCCTGAGCTGCTTCTTGAAAAGTACCCCCTATTGTAAAATAAATTCCACTTGTAATGGTTCATGTAGCACTCTAACCACTCCAGGATGTGGGTAATTGTAGGCAAGAGAAACAATGTGCTGTGGGGTGCAGGTGTGGCCTGAATGGCTCTGTACCAGTTCACTGTACAGATTGACAATGCAGTTGCAATTTCTTCATTACCAATCCACGAGCCACAGCCTCTGTGGACCCTACTGTGTGTGGCAAAGCTCTCCTTGACATCAGGACCTCAATAGAAATCTCAGACGAGGCATAGAACTCACATTTTTAAAAAACTCACAATCAAGCACATTGTTGGATAAAATGAGACCAAACAGCCCATAATAGGCTGCTGTGCTGGAAGAGAGCCCTGCCACTGCCTGGCTCCCAGCTGCCTGCTCTGCCATTCTTCTTACTCATCCCTGTGGAACAGATCCACTCCTGGGCTTGTTTGTGGCTAATGTGTGTGTGACAGCCACCCCGAGAGCCACCAAGGGGGAAACACGAGCTGCTGCACCTCAGCCAAAGAGCCAGGCTCTGGCTGAAACAAACTGTTCCTGCTGGAGATTGCTGCCACAGGAGAGCAACAATGCTCTCTCCTTAATGCCTGTCTGTGCCTTTGTTCGTGTGTCCCTGCTTGCCCTGACAATTCCCCTTATTAAGGAAGCCCTGACTTCACCACACCAGAACTGAAACCAGGGATCCTGCAGCAGACTTACTGAAGAGGTGGGTCTTCTGGGTTGGGCTGAAGCAGACAGTAGCAATGGGCTTTTTGTGAGCCTTTATCTCTCCGTAGCAGAAGTCGGCTGCCACGTGGATCAGTTTGACAATCCCTCTCCTCCCTGCAGCTGCCAGGATGTTGTGAGCTTTCTTCCTGCTGTCGCTGATCACCATTGTGAGGGTTGTCCATGCAACGCTGAAGAACTCCTGGGAGAGAAGCAAAACAAGGCTGGGGTGACAGAACACTCAGCAGGGTGGGGGCTGTTAGCTCAGAGAAAAAACAACTGTTAAGTGCTACTCAGGTGAAATGACACAACTATGATGGGGCATCAAAACTCAAAACAGCTCCCAGAAGAACACAAACTACAGAAAGAGGATGTTCATTCCTCTGTGCTGTCAAGCAGGCTCAGCTGCCAAACACATCTGTGTGAGGACTGGCAGGCTAATCTCCTAAACTAACAAAAAATAAACCCAAACCGGGCTAAAATGATAAGCCAGCAATGTTTATTTTATATCTTCATCTTCTTAATATCAGTCCACACTAACACTTTCAGACCTCTTTGTAATATATATTAGGTATGTAATTATTACAGATTATAGTATTCCCATTCAATGCTTACCCTTCCCACTTGCAACCCACCTCTGTAGCCACCTTATACTTTTTCAGCACTGTCCCTGTCTCACAATCAATCAGACAGACAGATTCCCCTCCACAGGTTGCCACAGTTCTGGAGGAGCTCACAATGGGATCTGAAAGAGGAAAATAATGGGTGAGAAGTTCCCAGGTTCAAGGATAACACATGAAGACTGCAGCTTATCACTGCCTGGTGCTCTCCCAGTCTCCTGTTTTCAAAGTCAAAGGAGAAATATGTGAACAAGTCTCTTCCTGGAGCAGGGGTCTAAGCCCTGGAAACAAGTCTGCTGGGATTCCCGAGCCAGGTGCTTCTGGGAATCCTGCAAACCTCTTTAAGAGCTCACCTTTCCTGGCTCCAGAGTCTAGCACTGGCTCGAAGACACAGGACCAGAGCTGCGTTTTAAAATCCTCGCGGCTGTTGCCTTTACTGTGACACTGAAGAAAATGCAATGGCTCTGCACTGACATCCTCCTACAATAAACCATCCACATTTAGAAAATTCATTCCCCTGACATGGTTTGCCTGTGATTGCCTCTACTGAACACAGCAATCTGAGTTAAAACTCAAGTATTTTTCAGCCCTTTTGTGCTATGGAGAGCAGGAGAGACTGAGGTGCCACAACACTCAAGACTCCTAAAGCAGCAGGGAACTGTTTAGCAAAGATGTGCCCAGCAGACCCCAGCAGAGAACCCCATTTCCTACTGCAGAGAAATGTGAAAAACCCTTCAGATCCCCACCGGCCTGAGCTGAGGGGGAAACACCTTTCCCCATGCAGCCACTGGTGTGAGCTGAGAGCAAGGCTTGCCAGTCCCATTTCTAAGCACCACCTTGGAGCGCTGGTCCATCCATCCCCCAGAGGGGATCCACTGGGGTCTCCTGGGGCGTCCCTCCTGTCCCTTGATGCCTCTGAGAGATTTAAAACAATGACAAAAAAACCAAACCAAAATACATCGGTCAATACATTTGGCCAACTATGAGCTCCAAGCTGTGCACAGCTCTGAAGAAACCTGAAAGCAGCTCCTCCCACCATAAACCAAGAGGCTCAAAGCCAGTCCCAGGGGGGCTGATGGATGTACCTTGCATTTGGAATTGTTCACGGGGATCAAGGTAACCACGCCGTTGTCCTGCTCCTGGCTTTTCTGCTCCCCTGTCATCTGGCTGGACCTTCTGTTGCTTTGCCCCTTGGGAAACTGCTCCCCATTCTTCTGTGTCCCTTCAGCTTCCTGCTTGGGGGTTTCCTCCTTGGCTGGTTGGTTTGATGTTTTTGGTTTATCAGGAGCTGGGTCATCCTCCACATGACTGGATTTTTTGGGATTAACTGCAGTCTCCTCCTCGGTGCTTGCCTGGGACTTGGACCTCTTGTTTCCAGGCCTTGATTTGGAATTATTTCTTTTCCTCTTGCTGCGTGGTACTGTGACCTATAAGGAATATTGTCATGTTGTCAGGCTCTGCAGAAGGTTTTTAGCTTCCACAAGATGTGCAGATAATTTGAAAGTCAAAGATATTAATTATTCAAATGCAAGTACCCTCCCACGGTTACAGACTGGGTTCCAGGAATCAGACACCCAGAGCTGCAGGGTTCCTAGAGGCAGAAGCTAATGAAAACCACACAGCCAGCTTCATTTTCAGCCCCCTTCCCCTGTCTCAGTTATTTGCAATTTACATACAATGTGGGAAAACAAATCTGGCCCATGGACCACAGGGGTTCAGTCTGCAGCCATTTCCAAGCAGGAAAACACCAGCACAGTCTGGCCAGGCATCAGCCCAGTTCTCTAATTAAAAATCCCTTCCTAGAGGAGAGGTGAGTAGGACTGCACTCATGCAGTGTTTTTGCATTTCCTATGAGAATGGGAGCTCTCTCCTCTCAGGGAGCAACCTGACCTTCATGTTTCTGGGAAAGCTTCAGTCTGGCTGTAAAGGAGCTGTTGGACTCAGGCTGGAGCCTGAGACTGCCCCTGTGGTTACCAAAGGGCCATAAATGTGAACTGACAAGAGCTGCTGAATTCCCAGGAAACAGAAAGAACATTGCTAATGTAACTGGAAAAATCACCTACCTGAGCCACGTCTTCTGCAGCTTCCCTGGGGCTTTCTGTGCTTTCCTCCTCATTCTCATCTGTCTTTTCCTCAGGTTCCGTATCAGAGTTTAACTCCACACCAAGTGAGTATGCCAGAAACTCTTCTGCAATCATTTTCACCTGAGAAACAAGTATGTGGATATGTTAAAAAAGAAAAAAAGAAGACAAAAAAAGCCACAGCATGTCAACCTCTGAAGTGTCATGGCACAAAGAGCTGCTTTGCTGGGTTTTTATATCTGCTCCCACTATTCTGTGTGAATTTCACAAGTGGTGGAGGAGTCTCCAGCTGACATTACATGACCCAAGAACTTCAGTTTGTCATGGGCATCCAGGGCACACAGCTGTGGAAACAACAGCACAGCAATAAAGCAAGACAAAGGAGATATGGAAGGCTCAACTGTGTGTATGAACACACAAATAAAACAAATTTACAAATTAAATGGTGTCTTTCCCCACTGGGAACAACTGCACTTTTGTCATTATCTTTTCTCTTTCATCAAGAAAAAAGGTTGCCATTAAACTAATTTGCAAATAATTAAGGATAAAGCATACTACAGCCTGGTTAATTAGTACAAGTATCATTATTGCTTATGAATTAAAAAACAATGTTTAAAGACAGCCGTCTCAACTTGGTGCACATTTAGTCCTGGTGCTTCTGTAACTGCTTGACAAAGCAGTGAAGAAAGAGAAAAAGTGGTACCACTTGTTTGCAAGAGCACCCAAATCCATGGAGTGTTTTAATCCAGTCCAGGCAGAAGCAGGAGCAGGGTCCTTGCTGCAGAACAGGAGGGTGAGGGGGGGTGGGACCTACCCGCCAGCGGGTGAACTCGCTGAGAGAGCTGGGCCCATACACCACATTGGTCTGCACTGACTGCAGGAACTTCTTCTTGATGGACTTCACCTGCTCAGCTGTGTATTTCTCAGGGAGTTGGTCACGGAAGAACTTTTCCCAGTGAGCAGTAACCTAGGCAGAAAGACTGAGTTTATTCAACAGAAAGCACAGGAGAACTCGTGAAAGCATTTAAGGAGTGGCCAACCCTGAGTGCTGCACCCGACGTGATGGCATCACTTTAATTTATTTGTTCACATTCAAACGGCCACTTCAGCTCAGGAGAAAATCAGTTCCTCTGCACCAACCTGGAGTGAGTGTGGCTGAGCAGACACTGTCAGCATGGACCCATTTAGAGATACCTGGACTCCAAAAGGCACAACCTTGTGGATGCTCACCTGCCAGCACAGTTCCCATCGGAATTTCTGGTGGGCAGTAACAAACCCATCAATATTTGGACCTAACAGACATTTTTTACACTGAGAAACTAAGAACTGGGCAGGCAGGTACAAATAACATCAGGGAAAGGTATCAAGTCACAGACACCACGAAATGAACAGCACAGGGGAGAGTTTGATGTCCCATTAAACAGCCAACCATCATCAGGTGTCTGGGACAAGAGGCTGAGCAGCCCTCCCAGAGACCCTTTGAGATACACAAATGTAAAACGTGTAACACTCAGCACAACAGTCATCCCAGTCTTGAGTATTTGATTTTTCCCCCAGTGCTACACAGAAGGAATTAGTAAGATCAACTAACTAGAATATGAATGGTAAGAGCAATAATACAGAGAAACAATCAGCCAACCAAACCTTTTTCATAATTGAACAATAATTTTGCTCAAGATCACAACAATGCCTTGTGGGGACAATCTGTCAGGAGCTAAACTGTGTAGACAAATGAGTGAAAATAGAGTTCTGAACATTCATGCTGGAAAAGAAAGAATAAATCCTTGTTCTTGGTGTATGCTGGAAAAAGCAAGATCATCTTGAGCTTGGTTTTGTGCTCTCCATTCCATGGGCCTGGACAGTAACTTAAATCAGATGGGGAGGTGTTTGCAGCTGTTGTGGCAGCACCAGACTTCTCCCACTGGTGAATGATGATCAGAGTGACCTGAAAAACCACAGGATCAGAGACCTGACTGGCCCTGCTCCTGTCACTTAAACCACAGGCCAATTGGCTGCACAGAATGGATAGAGCAGATGCCAGCAGTGACCAGAGAACGCAGCAGGAAGACATTCCCTGCTGGCCCATCCTGCAGGCTGGGCTCAGACCAGACCACACCACAAGTACTGCAAACCACCTGAAGCTTGTTTGCAGCTCTGTCACTACACTGAGCACAGGGTTTAGCTATTTCTCAGGTGTTTGGAGGCTCAGGAAATGTCCCACACCTTACCTTGCTGGTGAGCTTACGGCTGTTGACACGCCTCACGTGGTTGGCCAGCTTGGTTATGTCCTTGCCATTGAGCAGACGAAGATTTTGCAAAAGAAACATTACTTTATAGTCATCATTGAGCTAAAACCAGAAAACATTGGAGTTAAAAAAGTTGTATACATGGTGCTTGATTTACATTTAGTCCTTGATTAAATACAGCCTATATAAGAATGATTTAGTAAGGAAAAGCCATTTCACAAAATGTTCTCAGGATTTTCAACTTGAATTTCACATTTTAGCTGTGAATTAATGTTCTCTATGAGTTGGGAATCTTACACTGCAGACAGAGCTGCCCAGCCCTCAGGCAGTGCTAACACCCAGCACAAGGTGGGGGCTGTGCAACTGCTCATCTGCTGGGCTTGAGTGCAAGGCTGGGAGCTCTGTTCTTATCCCTGAACACAGGGGAAAGCCTGTCCTGCCTCCAGGACAGCAGGAACTCCTTGGGTCAGATGCATTTTAAGTCAGACAGTTCATCACACTGCCACACGTATGCTGCCAATGTGCAACAGCAAATAAGCATGCGGGGATGGGGAGTGGCTGATGCCACTTTGCAGCACAAGTAAAATCAGTTGGATGTTTAACTTGTACAGTCAGCAGATCCTCTTGGGAGAAGTCAAAACCTAAACCCTCATCTGAGGACCGAGTCTGCTCTTCCAGAACAAAAAGGGCAGTAAAACTAACACAGAAATCAGGAAATAAAACTAACTTTAGATATTAGGAAAAAACTCTTTACTGTGAGAGTGGTGATACACTGGCACAAGTTGCCCAGAGAAGCTGTGGCTGCCCCATCCCTGGGAGAGTTTAAGACCAAACTGGATGGGGTTCTGAGCAACCTGGTCTAGTGGAAGGTGTCTCTGCCCATGGCAGGGGGTGGAACCAGATGAGTTTTAAGGTTCCTTCCGATCAAAAGGATTCTGTGATTCCATGCTTCTGTGAGAAGGACATCTTTACAGTCAGTATTGTATTTCACACAAGCATGAGCACAAGATACTGTGCCTGAAGAGCCACCTAAGCCAGGACTTTGGTCTAAAGAACCAGGAGTTCAAGACACATTTTAATATCTGAGTGGTTTTGGGCAAGTCACTCCTGCAGACTGAGAAATAGTGGCACAAAGTGGTTAATTGCCACACAAAGGCTGGCTGCCTTCTCAAATGCCCTAGCACTTGCTGCCCAAGAACAATATATGAGAACTTTGCACAAGTGCTGTTTGTTTGCCTCTCTGTTTAATGTAAGGAGGGGGGTAACTCACTGTCAAGTACACATTGTTCTCATAGGTCAGCTCCTCTAGCAGGGGGAACTGTTTCAGAGCAGTTACATCTTCCAGCTTGTTATTGTTGCAGTTCAGGACACGCAGATCAGGCAGGGTTAGGCTGTTGGGAAATTTGTCCAGTAAATTATCAGAGAGATCAAGTTTCTGCAGGTGCCTCAGGCGGGAAAACAAACGAGGGTCTAAGTCTCCAGTCTTCAACTGCAGCTTGGATAGGCTGGAAAAAAACCAAAACAAACAAACCATGAACTATCTGTAGCTCACAAATTTCATAGGCCCACCTGGTGGCACCTCAGTCCAGCACAACTCACTGGGTACCTCTGACCAAAGCTGCTTTTTCTGGGGGCAGCACTCAGGACTGTGACACACTGTGGGACAGCTGATGTGTCTGAGCTAACAGACACCATCAGAGACTGCAAAAGTAAAATTAACCTGCACTTCAGATAATCTCCTAGGGGTAACTGAGCTGGCTGGGAACAGAAGATCACCAGAGAAAAAGTTATTATTTTATAGGAAAAATTACTACACCTCTAAGAGGTTTGGTATTTTATTCCTAGGCAATGTTGATTGAACAAAACAAGCTGTGGCAATTCAGGGCACTTACTGCACCCTCAGTCTGCCCTGTCCACAGAATGGACTACATTCATTATTTCTCAGTTCAGGCCAAGTGCAGAGCATGTCCCCAAATAATCTGGCTGCTTTCAAAGAACTAACTTGACCAAAAAAGTGATTTTTCCATTTCTTTTATAGTGAGTTTTGCTGCAAAAAAAATCCAATGAAATATGCAGAAATTCACCTAAAAAAATCCCAAGACTGCCACTAAAGCAAAAGAACTCTGTTCTGAAAGAGGAAGTGGCACAATATTGGTGAGGGGGAAAGAAATATCCTCTCTCCACAAGAAAGTGAAAACTCCATATTATAAGCAGGGTCGTTTATATTTGGTTAGATCATTTAGGGGAGCACCAAAGGGACCTTCCAGCCCTGGCAGCCAACATCCCTTGAGGGCACAAGCTTGAGCTCCTTTAACAAACAGAATCTGTGTCTCTAATGATTAGTTAAAAAAATAAGGCTTCTAGATATTAATGAAGTGTGAATAAATGAGGCAAGTAAATCCAGAAAGCAAGATCCTTTCTCCTTCCATTGCCATCTCAGAAGTGTAACCAGCCAGTCAGAGCTGTAAGAAAGGCTGAGGAGAATCCAGCTGGCTGCAGAGCTGTGGCTGTGGTGTCAATTTGGGGAGAAACTCAATGGTGTTCCCCAAATGGATTTTCTGAAATACAACCCTTCAGCATCACAGCACAAAGCTGTATGGAAAAGGCCACACTCCAAAAACCCACAGCTTCAAACATCTCCCATCACTGTTACCCAGATTGCTGCAGCTGATACTCCTCACAGAAACGTTTGAGTTTCTCTCTAAAAATAATTATTTTAGCACAAGGCAAACTGAAAGAAATAACTTTAAAAGGTACATGTGAAACCCAAACCCCCTGACATCAGCAACAAAAACAACAAAGGCTCCAGTCAGAAATTGGCCAGCGGAGCCACTTGGATTGACCAGCTCTGGAACAGCAAAATTCCAGTTAAATATTCGGAAAGGCACATATTTGCAATGACCTCTGCTAAGGATCTGAGTGACAAAACTGTTTTTAGTGGGTTTTAAGTGATTCAGAGTTTATTTTCTCCCTCTGTAACGTCTGAGGTACTAGGATAAATGGATTTAGAGGAGATTGAAAGTGATGGAGGGAGAGGAGAATGGAAGGGAAATAATGCCAAAAATATTTTAAAAAGCCTCTGAAATCTATGCTGAAAGATTCTCTTACTTACATTAAGCAATTGCTAACAAAGACAGAAGTGCTTTGGGGGTCGTGATGATACCTTGGGGTGAGGAAATCAGCATCCAGCCTTGAACAGTTTTACAGAAAGAATGGCAGCAAATGTACAATAGAAAAGGCAAAAAAAGGTGACATCTGCCTATAACCTCTCAACTGAATGCAGTGCCACAACTGCTCACTGATCCTGCACTGGGAATGCCATTTCTGCTCTGTGCTTTGAAATTCTCTTTTTTAAAGTGAAAAATGCTTAGGGGAAGAAAGTCACACGGACAAAACGACACTGCCCAGGCTGAATTGAACTGGAATTTTCCATGGGCCTGTCTGCACTTACTTCAGCGTCTCGATCTTTCGGAGCCTCGTGGATCTTGGAACTGCTCTTTCCAAAAGAAGCTCTGTGGTAATTTTTGACATTTTTAATCTCCACCCCTTTCTTGAATCACTAATCAGTCAGCTGTAGGATGTCTTCTGGTTACCTTCCTGGAAAAACAAATGGGAATAAGAAGAAATGCTTTCAACAGCTCCAAAGGAGGGGAAAAAAATTTATGATGTTATCTACTGATTTTGCTGCTGTGTTGGAAGTCACCTTTTTAACTTGGTTGAAATGAATATGGCAGAGACTATTATTAGACTGGGCACGCTGATCCAATCCATCTCCAAAACAACAGGGATACATCCCATTGGAGTGACAGATTTGCTGCAGGTGAGAGCTGTCCATGAGTGATGGCACTCGGGACCAGGACAGCAGCACAGGTACCTGTTTGTGCCTCTCCTGGGCTCTGCTCCAGGAATTCCAACACTTTTTCAAACAAAGAGCAGCAGTAAGAGTCAATCCACCTGCTGTGAATGTCTTTCTCCCAAAAAAGTCACACTGCTCTCATTGGCCTGACCAGCTGGACAGACTCTTGGCTGATGGCATCTAAATACCCAAAAATTTTGGAAAACTGAATGAATCAGTGGAAATTTAAACACCCACCAATCAAGGACACCATTTCCTCATCAAGGGGAAAAAATAACAGCATTCTGTGTTTTGTTGGTGATTAACTGATGTTTCAGTACACAAACACACACAGAGGGATATGCTGATATTTGGAATAACAACGCTGACAGGGCCAAAAGAGCTCCATGAAATTACTGGTTCAGGGCTTCCCGCTCTTCCTGACACAGATTCCAAGAGAGTGAAATAAAAGAGAACAGAGCTCCAAGGCCAGGCCTGCTCCTGTCCTCCTGTGTTAGATCAACGCTGCCTGAATGCCACTCCAGCACATCGTGAGGAGCACACTGGGCACTGAGCTGTCCTTGGGTTTGGTTTCAGCAGCACCACACACCTACAGCAACGTTGTGTGATGAGCAAAGGGGCACTACAATACTGTGTACACTGAAATACTGTATACAAGCACAAAGAGCTGAACTGAAAACCAGTTTAAACAGCAGCTGTTTGGGATTTGACCCTCCAAACCACAGAGCTCTCGCTGTGAGCCAAAGCACAGGGTCAGGCTGACCCAACCAAACCTCCCTAAGATCTTGTGCCTATAATAAAAATGTGACACCAGTGGCTGTGGATGTCCCATCCCCTCTCTTTGGCACACTGACACCCCAGCCACAGCTGTGACAGGCGGGAGCTGCAGGGAAGGCCACACGTGGCTTGTGCCATCCCCACGGCATCGCGGCTGATGCTGCACAGGGCACATTCGGTGTCCCCGGGGGCTGCTGAACCCCGCCGTTCTTCCACTGGGGACGGACCCCCTCCTGCCCCGCCGCAGCTCTCGGGATGGAGCCCCCCAGCCGGGCATCCCCCTGACCTGAACGCGTTTGCTCGGAGCTGCCCTGCAGCACCCGGCCCGGCTGGCGCTGCCCCGGGGCGC
>JAHLSL010000039.1:775375-795153 GCA_025920805.1 Petroica traversi | reverse complement strand
AGGGCCACACGGCGGGGACACGGCACGGACACGGCACGGACACGGCACGGACCCCTCCCGGCCCCCCGGGATTGGGAATTGGTCGCCTCAGTAACGCTGAGGAGCCGGGTCCGAGCTCACCTGAGCCTCACGTTGTTATATTCGCGTTCGTTTGTTACGGCTTAGCCTTGTGGCCTGCGCGATTTTTATCAACTTTCCCCATTCAACATTTATTGCTATGACAAACCGTATCTCTGCAGCAATAGCCACCATTCATCTCCTTACAGCTGTGGCCCTGAGGATCATCGGTGCTTCCCTGCCTTTTCGGGATAAAGGCATCTCTAGGAAAGAAAAGTGGCTTCAAGCAAGCAGCACAGTGATGCTGCAGCTGGAAAAAAAGAGCACGGGATAGTTGTATCCCAAAAACAGCTGTAAAATGTCTGTTGTCTGCAAGAATCCTGTAAAGTTTTCATGCTGCAATCCCAAGGTTGCAGGGCTAAATAATGGAAATATCTTATTGCTTTTTTTTTTTCTTTTCCGTTGATATTTCCACAGGGAGATGATAATTTCACTTACTGTCCAGCAACAGGCCTAGCTAAAGGAAATGAGCACTCGGAATTTGCTGGCTGGGCATTTCCCTTTCCAGGGGTGTTCCTGGTGGAGGAGTTCATTAATGAAGATGAAGAGTGTGAGATAGTGGAACTGATGGATCGAGATGACTGGAAACCATCACAGTCTGGCCGAAAAAAACAGGTTGGACTTTAGAAGCACATCTGATCTTAGATCCCTCTGGAAAAGGAAAGCTGTTTTTGGTTAAAACCCAAAATATTGAGATGTTACATCAAGTGTTTTCCTTTGAAGCTTTTCCCGAAATCAATTACAAGAATTACCTGTAATTAAAATAAACTTCTTGCAAAAATACATGATACAACAAACATACATAGTTACAACAAACAGTACTTGATGGTGTGTGTGGAAGCATTAACGTTCACACACTCTCCAGGGGAAAGAAGTGGGTGTTTTAGATTTGGTTTTGCTTTATAAATCCAGAGAGATTAATGTAGATTCACCGAGTCCTTTTGCAACCTGGCAACCAGGTCACTGGAAGAGCTGAGAACAGAACTCTGCAGGAACAGCCTCTCCAAAAAGACTTGTCCTAGATTTTTCCTTTATATAGCTTTTCCCTTCCTCTTCTTTTCCAACAGGACTATGGACCCAAAGTGAACTTCAAGAAACAAAGGCTGAAGGCTGGCAGCTTCACTGGCTTGCCGAGCTTCAGCAGAAAGATTGTGGCCCAGATGAAGGGCTATGCTGTGCTCAGTGGTTTCTTACCTGTGGAACAGTGCAACCTGGACTACAGAGCAGAGAGAGGCTCTGCCATCGACCCCCACTTTGATGACTGGTGGCTCTGGGGGGGAGCGCCTGGTCAGCCTGAACTTGCTCTCAAAAACTGTGCTCTCCATGTCCTGCGATTCAGAGGACACCATCCAATTATTTCCCATCTCCAGCACAGAGGCATTAAGCCCCGCTGCATCCTTCACGCAGACACCAGCCAGAGGAAGTTCAGGAGGAGAGGGAACCACGTGCTTTGTGCCGCCAAGGCTGGTTCCGGGCAAGGAGCTGAGTGTGGCCATCCCCTTGCCCCAGAGGTCGTTGCTGGTGCTGCACGGGGACGCCCGCTACAAGTGGAAACACGGGATCCACCGCAGGCACATCGAGCACCGCCGCGTCTGCATCACCTTCAGGGAGCTCTCTGCGGAGTTCAGCGCCGGGGGCAGGCACGAGGAGCTGGGCAGGGAACTGCTACAAATTGCTCTTTCCTTTCAAGGCAGACCCGTGTGACCGGCAGGTTGCGTTTTGTTGGGAGAGGTGTAAAATGAGGGGATGGGTTTGAATGACGCGGTTTATTTCTGGGGGGGGGGGTGGGGGTGGGGGTGTAAGGAACCCGAGATAAGCTGGAAATAAAATGGAAATTTAACAAACAGAGGTAAAAGGGGTGGGCTTCAAAACCCCCTGGGCAATGGGAGCTTTTAGGCCAAAGTCAGAAATGAGAGGTTGTAGCCATTACCTGTGCTATAAAAAAACCCCAACAGCCAGTTCCAAAACACTTAAATTAAAGCAAGAAAGTTAGAAACATTAAACAGAATATCAAACAGCCCTTGACACAGTTTCAGCCCAAGCCCTGCCACAGATTTTAAGCTTTCCTGGCCCATACTTGGTATGTCAGACTGGTTTGAATTTTGCACCAAGCCCTGGGGGTAGAACCATCTCCTCTCCCACCTTTGGAGACCAGGTCTCAGGGGAGTAAGGTAAGCAGCTCTCTCTCCACAGACAGCACAACACACTGAGAACTAATTAAAGTAATTATCCTTTGCTGAAGATTCGTGCTCTAACCAAGAGGATTAATCATAAATTCCATGTGTGACCTGTATCTTCTGGGACCAAAGAGCAGCATTTGCAGAGGGCCAGTGCTGACTCTTCGGGCTTGGATAGAGATCAGACCAAAGGCCTGCACAGACTGTGTTATTTTCTGATCATTTGTCATCTCTGAACCCCGCTGTCAGCTCTCAGTAGCAAGAGTCTGATTTTGGGAATTAGCTGGGCAACAGACTGCAACCCTGGCAGCTATCATTTATTTTCCTGGCACCTCCAGCAGTCAGGTTTGAATCATGCCTCGTACCTAAGATTCAAGCAGTCATTTGCAGCAGAAGCTGATCTGAGGCCATCTGTCTGCTCTGAACAAACTTCTGTGCTCTTGAAAATGAAGTTGTGCTGTGGCAGAAGCGTGATCCTTTAACAAACACGGTGGTGCCATGACAGCCCTTCAGCACAGCCTCACTGCAGCAGCAAAACAGCACCAGGCAGTGCTGCCTGCCTTGGCTTGGTGAGGAAAGGGGACAGAGCTCTGTCCCTGCACTGCTGGGCTCTGCCCCAGGAGTGCTTCCTTGGCTCACTGCACAGGATTTGCTGCACAGTAAAGCACTCCTGCCACAGGCAGTGCCCTCTGCTTTGCTGCAGGGGAGGGAGTTCTTCACCCAGGACACTTACCAGGAATCAGATGTGCCAATCAGGATATTTTTTATCAATTTAAGCCAACAGATGCAAGCAGAGCCTGTAGTGGGCTGCAATGAGCCAGGTTCAGTTTCTAGCAGGGCTCCCATGGGCAATCCCAAACTCCAAACCTCCATCCAGATGGGCTGGCGAGTCCTCAAGGAGCTCCAGCAGCAGTTCCAGCAGTCACAGCACGTCCTCTCAGATGGAACCTCTTCGCTGCAAACAGACACAAACAGGCAGGCCACACCTGCTCACAGTGAGCTCTGTCCCAGGACATTCCTCATAGGCTGCAACTGGAAGAGTGCAGATCCAGATTAGGTACTTGGAAGCAATTCTTCCCTGTGAGGGTGGGGAGGCCCTGGCACAGGGTGCCCAGAGAAGCTGTGGCTGCCCCATCTCTGGAAGTGTCCAAGGCCAGGCTGGAGCAACCTGGGATAGTGGAAGGTGTCCCTGCCCTCAGCAGGGGCTTGGAACAGGATGATCATTAAACTCCCTTCCAACCCAAGCTAACCCACCCTGAGCTGATTGTCCAGCTCACTCCCAAAAGCAGGGAGTGCTCTGAGAGCAGCAGTTCCTCACTTTTCCCACGGCCTGGTGTCCACAGGGCTTGGCACTGTCAGGATGTCCCCAGGACAGCACCTGGAGCTGCTGTTGGAGCAGAGGGGCTTTGTTCAAGCAGGAGGAGCCTCCAGCCTGGCACAGACACACAGAGAGGCTGTCACAGACAGAGCAAACCCTGCCCCTGCATCCTCCTCACCCGTCAGTTCCAAGCCTCTCCTTGGATCTGCTCTCTGCTCACCACACTGCAGCTGTCAAGTATTGCCATTAATGCTTGGCCTTCATTTCCACTGCTCCCTTCTACATTTATAATGTGCTCTCAGGCTGCTAAAACACTTTCCATGTGCAGTCCCTGCTGCTCCATTCTCTCCAGTGAAAGCAGTTGATGGATTCTGATGAATCAGATTGCCACAATAACTTACACAGTGTTAGTTCATTTTGTGCTCTGCATTTGCTGGCTGAATTTTTCTTCCTTGATTGAACTTTGCAGGAAGCTGCTGTTCTTGCCAGAAGATTCCAGCTCTTCCTAGCTGATATCTTAAATGTGAAAAAATGCAAATAATTAAATACTGAGCCAAAAAGTGAGGGCTTTTTCTTGGTGTTTTTGAAGTCCAAAACTTAATCCAGTCACTACACAGGCATTGCTGTGCCAGTCTTTTAACATTTTTCACCTGTTAAACAGCTTCTTGGGCATCATCTTTAGATCAAAATGCAACTGCACACCCATCTGTTCAGTATTACTCCTTAAAACTTTATGAACCTTCTCTCCTAAAAAGCCAGAAAACCAGAAAAAAGTGCCAGAATATCCCATTTTGCAGTGTTACAAAATATTTACAATTTACTGTCAAGTACCACAGAAATCTGAGAAAACTATGAAGATGTTTTCACCTTAATTAATGAGCTCTTAAAAGTAATTTTGTCCACTAAGCTGGCATTATTAACATAAGACAAAATTTAATGCTCTTCCTGTTATAGGAGTTCCTGTCACAGCTATTGGTGTTTTTAACCTCCTTGTAAAACACGTGCCAAGACCCAGACCCTCATTTAAAGGAAGTGCATTGTTATCTCCTTGTGCATTGCAAAAGGAGAATGATAATATCTGACCAAGCTTTTTTTTTTTTTTCAAAAAGGCAGAACCCAAGTTAACCCATAGAGGATGCTGGAGGACTTGAGCTGCCTTTCAAAAAATCAGTCTGAAATCACCAAGAAGCATAAAACTCAGCAAGTTTATCCAGTTTCTCTCACACAGCTGGACGATAACTGAGATACATTCATTGTTCTACATTAAATATTGTTCATGCAGAGGTAAAACAAGAACAGGCAAAGCTAAAATACAGATTTTGTTTTTTCTCTTAGCACTCATGGCTGTCACACCTCTGGGCAGAAAGCAAGCTCCCAGCTGGACACACAGGGATTCAGGGAAATACTCTCCAAATCCAGCCAGTCAATTTTAATTACTGAAACTGCTTTGAGATGGCTGTAGAAGAGAGAGCCTGTGAATTAATCAGAAAATACCCCCCCTGGCCCAGCTGAATTTGAGACTGCAGCTTGAGGGGGTGTTGAGGAAGCTGTCTTAGAAGTTGATGCAACGAGATTTAAAAGATAAGGAATCTCCAGCAGGGGGAAACTCCAAGGCCTTTTGTTTGGTTGCTTGAAGGCAGGAAAAGGAAAGAAAGCACATTGTGAAAGGCAGGAGGGGCAACTCCACCCCCGAGGGTGCAGGTAACCTGGAGGCAACCTGGGGTTGCCCATCCCCACATCCCAGAGCCAGAGAAAGAAAGGATGGGGAAGGATGGGGAAGGATGGGGAAGGATGTTGGCTCTGCAGCTGCAGCCACCCCGGTGCTCTCCATAAACACTCCCACATTTCTGAGCGCTTACGGCAGCCCCGGGCTCTCGCACGGTATCGCTTTCATCCGTCACATGCACAAATCCAGCGTTTCTCCATCTCTCACAGTCACAAAGTCTCCCCGAGAGCCTCCTCTCCACTGAAACAGGGAGCCAGCCCTGCCCCGGGGCGATGTTAAAAATAGGGAGAGCACAGAGGGAGAGCTGCCACTGGCAGGGCAAAGGGAGAACCTGATCCTGCTCGGTCCTGCTCCTTCTTTACTCCTGCTAAGACAGAACGGGAGAGAGGAATCACCTCCTAAACCAAGGCCAGGACACGGGAATGACACAAAGACGTGTTGTACTCCTGTCCTTCAGAGCTCCTTCCCTGCTTTAGGGTGGGAGGCAGGGTCCCTGCAGTGCTGGAGCCTGCAGAAGCATTTTCCTGCTAAAACTGTAAAAAAAAAAAAAATCTGGGGGAAGACTCAGGACTGTGAAGCAAGATCATGGCTGTCCCTGGGCTAAGCTCCAGTGCAAAAATAGGAGAAATAGCTCGAACAAGGCTATAACTGGTCCAGAGAGCCACAGCCCAAGGGGGCTGAGAATTAGGGCAGCAGCCACCCCAGACTGCAGCACCCAGAGCCCAAAGCTGGCACAGAACATCAACACAAGCCAGGGGAGATCCTCAAAACATCCCCAGCTGAGGGTGGAACCCTTGGGAGAAGCATCTCCATGCTGGCATTGCAGGATTGCAGCCACACAAAACCTGGGACACTCCAAGCATGACAGACAGCCCAGCAACGACAGAGAGGTGACAGCACAGGACAGACGTGGCCAGGCACGGACAGACAAACCCAGACGTGACACAGAGAGCTGCCAGCCTTGCTGGGACAGCAGTGACAGTGTGGAAAGGCTGGCTTGACTGATGGGAATCCTGCTGACAGCCTCGGGGGCAGCAGCTGGAGCAAGGAGGCTTTTCTGGTGCTGCAGCACAGAAACACCCGGCTGGACACTACAACATCCCTTCCTCCTTCCTTTAGGGATGAACTCCTGTGGCTGGTACCACAGGTAACATTTCTGCAACACAAGTCTGGACCCAACAGTGGGAAAATGTAAACAAGTTGTAGGAAGAGAGGTACAAGCAAGAAAAGCAAGTGCTTCTCTTGGGAAAGGAGTTACAGCATGAAGGTGGATGGGTAACCTTGAGGATTGAAGAGCAGAAATACTCCCATGGACTTCTCATGGAAGGGAGAACTCAGTGCCCAAGGAGACACAAGAGAGCTGCAAGCAAAGATAAAAAAGCATGTTATTATTCTGTTTAGGAGCATTTGCCCTTGGGACACCATCCCAAGCTGTACCTCAGACTCCCCTCTGGGATAAGGTGATCCCACTCTCCAGTCACAGCCTTGAGACTCATCTTGAATGCAATCCCACCGAAGCCTCAACAAGTTATTCTACAAAATCAAAGCACACTTTCTGCTGTATCTCTCCATTTGCTGAAGCTTATTACATTTGCAAAAGATTAAATGAACTATCTGGCTGTTTCCAAACAAGCTGCAATTGCTTTTGCAGCACTGTATGCACAGGGGGAAACTTAAAAAAGATATGCAAAAATGGTGCAAGACTTTCTTCAACAGCCTCCTGAGCCCCTCAGCACACAAGGCCCTACTATTACTGATGTTACAGGAAAGTGCAAAGTACAGATGAGAGATTCATCCCATCTGCTCTGGCTCTGGCCTCACAACAGAAATTCTGTTGGTGGAGGAGCCAACACGTGTAGCACTTGGCAGAAAACTCAACTCTGATTCTGTTGTATAAACCTTTTAATTTTTATTATGGTAAAAAGAGGAGGGAGAGAGGGCAGAGTCCTGGGGAGTTCATATGAATTGCATGACCACCCCACTTCCTGGAGGACATTCCTTGTTTTTTGCATATGCACATGAGTACAGATTAGTCATTTAGCACACAAAGATAATTTTCTTTGCTGCACATCAGCCAATATGGTACATGCCAACTGCAGCAAGAACAGCAGATGAAAGCCACAGACACAGTGCTAAGCAACTTGTTCAGCAATGCTCGCATTCACATGTAAACAAGAGAGATGAGAGCTGCTTTCCCAAGGCCCTCACCAGGGAGGAATATTGGGACAGTCTCACCCTGGGGTTTGTGTGTACTCTCCCTTCTGGGAAGCTGACATGGAATACACTGCCATTAGAGTCCTCAAATCCCCATGGAATAAGGGACCAGGGTTAAATAGAACGTTATAAACATCCTTAATGATTTCGGAAACCTATAAGGCCTTGGAGACTCTGAAACTGCAGTTCTGGAGTGCAGAGGAGGAAACCAGCATAGGATCAGGGCCAAGAAAATGTGCTTATGCTTCTTGCAGCCCTGTGTGTCAGAAAGCCTGACTTTCCCTTAAAAGAGCTGATGATTGCAAAACACTCTTTTCTCTCCACGAAGTTAACAAAAATTATAAAATTTGGGACTTTTTTTTTTTTACAGAAGTTTTCACCCACGAAGATGCTGTGGAATTTACAAGCTTCCCTTGCTAAGCAACACAGACATGCAAGTGTCATTGTCTCAGCTGCTGAAAAAAGAAATGAGCTCAAAGGAAAGGGATAGCTCTTGAATGGCACACAGCATTCCTGCCAGATCCAGCTCCATCAGGCTAGCCAGGACAGCTCCAGGTTCCACCAGAGGAGTCATCTGCTTTGGTGGAGGGAGAAGGAAGCATTCATTTCTGACAGAAAAATGCTACAGCCAATTAAAAGAAGAAAAAAACCAAACCCAAATGATGAAATAACACAGGACTGGGCTTGTTCTCTCCAGCAAACCAGGCAAAAGGCATCGCAGCAATGCACAAATGAAGAAGACACAGTGGCAGATTTCTACAATACTTGCTGTCACTCCTTTGCCTCCTTGAAACTTGCTTTGTTAGTCCTTCAAAGTCTTGTCTCATTAAATTCCCTGTCACTGTTCCGTTTTAAGAATGTCCTTGTTAAAACGAAAACACCTGTAAGCCTTCCCTGGGCACTCTTGCCTCTTATTGGGAAAAAACACATGATCTTGGCACTTACTCAATCTAAAGTGACAGATGCTGCTGAAGAAAGTACAAGAGAACTTCCCAGCCTCCTGCAACTCAAAATTCTACATCCCAAGCTGTAAAAATACAGTAAAGAATAGCAAGAAAAGAACATAAAAGCTAAGGCTGTTTTCTTTCTGGTTATGTATTTATGGAATACTTGCTTTGGAACAACGGTGATCGACATTCCCAGTTTCTGTTGTGCTTTCCTGGTGTCCTTGAGTCAGCTGCAGGTACCCACATTAACCAGCTCTGCTCTAGGAATGAGCTGCCAGTTAATAGTGGCTGCACTGACAGCCAGGGAGTTCTGACATGTAAGACAGGTCCTAAACACACACACACTCACACAGACACAGACACACACACACACTGGCTTTTGGGACAGCTGATGCAGTTTCACTTTTGGCAATGGAATATTGCATTTGTAAAAAATACAGATTTTTGGCTACCAATGTTAAGGTAGATAAAGTTTTGACCTTGAACACCACGGCAGTGTCAACTTAAGTACCAAGTGTGTGGGACCAGAACCAGGGCAGAGCCCCCAGCACGTGGAACAGCACAAGAACCCACAGCTAGAAATGGCAGGCAAGGAGCGTTTACAGATTTAAGCCTCAAGACAATCCATCCCTGGTGCGCCTCCCCGAGCAGCAGACCAGGTTATTTTGTTCTCAGCCCTGGCTGAGCTGTTGCAGGCTCTGTCACACCACCTGCATGCCTCTGTCATGCCCATCCAGCTGCACTTTCAGTTTGTGGAGCTCCTCGATCTCTCGGTTGTGCCGCTCTGTTTTGTGCCGCACCAAGGAGCGGTAGAAGTGGATGGTGAAGACGACAAAAATCAGACCCACGGGGACCATGATGATGGTGGACACCAGTGCTGACTGCCACCCCGCGTGGCTGCTGGGCTTCTCCACGTTGGTGGTCTCGTTCTTCAGGATGGAGCCCACAGGCAGGAATTTTATCCAGCACAGCAGCACCACCTCGGCGAGGACCAGGAGGATTCCCAGGACGGTGGAGAAGCCCCAGGCCAGCTCGATGTAGGGGTGCATGCGCTCGTGCGGGGACTCGCTGATGGAGTTCAGGTTGTGGATGTTGCTCACGGCCTCCACGTTGGGCAGGATGCAGGTGCTGATGAGGAGGGCGAAGAGGTGCACGGCCACCAGCACCGTGGTGCAGGCGCTGAAGGCGATCAGCAGCATCTGGGGGTACTTGTACTGCACCTCCAGCTGCACCTCCACCATGGCGACCTGGGGGAGGAACAAAGAGCTTGTCAACTCCTGCTGGCTTCCCTCTTTTCAGGCTTTCAGCCAGGAAAGCATCTCGATTCAGGAAGAACACCTAAGGTCAAGTACACACTCCAGAGCTTTTTGGAATGGCAGCCCAGATGGATCGCTGCTGTCACCCAGGAGGACGCACACACTGCCCGTGCTGTGGCCATTCTGAGGCTGCGGCTTTCTCAAGGAACTCGTCTCTCCTTGCCACCATGGGAACTGCCCCAAACCAAGCACCCAGCAGAAGGAGCTCATTAGATGCCACGTGGGGCTGGGAGGGAGCTGGCAGCCTGCTGTGAGCCACCATCACACCCTCTGCTGCCACTCCTTCCTTGCGGCTGCAGCGCAGGAAGTTTCAATTTGAGGCATGCAAAGAAAAGCAAAACCAAGCAGCTCCCCTGGCCAGTGGCCAGCCAGGTTTCACTACCCACCATGGGAAGCACACAAGCTACTTTAAAATTTAAGTTAGCCCATAGTTAAAATAACTGCCTTCTATTCTCAGAGCAGTTTACGTTTGTTTTTATTACAAATATGCCCAGACAAATAACTTTTAAGTTATTTATATCCTCAAATTTCTCCCTTGAGAGGTAATAACTTAGTGATACACTCAGCAGAAGTGGACAGCTACCGGCTTATGGGTCTGCTCAGCAACTCAGGAATGCTTCCCAAAACCAGAGCTATCACAAAAGCAGGTCTCTAAAGCTATTTCTACTTTAATCAAATAAAGCTTAAGAAGCAGAATATATGTAAGAGAACAAGAGGCTCTTTTGAGATCAGTTAACTGGTTTAGCATAAGAATTTTTACAATTACTTAAGCTACCTGTGAAGCAAACCAGTACTTCTGTGTGGTGGCATCCCTGAAAGGACTGCACAAACCTTCTGCAAAGAGAAGCCACGAGAGAGAAGTGGACAAGACTATCAAACATTCCTCTCTAGCAGCTGGCTTGCATCTGCAGCTGCAGTTTATGATTTGCAGAGAAGTTAACTCTCTTGGCAGCAAGGAAAACCTCTGCTGATCCCAGCTGACCTGCTGCTCCAGCACAGCACAGCTTGCTGGAAAGAAGTCCCTCTCAAGAACATCATGAGAAGGGAAAGTTTCAAGTCTGCAGCTCGATTCTGGGACACAGAAGGATTTTGCAGAACTGACTCATGATTATGTTATCCAGACTTCACATGAGACTCCTCTGAGCAGCCATTTCAGGCTCTGTATAATCACCTGCACCACTTGCTCTGGTATTACTTGTTAATAGCATTATTTAGGCACTGGAAGATTAGGGGTGTGCTCATGGTGTCCCTGCTGGAAGCCCTGGAAAGGATTAAAGGGAATGGAAACCAGCTGGCATGACTGCTGCCTTACCTGCATTTGCTCTGAAAGCCATCAGATCACAGTCAAGTCTGAACACATTTACCAGCAAGCAAGACACAACACGTGTGGAAAATGGTCAATCTCTGCATGTCTCGACTTTATAGCTCCATCAACTATTTAAGATATTAGAGACACCAAAAATATTGTGGCAGTTCTTGGGCTTCCCAGCCTTCTGTTCTGATCATGAACATGTCAGGATTTTCCCTTTGTTTGTTTGTTTTTATCGGCTCCCTGTTGCAGTTTTCAGTAGTTCTTGTTGTCCAGCAGAGAAAATCCTAACACAGGATTAGCTTCACTATCAACTGCAAGGTCAATTTAATTAGAACACATTTCACGTTGCCTTGTGTATATTCCCTTTGCAGCTCCCCTTATATTGATTAGAGAGGGAGGAGATCAGACTCATTCTCTGCTTCAGTGTACAATGAATTTGTAGAGCACTGTGCTTGCCAGTCACACCCCATCAGCCAGGAAACCCTGCAGGTGCACTGTTCATTATGGGGTGCTGTAATACCCAGAGACACTGCTGAATGGGAATTGTACCTGCATGTCCAATTTATAGCTTTATATTAAAGCTGAAAGCCTGGCTGATGTCAACATATCAATTTCTGCTTGTTATCCTTCACATGAGCAGCACTTCTCAGCTAATTGGATGTTTCCTCCCAGACTAACCTATTCCCCAGGGCGAGCTTCAGCTGTGCAATGTGATGAATTTTTAACACTGACTGATGGCTCAGTAAGAGGTATTTCAGTGAAAAACACCAACAATCCAGATAGGGCAGCAAGGCAGAAAAACAGTTCATTTAACCCAAACAAGTACTGAAAAGGTGAATGAGCTCTTAGTGCTGTACCCAGCACAGGCTGTCATGTCATTCCCTGACGGGGATAAGAGAAAGAGGACAAGCTGACATAACCCATTTAAAAATCATTAAATATGCTGCCTAGCCTGTAAAACTATTAATATGTCATGTTTGATACAATTATACTCTTCCATGGAATAGACCCCTTTATTTTAACCTCTTCCCAGAAGCAACTTTGCAAGGCTGAGCTCTCTGCCAAGCCATGGAATATTGCAGCACAGGCTTAATTTTAAGCTTGAGAATCACCCAGCTGAACTCTAGAATTACAGGATCAAGGGCTCACAACATTTTAGAATTAAACTGCAATTAAATATATGCAATGATGGTGGGTTTTAGACCAGTATAGCTCAAACTGTCCACAACAGAGATGTTCATTCATCTTGAGAAATTTAGACCTGGACAGATAATATCAAGCAAAAGGATGACAAATGGCTTAACATAAACCATGACACATTCACACAGATGGTTTGGCAGACTGTAAAAACAATCACTCCAGTAGATCTGTCGGGGGTTTTGTTTTGGTCTGGGTTTTTTTAATCAAATACATATCCTTTAGCAATTGGACAAGTATTTAGAAGATGGATTAGCTGTAATAGCTCTTATTTCCATCAGGGAAATTATTAAGGAGGTTTCCTAAGCTGCCTCTAAATTTCCTTTATTTGCAGCCTCCTTGGGGCAGATGCAGCTGCCCTACCATCCTCCTCCAAGCAGACCTGGCACTGGAATGACCCACATCCTTCTGAGCTGCCCAGTGCTCTGCCAGAAATGCCAGAGATGGTAACGAGGAAGGTTTGCATTATTCTGCACCCTGTCCAGAAGGAGCTGGATCACAGCCATGGCCTGTTGCTAAAATATCCATCAGCTCGCAATAATTTCAGCCAATATGGAGCTAACTTGCATCAAACACACCGACAGGGAAGTAAATATAGCAATAGCCAAGCCCTGGATGAGCTTTGTTTACATAGTTAAATGCACTCGAGGCTTTGGGGAAACTATTTAATAGAATCACGGAATCGTTCAGACTGGAAAACACCTTTAAGATCACAGAATCCAACCACTACACCAGCACTGCCAAGTGCACCACTAAACCATGTCCCTAAGTGCCACGTCTACACATATTTATCTCTAAATAACTTCTTTCATCAATAGCCAAAGAGGTGCTCTTATTAGAGAGTAAACATCCGTGTACTAAATTCCTGCGTATCACTGGAGAAATAACCCAGGAGGAGCAAACACCTCAGCTTTTCAATCAGCTGGGGAAAAAGCTTGCTAATAAAGAGAATTCCTTATTGCAAGAGATTTTATTTCTTATTTGCTGATTTCAGGTCCATTTCTTATGTTAGGCTGGTGAGCATAATTAACACTACTTATACCTGTGTATATTCAACTGCACTTTAAACAGTTCAAAGAGAATGCAAAACCAGTGGTTAATTTTGTGTGTTTGCCAAGGACTTTCGGCAGCTTTCTGCTGTGAGGGCTGAGAAAGCCTGCTTTGTTTCCAGAGATGTTCAGCCCTGCAGTGTGGGTGGGCTGCAAGCCCCGAGTCCCAGTGGTGCCAGTGACAGCAAACTCCAGCACAGACACCTTGTGTGACCACGCTGGCAGATCAGACCCCAACAACACCAAGTGTCCATTTAATAATTACAAACTGTCAAAGGCAAGAGTCTCAACAGAACTCCAGTTACCAGAGGCACATGGGGCATGCATGTGAGAGGCTTTTTAGAGAAAGAAAACTCCAGAGAGAAGTCTATGGGAGAGCTCCCAGCTTTCTAAAAACGAAGAGGGACCTTCTGCCCCTGCAGCACACAAGTTTGGCTACAAACCAACAAAGACTTTGTGCAAGGCTTTTAAGTGCATCTCTTGCACACAGCCACTGAGTAGAGAGCAATGACAAAGCAACTGAGCACCCTGTCCCTGCTCCAGCCTGCTCCCACTGAAACTCCCTCCTGCAGCTTTCCCAGCTTCACTTTGGGTGACCAACTCCATCATCCCAGGCTGTTGTAATATAATGGCTGATTCATGATCTGGGGGGGGCTGGCGGAGGAAAAAGCAGCGGAAAAAGCTAAAATAAACCAAGAAAGGCTATCTGGAAAGTTCCTGAGATCTGTCAGACCCCTCCAACTTCTGAGCTGCAGGATGAAACATTTCACATCATGTCCCACACCACCCAGGCGTTGCCCTCTGCCCCTCTGCTGACAGACCTCGGGAACAACCAGACCTGCCCACTTCCTGAGCAGGAAACCTCCCGCAAACTGGTTTCAATTCTCACTCCCAGTAAGCAAAAGCAGAGAGGAGATGAAGGGGCTCCCACTGACACAGCATGGCAGCGCTTTAACACACAGCTCAGACAGGCCTGAGGACTGGACCACTGCCTGTGCCAGTCTTGTTTATTTGCTCCCTCCTGACATGGGTCTGACCTATGCAAATCCCTTCCAAATAACACCCAAGCACTGCACAGCAGAAAGCAAGCACCAGGGATCACTTCCAAAAGGCAGCACTGACAAAAATACACCAGTTTTGGCTCCCTGCAGGCTGCAGAGCCCTCTGACACCAGGTCTGAGGCTCAGGGCCTCTTCTCACACCTCAGTGGCAGAACACGATCTCCCTGATCGCGCTACACAAACTTCACTTTGGCAGCCTGTGACCCAACCTCCACCTTATTTTAGACACCGTGACCTGAGAAAACACGCAGAGAAATTAAAATAACGTTCAGGACCACAGCAACCACAGGGGCCTGAAAGTGCTCCACACCCAAGAGCAGCCTCGAGTGAAGGCAGCCAGCACCGGACAGCCCCGGGGCCAAAGGAGGTCCTGGATTGTTTAACAATGCTGCTGGAGCACTTAGGATCACTTGCAGGTAGGGGATTAGTATTTTTAAAGGGCTGACTCGGGAGTGTGTGGGTTGGCTGTTAGACAGCTCATGTATCCCTGCTGCAGTGAGGCAGCCAGCCTCAAACTTTGCAGCAGCAGCAGCCAAACAGAAGCCCCCAGGCAGATGCCTCATTGTCTGTTCAGGAAACAACACCCTGCTTCTTCCCAGGAAAAAAACACTGATTAACAGTTGATTTGAGGGAACCCAAAATCCTTCGCAGTTCAAAAAAGCAATAAAACACACATACCATTGCAAATCCAGAGAGCAGAGCAGAGGTTCTGCTGGAGGCTTTCAGTTTGGCTCGGCTCAGGTACAGTTTTCTCCAGGAAAGGGCTTGGACAGAGTGGTGGTTGGATGTGACCAATTCCAGGTAGCTGCGGCGGACCCAGTCCCGATAATCCATGCCCTTTGTGCCGGGCTCAGAGCAGCAAGCAGGAGTGGAAGGATCCACTGGAACGTTCAGTTCAGAACTCATGATGAGAGAAATGCTGAGGGAACAAAACAGTCATGTTCAGGAGGGGCTGTGGACAGGATGAGCATCAACCGCTGGAAAAGCTGGAATTGAACGATGTTGCCCTCGGTCAGTGGAAAATGATGGACCAAATAACATCACACTTGGAAGACAGAACTGAGAAAGGACCAGGAAAGATTACTAAGGTACCCCGGGAACTACTCCAGCAGGAATTTGGGAAGGCTGCACAGCACCTGGATTTTCATTTCAGAGCAGGCACCTCAACTTTGCCCTTTAATTCCTTCTCGCTCATAAAAAATTGTTTTACATAAATACACCTGGCTCCCATCTTACCTTTGTTTTGAGCCTACAGTTCATTCCCCAGTGCATCACGGGCTGGCTCCAAATGAATCTCCTTAGAGTACCAAACACCAATTCAGGGAGTCACTTTTTGCTCCTGTGTTACAATGTGGGGTGTAACCAAACCGTGTATTGTGCTCCCATCTACATTTTTCCCGATGAAGTGTTAAAGGTCATTTGCAGGAGCTGCCCAGTGCACACCCGACCCCCCAGGCTGCAAGCTGAGTGTTAGATAAGGGAAGGAGGCAAACCCTTCATGACAGGGTGGTGTTTCTTTGTCTTCACCAACTGATTAACTCAGCCGTGATAATTACACCAAGCCCACGGGGGTCATCCCTGCCAATGGGCAGCTGGAACGACCTAGGCCATAAAGAACTCCCGAAAATATCCTGTGACTCATAGGATCACATCATTCCATCGTGAAATTCCCTGCCCTGGGGGAGGTACTGAACATTCCTGCCTGAATCTGACCCTGTGTAATCTGGGCAGTTTGGGGACTTGAACACTATCACCACTGGACATCCAGAGGAGCACCTGAATTTCCACACAAGGACCAGACCCTTCCACAGAACTGAGCCATCACCTCAACAGCACTGCAATCACTGCCTAATCAGTGTTGTACTCTGACTTTGTGGGTTTAAGCCAGTTTTTTTTTTTTTTTTGTATCATTGCATGTATTGTAATCTTTCTATTAAATTATAACTCTAACCTCAAGGTATGTGGGTTAATTTCTCCCGCTGGTTAACTTCCAAACCAGCACACCAGTTTTCCACAGTTAAGCCATGGTTTAGCTCAGCTCAGTTTAGGTGGGCTCAGTTCTCCCCCAAACTCCTCCAATAATGACAGAGCTGAATGTTGTATTATGTATCATGTTACCAAATGAACTTGCCAAACGTTTGCAGTGGGAAGTTAAATTTCCTGAGCTGCTCACGCTCCATTTATCAGCCACATCTGACCAAGAATCCTGTTCCCAACTTCCACAGGTGGCTCTGAGCAGAGAAAAAGGAAAGGCAATTCCAAGGGGGAAAGCAAGCTGCTTCCAGGAAATTCCACATCCTCAGAATCAAGGGATTTCACTGAGAGATGTATGAAAGCAGCAAGAATTTTTCAGGTGGTGGAAGCCTTACACCACCATGCCCCCAGGCTGCTGGCAAATGGCTCTGGTGATCACCAGACACAGAACATCCATGGAATGCTTTGTGCAAAAATTTCTCAACTCTGACAGACATCCAAAACTGACTCAGCCTTTCAAAGAATGGAAACCACGGCTCCTTGCTTAATCCCTCCACTCACAACCCCGCCACTGAGCACTGTGGTGGTGGCAGACAGAGACACCAGAGCTGCACCTTCTGGCCATAAAACACTCCTCAGCTCCCAGGAGGAGGAGATGCTGCCCAGAATCACACATGGTGTGGCACTAATTAGTCCCAGCACCACCTCTCAAGGTCACAGGCACCTTTCAGCCCTGCCTGAGTCCCCCCAGCTCCCCACGTAGGGGCCACATGGGGACAGCTAATAAAGCCATGACTGCTGGGACATTGGAGAAGTGGCAAAGATCAAAAGGACATCAACGGCCCCCAACTCTGAATGCTGTTACTAAAGGGGAAGGAAGCAGTTTCAGGCACAATAACAAAGAATAGCAAATAAAGCACTGCAGGTCCAAGATTGTCCCTCCTGAACACGAGGGGGCTTTCAGGTTCCTGCCCCCTCAGACATAACAAGGATGGTGGCACAGGATGATTCCTGGGCAGGTTTTGACAAGGCTGTTGTTACAGCCCCTGGAACACCACAGGAAGGCTCCTGATCTGCTCAGGAATTTTCAAAATATTTTAAAGTATCAAAAAAACCCCCAAACAACAAACCCAAAACAAACAAACAAAAAAAGAACAGCATAATAGAACATTCATGCCGTAATAAAAACAAGAAAAAGAACAGCGACAAACCTTCCTGCTTGATCTGTGTTTCCAGAAAAGGCAAGAATCACCTATTTTACAGAATAAAAAAGCCTCCTGGGAGGATTGGAGGAAGAAACAGTCTGTGTGCAGCAAAATTATGAAGCTGTTTCCTGTGACAACATCCTGTGTGCATCCTGCAATGTATAGTGTGGAATGAATTCAATCACTCTGTCCCCAGCTGGGACAGTGATGGCCTCTACTCTGCCATTTATTTTCATAAAATACTTAGAAACTTTCTAAGTAGGAAACTTTGACCCCTGGGACAAATTCCATTAAAAAGACAAATGAATTCAGAGGTTACAGAGAGAGGGCAAGAGAACCCAATCACATCTGCTTCTTTCCTTAGAAAAATAAGCTAAAAATACCACAAGGCTGAATTTTCACTCTGCAGCAGCTCAAGAGATGTTCTCAAATAAGTAAACAGCTTCGGAATAAAATTCATAAACACAAATGTAACCCAAACAAGCAGTGCCAGGAAGTCAAACTCACCTTGCTGGCTATGGACATGGAGGGACTGGGTGGAGGGCTCCAAGGGCTGAAACACAAGACCAAAGAAGCATTTTACACACGCTGCAGCAGTTTTACTCTGGAAATACTTTCAGCCTGTCATCTGCATCAGAGGAGGCTTATTCTGTAGATTTCACCTTCCTGCCTTGCAAAGTTAAAGGTTTAGGACACTTGTTCTTACAGAAATAACTGTCCTACAGGGTTTAACTGCACAGGACTGTTGAGTTCTGACGGGGAATGAGGAATTCTCCTGGAGACCTTTCCCTCAGGCAGCCCTGGCAAAGTCTGTCCCAGCTGTGTCTTCACTCATTTCCACTGCACCACCGACGCATCTGACCCCACTTCATCTCTGCTAGGACAGAAAGCTCTCTGTGATTCCTCCCTTATGTCGGTTTTCTTAACCTGCCAAGTGCTGTCCTTTGGAAAAGGGAAAGCCTTTGCCTGCTCACATCTCGGTGCACGTGTGGGTATTTCTCCAGAGCCGGGAACGAAGCCGGCAGCACCAGGGCCGAGCTGAGCAGATCCCCCTCCCACCACTGCCGTGCTCAGCCGCCCACAGAGCTCTGTCTCTGCAGCACTGGCAGCTCCTCTGCCTGCTTTTGGGATTCCAGCCCCCTCCTCAGCCCCAGCTTTCTGACCCACTCGTCCAGACTGATCTGTGTGTTTGTGCCAGTCCCTTCCTTCCCTGTTTAACATTGTTCAAACCCCTGCAGGCCATGGCTAAACCAAATCCCAAGCCCTGTTACTCCACCCAAAGAGCTGAAACCTCTTTCTATGTTCTCTTCTGCACTGGGACTCTCCCTGGGGTGTCAGAGTTCCCAGGCAGGCTGTGACCACCCTTGTGGCATCAGGGGATCACCTCCCAGGCTCGATGTGATCCCCAGTCCCACCACCACAGCTGAGATCCTCCGCGCAGGGCACTGCCTGAGCAGGGGATTTCTCCTCCTTCTCCTCCTTCCTGCCACCCTCAGCACACCCTGGGCAGGAGCCGATGCCACACAGCGAGGATGTCGTTCCAGCAGCAGCCTCAGTCAGGGGATCCCTCAAGCCAGGATGAGATCCCGTCCCAGCGAGGACCTTCCCCTCCAAAGGCAACCTGGACAGAGGACCTTTCCTAGGCAGGACGCAACCTCCTACCAGCGCATCCTGATCCAGCATCCCAAGGATCCTCCACAACTCCTCAGCAGGATGGGACCCAACCGCTCGATCCCCTCTTCCAAAAGCACCGTGGGCCCGGAGCTTCCCCGCACCGTGTGCTGGAGGTGTCTCCCGTACAGCCCTCCCGAGAGAGGATCCCTGCCCGGATATATCCCGTGGGACCGCCAAAGCACCGCCGGACAGGACGAGACCCCTTTCTCTGCCCTTTCACCCGTCCCTCCAGGTGCAGGATGACCGCAGTGGGCAGGATGAGGCGCTCACCCCCACCACCATCCCGGCACGGAATTCCCGGCACACAGCGTTCCCCCCACCCCGCCCCGGGCAGGGGAATCCCTGCTCAGGCAGGATAAAACCAACTCAACTCCCCAGCACCCCGGGCAGGACAGCCCCTCTCCTCTCCCCGCGGGCGGAGGAGCTCCCAGCGCTGCAGGCCGAGCCCCCAGACCCCACACACGCCTGAGGGGATGCCGCCCGCTGCCCCG
>JAHLSL010000039.1:701593-733664 GCA_025920805.1 Petroica traversi | reverse complement strand
GGGATCAGCCCCCGGAGCTGCCAGGGCATTCAGCATCCCGAATCCACAGGGAAGGATTGGGATCAGCTCCTGGAGCTGCCAGGGCATTCAGGATCCCAAATCCACGGGCTTGGATCCAAATCCACGGGCTTGGATTGGGATCAGCCCCCTCAGCCCTGCCCCACGGGCTGCAGCCCCACATCACAACAGATTGGCCACATCCTGGCAGTGATTTCTCTCTCGTCTCCTTTGCCCCCGGCAAAAGCTGAACTTGTGACCCAGATGTGAGCAGCCTGTTATCTCGTTAGCCAGCCCAGCTTCCCCAGGAGCCTTTTATTAGCAGATAAACCCCCGAAATTCAGCCTGGGTCTCCGAGATGGGCTGGGAGATTCGCAGGTTAAACAGATATAAGAAGAACAGGTTTGCCCATAATTATTTTCCTGAATATCTGTCGATACTAATTAAAATTGTTTCCCGTAATTAAATTTAAAACAGCAAGGGAGAGCAAGGGGTTGTTGAAATCCTTTTCTTTTGAATCGCTCAGGGATAAAAGGGGTTTTTAAATCAAATTAGTAAAAAAATCCATTCCCATTTTCTCCCCCCACCTCCAAGAAAGGCACAGACTATGGGGTGCTTTTGGGCTGCCCTCTGAGCCTGGATGAAAATGGGATTTAGGAGGGTGCTGGGGCTCAGGGCTGTGGCTCTGTAGGTGGCTGTAAGGAGAATTCAGCATGTCCCCAAAACCCAGCCCAGCCAGTGACACCCCGTGCTGGATCAGGCAGGGAATGAGGAATTGGCTGTGCCCTAAATCCCACACGAGCCAGGACAACAGGACAGTGCTGCTCCTGCTCCCCTCCGGGCAGACCCTGCCCAGGCTGAGCTGCTTTGGAGCTCTTGCCCAGAGCTGGGGCTCCTGCTTGACCCGCAGCTCCATTTCCCTGCAGGAAAGGGGCTTGGACACAGCACTGCCAGCACTCCCAAGCTTGCCTGGGGTACCAGGAGCTGTTGGGGGCTGGAGGAGCCACCTCCCTGTGCCTGGCACTCCAGGACACCTCTCCCATGCAGGGCATCTCCCCAGGCACCAAAACTGCGGGATTTTATTTTGTCCTACACAGGAACACCCCACTGCCCCGGAATCACCGGGATCCCCCAGAGCCCAGCACCTCCAGCACAACTCTGGGAAGCAGCTCTGAAAACTTGGCTGAGGCTGCGGGCAATGACCCGAGAGCCCTCCCAGCTCAGGCTTTCCCTGCTGCCAGGGTTTGGCAGCCAAAGCCGGGCTCTTGGGAGCGGCTGCCGGGGACACCCGGACATCCCCGGGCTGCTGCAGGGTCACCAGGGCTGGGATGAGGCAGCTGAGGGGAGCTGCTGGAAGCTGCAAAACTCAGAGGTCAGTAGAGAAAACAACAGCCCCCATCTAAATGCCTGCCCTCCCTGCGAGGGATTTGGGGACAAATCAGTGAGCTTGTTATTTTTATTTTGGATGGAAGGAGGTGGCAGCTCTGCCTGAGAGACAAAATTCAGCAGCTCCAGGGGACTGGCAAGACCCAGGTGTTCTGGGGGGGCTGGAAAATCTCTGCCACAGAGGCCCCTCACGCTCCTGGCCCTCCCCAGACCCCCTCCCACTGCTGGGCTTGGCGAAAGGAAGCTGTGCCTAAAACCCAGAGCAGCCCAGCTCTGCCAGGCTGGGGCTGCTGGCATCCCCCAAGGCTGGAAAAGCAAGGAAAAGGAGGCTGAGGGGGATTTTGAGCAGCTCACCAAAATTAGCCAGGCAAATTTACACCGTTCAGCTGGAGCGCCTCTGCCAGCAGCCACGTGGGGATATCCAGAATATCCCAGGGTTTGGAGCTGCCTGGGCTCAGTTCCCGTGGTCCCTTCTCCCCAGAGCCCTTCCCAGGCCCGGGGGATGCTGCTGTTGATGGCAGCTGGGAGCTGCTCCAGCACACGGGGACAGAGGTCCTGCCCTCCCCAGCACTGTGAGACATCACTGCCTTTAGCTGCTGTAATGGGTTTCTAAATTTAGCTGCACACTCTGCCCTTGGACTCGAGCAGGACATTTCTGAGTTGTTTAATATCAAAAGTCCAAAAATAAAAAAATAAAGGAAGCAGAGCACAAAAGCCACCCAGTCAATGCATGGCTAAGTTTATTTTATCACTCGTCCAACAGAACTCGACATCTATTTTGAGTCATTTATGAGGAGTACAAGTGTGAATAGCTGCAGAAGTTTTGCAATTCCAAGACACCACATACAGCTGCTAAAAAAAGCAAATTTAACCTTCCCAACAAAGCCTCAAAAAGCAGCTCACCCTTCCCCAGATCGTGTTTCCCAGCTACTGATTTCAGGCAGCCAAAGCTCATCTCCCCCAGACATGAGGTTGATTATGGAGAGGGCCCCAGCCATGGCAGCATCACCCCCTCTCTGCATCCTGGGGAGCTTCCCTTCCATTTGGGCTGGGTTTTCCCTGCTCTGAGCGGGACAGGTACAGGTTGGTCCCTCGGGGTTCATCCCTCCCTTCAATTTATGAGTATTTTACATTTTGCTGCTGGCCACAGCTCCTATAAATAACCCCTGGCTGCCCGTGGCAGATGTGAGGCCTTTCCCTGCCTGCACGCTCCGTTAGAGCCCCGGCTTCCCAGCAACGGGGATGGGAGTGGATGGGAGTCTGCAATGAAATATTAATTGGCAGCAGGGCTGCTCTCCTGTCTACAGAGGGGAATTGTAATTGAGGACCACGTTAACGAGCTAATGCCTTCCCTCACCATGTGCAGGAAGGGGGGGGTTTGCTGGGCCCTGTTTAATTGGAGCATCTCCTGTCACCTCTGTCTCCCCAAATCAACCCAAATCAGCAGCCCCGTGCTCATCACCACCCAGCAAACCCAGTCACCAGCAATGGCTTGATTTGACTTGTGGTTCCTAAGAATCAGAAACATCTCAGCAAGGAGAGTCCAGAGCATCCCTGTGAGGTCAGGCCTGGCCAGCACCACCTCCTTTCTTGCTCTTTAAATCCTAACTATCCCTAACTCTTCCCAAAGCAGTTCCAGAAGGGATCTGCCAGTGCTGGAGCAAAATAGGAATTCTCAAATAGCGCAACACCTGAAAATGCAGGTTCAGGAGGCTGCTTTTCCTCCCCATTCTGGCTGGATTTGGCCCACCCAGTGTTGCACTGGACCCCAAACAGGGTGGGAGAGAGATGTAGATGGTAGGAGGGGTACCCCAATCTTGCATTTTCCATGAGTTTTGGTAGAGCCTGAGCTCCCTGGGACATCAGGAAAGCTCAGGAACCAGGGCTGGAAAAGGATTCTCCTTTAGCTGAAGATTTTAATTTCAAGGGTGGGAGTGGGGGGATCATTTCCTTCATCCTACAAAGCAGAAAGCAGAGCTACAGAAAAGCAGCCGGCGGGAGAGGAGGGACAGCTCCTGCCGTGGGGCCGTGTCCTGCTGTCACTGCCACATGTCACCCACGTCCCCGTTCTTGTGGAACTCGTGGAGGTGGTCAGCATACCTGGGGAGAGGGCAGAGCCACGTTAACCTGCAGCAGCTGAGCAGGAGCCACTCTCATTCCAAGGGCTCATTCCAGGAGGATCAGCACCGTGCTCTGCCCCAGCAGGGAGCTGCAGTCCCTGCACGGGTCTGACCCAGGTCTGCAGGATCACATTTGCCTTTATCAGGATTCCTCCTGGGCAGGGACTGCCCGCAGGGATTTGGGAAACACCCAAGTGAACACAAGCTGTTGCCCTGTTCCGTGAACATTTTCTCCCCCCCGCCCATTTTAATTCCAAGGGTTTAAAGCCCAATGAACTGGTGTTGTTTCCAGCACTGAGGAGCCCCAAAGCTGCTGCAGACCCCGAGCCCTGCCCAGCAGACCCCCAGGCCCAGCCCTCACTCACTTCTTCGCACAGAAGGCAGCGCAGTCCCGTCCCACGCTCTCGCTCCAGGCGGTTTTGTAGAGCACCTGCAAGGGAAGGAATGGGATCAGCTCTGCTCCCTCCTCATCCCAGCCCCTCCTCTCTGTGCCAGCCTGGCCCTGCCATCCTGTCCTGGACAGGGACTTGTGACAGGGGCATGGACTGATAGGACAAAGGGAATCCCTTCAAACAGACACAGAGCAGGTTTAGATTTGGTATCAGGGGAAATTCTCCCCTGTGAGGGTGGGCAGGCCCTGGCACAGAAGCTGTGGCTGCCCTGGATCCCTGGCAGTGCCCAAGGCCAGGCTGGATGGGTTTGGAGCAGCCTGGGACAGTGGGAGGTGTCCCTGCCATGGCAGGGGGTGGCACTGGAGGATTTTTAAGGTCCCTTGCCACCCACGCTGTGATTCTGGGACCACCAGCACAGGGAACCCCAGAGAGCTGCCGGGGCTGCCCTCAGGATGGTCAGGATGACCTTTCCCAATGGGTTATTTTTACCGGGCCAGCGCTGCTGGGGCTGTGGTGGTTTGGGGGAAGGCTCAGGGCTGCACGTGGACAGAGATGTATTTTTGGAACAGGCTTAAGGAAGGTCACAGCTTGGCTTGACTCCTTTTTACCTTCATGTTTTCATTCCAGAGCCAGGCCTGAGGAGGCACCAGGCAGAGCTGGGGTTTGGGCAGAGGGAGAAACCCTCCCAGCCCTGACTGATTCGCTCAGGCCCTGGGGATTTGTAAGCTGTAATCACCAGGGGACTCTCTGACCACACAAACATCCACCAGGGGCTCCAAATCGGGGTTAATTGAAGTCCCCCAGGACTGGGGGCAGAGATGTCACTCCCATTGAGGGGATGGATGGAGGAGCAGGAGCTTCTCCAGTTTGTGCCCAGCCCAGGCAGTGCTGGGTGCTGGATTTCTTTTGTGTCTGCACGATGTAAGATCATTCCAGCCATGTAATATTTATGAAATTCCCTTTTTCTTTTCTCTCTCTCTCTTTTTTTTTTTTTTTTTTTTTTTAGGCTAGAGCTTTAAAGTTTAATGATGTTTAACTTTTTATTTCCTTTGCTCCTTTCCTCACCAAAATAACTTTGAGAGCAGGACAGAAATATTGTTGTGATTTGGCTTTCATCTTGTTTCCTCGTTTAATTATTGATGATTTGTTTGGCTTTTTTTTTCTCCCAGAAATGACAAATAAACTTCCAGAAACTGTGCAAGGAGTTTGTACCATGACAAACTCCCAGGAGATTCGGGCTGGCTGAAGCCTCCATTCCTACCAAACCTCTGCTTCTCTACTTTCAACTCTAGTGTAGAGCTGGGGAAACTTGAAAACTACAGAAAAGCAGACCCACAGGGCATGTGAGGAGCATGGGGAGAGCCAGAGCTCATCCCTGGAGAGGCAGCAAATGAGCTCCACTGAGCAGGAGGTTAAGGATGCACCCAGGAATAGGAAACTGGAATTCCACATGGTCTAGAGCCAGGCAGTGTGGGCTCAGGGGGATGTATTTTATTCCTAAAATAACTTCTGATATTACATTCACAATAATTAACCAGATCCTGCTCCCCACCAAGCAGAGGACTGGCTTGGGATCACACTGAACTCTGCGTGAGCTCCTGGCACGGTGACACCACAACCCCATGGCTGTTCCCAGGAACAGCAGGAACACACAGACAGCTCCCAGCTCCTGCCCTGGGCAAGGCTGTGCCCACCCAGGGTGGGATTCCCACGCTGTGGAGCCAAGGGGGACATTCCTTGGCATGTCCATGTCCCACGCTCCCAGCCCTGCCGTGCCTGCACTGACACAGCAGCTCAAAGCTCCCTGAAAGCAGCCCAAATTCCCCCTGGAGGGGCTGACAGGAGATGTTTCAGCTCAGTGCCCACCCCTGTGCCCCCACACTCACCAGGAAGACGAGGCAGTGCAGGAGCAGGGTGTAGAAGAAGGCCACGGTGCGAGCGGTCTTGTTGGACAGGACGAGCCGCCCCTGCAGAGGAGCAGGATGGAAAATCCCATTTTAATGTGGGCCACTGGAAACCAGCTCTCCTCCAGCAGGCTGGGAGAGGTCCTGGCCAGGACTGGGAGCCCGTTCCTGCCAGGCCCTACACAAACATGCAGGGAGGTGGTGTTTGCCACTCCCTGTGCCCACCTTGAGCAGTGATGCTCCTGCAGAGAGGCTGCACTGGTGCCTTCCCTCTCAGCCCCAGCCTGCCCAAATTCAGGGGTTCATGGCTGCCAAGGGTGGGCTTTCCCCCGCTGGAAACTCATCTGGGGGTTTATCCTGAGCAGCTTTAGCCCAGCTCCCTCCAGCAGCTCCCCCAGCCCCTGCTGTGCCAGCCCTGCCTCATGCCCGCTCCGCAGAGAAACCCTGGCAGTAATTAAGCCTTGCACATTTTTAATTCATGAGCTCAAACAACTTTGTGATTTGCAGCGTCCCCTCCTTGCCTGCTGGGCAGGGCACAGGAGCCAAGGCTGTGCTGGGCTTCCCAGAAGCTGCTCCTGCTGTTCCTGGTGTTCCCTTGCTCTGGCTCAGCAAGGTCTGTCCTGCAAGGTTTGCTCTCCGTCCCTGCCCATCCTGTGCCACCCCACAGGGCTGCCCAAGCTCATTGGGGCTGGAACCTGTGGGGTCAGCATGGAACACCCTTCACTCCTCATTTTGGAGAGGCCACTGAACCACAGCCAGGCCCTGATGGTGCCTGAGCCCTTTTGGCACATCACACCGAGATCCCAGTGGGAAAACCTTGGTGCCCATCCCTCCAAAAGCACAAAAATCAGGAGCAGCCGAGGAGGGGCTTGCAAAGGACGGGTCCTGCCTTCTTTCACAGCCACTCCTTATCCCTGCTGCAACCCAGGGACTCATTATGGACATGAGCACATTCCCCAAACACCAGGCAGGCTTTCCAAAGCTGGCATGAAAACCCACAGATCTCCCACCAAACCCATTCCGGGCTGAAATCGTCTTTGCTATTCACGGCCACGGCGGAGGCTGCTGTAACAAACAAGATTATGTTCTTAAATATTCCCAAGGAATAACTCCCCTAAGTCAGTTTTTTTTGTGAATGCCTTTCATTAATTCTCCGTGGTGCTGGCACACCACACAATCCATATTCATGTTGGCATTTGCTTGGTTTTTATGCAAATGACAACTGTGCCTTTATTAGAGGAGATCTCTGTGCTCTGGGGCTGCTGCAGCCCCCAAGCCTCACCTTCAGCTCCCTTGTGCTGGGCAGCCAGGGGTTAACTCAGCCAAAACCCCATCCTGAGCCTGCTGCTAATGCCACGAATTCCAGAATAAGTCAGATTTGCTCAATAATCACGTTTTTAGCTCAGAAAGTTATACCCTAAGAGACGGCAGCCCAAGCCTGCAGTGGCAGCAGTCCCCTCCTGCCCTCCCTGGCTCAGGCCAGAGCTTCCCCAGGACTTTCCCTGAGGATTTTTTGGGAGGAAGAGCCGGAGCAGGAAGGATCAGGGCTTGGGAAGGGGTTTTTATGGAGAATGCAATGAGAGGCCACCGTGTCCCTGGGGTGTCAGACCCTCTGCAGCCCCTCACACTCCTCCCCACATGTGTGGGGTGCTGGGGCTCTCTGGGGGTTTGCCCCTGGCTGGGGGTGCAGCCCTGAGCCCCCCCCGAGTGTTACAAACCAGAGGAGAGCTTGGAATCACAGAATGGAATCAGAACTGAGTAGGTCAGAAAAGACCTCAAAAATCCTTGAGCTCCCCCAGCACTGCCAAGCCCACCACTAAACCACGTCCCCAAGTGCCACATCTATGTGTCCTTCAAATCCCTCTGGGGATGGTGACTCCACCACTGCCCAGGGCAGCAGGGCTGGGCCCTTCCCACTGCCCAGGAGCCCCATTCCCTTGCTAAAAACCTCTCAGCTGCCCCAGTGCTGGCAGAGCAGCCACTCACCATGCTCAGCGTGGCTTTATCCCAGGGACTGAGGCTCAGGTACTTCCTCTGCCGTTCCTGCAAGGAAACCACACGAGATCTCGAGGCTCAAAGGGCTGTTTTGGGGTTTGCAATACATGGAAGGAGCTGTGTGCCCCAGGATGCTCCTATTTCCCCCCTGCCCCCAGCCACCATCTGGGCACAGTGACTTTTATTTATGTTTTGTTTTTGAACACAAAGGATGTTTAATGCATTTCATGCTATCAGAGTGCCCTGATTTCATCTGGGCAGGATCCCAGAGCACACAGAGGGTGCTGGGGGGGCTTTTACCTTCCTGCTGAAGGAGGAGAAGGGGTCCAGGCGTTCCTCGTACTGGGAGGAGTAGCGCTGCTCTGTGTCATCCCTGCTGCTGCCCTGTGGGAGCAAGGGCAGGGTGAGAGCAGCAGGGACAGCCAGCACAAGCACAGAGCCCCCGGGTCCCCCCTTGGGAGAAATGACCCCCAAAGGATGGAGCAGATCAGCCCCACGGGGCCGATGGCATCTGTCCCCTTCAGAGAGGAGAAGCTCGACAGGAGCTGCTGAACAAAGTCCTTTCTTCACAGAATTCTGCAGTGGTTTGGGTTGAAAAGGACCTTAGGTTGTTACATCAGGGGATTTTGCCATGAGGACTCCCTGTTTCTCCTGTGTCTTGCTATTTTTGGCCCTTTCCATGAAATAATTGTCACCTGTGTCATCCTCCCAGAGCTCATCTGGGTGACTGCAAAGCCTGCCCTGAATTCCTGTGCTGCAGGGCCAGGTAGGAGGGAGGCAGAGGTTTAGGAGGAGGAAATCATTGTTCAAACACAGAGCTGTTATAAGCTGGGAAAAGGGCAAGGAAAATGAAGAAAACCCCTTGAAAGAAGCGAGAGATCCAGGAAGGTTCAGCCAGGCTGGATTTTATATTTCCCCTGGGACAGAGATCCCCCTTAAGCAGCCACAGAGAGCCCTGAGGATGCTCCTGCAGCCTCCCTGCTCCTCCTTCCTCCAGCTCTGCAGGAGCCGCACATTGCACCTCATTCCTGCCCGAATCCAGCCTGGAACCAGCAGATGCTGCCCAGCCCTGGGCACAGCCCTCTGCAGGCTCTGGCTCTTGCGGTGCAGATCCAGCCCTGTCCCAGCCCTGTCCCTGTGTCACCTCCCGCTCCTCCATCCCCGAGGCTTCCCGGAGCTGTCCCCACCTGCGAGGGCTGCCCTGCCCAGCCCCGTGGCTGTTACACCTCTGTGCAAACCTTTAGTAACCCGACCCTGGGGTCACCGCGCTGAGAGCAGAGCCCGATTTGGGGACGAGGAATTGGCTCAGCCTGGCCCTTGGTGCCGTGATCCTCGCCGGGTATTTTTAACGCGTCACATGCCCCATTAGGGGTGAATTATGCAATCCCCGGCGCTGCTGCCAGGGAGGGCTCTGCTCTTTAGCTCATGGCAATGGCATTCAGGGGTTGCCTTGTGGCACAGGATAAACTTGGAGTTGATATTCCGCGGGAGAAACGGGGAAACGTCACAGGGGACGACCTGGCGGCATCAGGGGGACATAAAGAACCAAATAAGGTCCCTCACAGCTGTAGGAGTTTCCCTGCCCCAAATGCTGTTAAAATATCCCTCGACAAAACAGACTCGGTCCAGGCAGCAGGGAAAGGCAGCAGCCAGGGGGAGGGATGGCAGGGACTGGGTGACCCCTCTGCGAGTGGCAGTTTGTCATTTTTAAGGAAAGCCCGAGGTCAGGAGAGCCCGGCTCTGCCCAGGGAAGTGCTTGCACTGGAAAGCTCCCAGGCAGCAGCCCGAGCCTCCTGCAAACCCCCGGGGATGAACTCCTGAGGGTCACAGCACGGGCAGAGCAGGTGCAGCAAAGTCTGCTCCCCTCCCCAGCCTCCTCCGGGCATTACTGGGATGATTTCGGGCTGGTTTCTTCTCTTTTGTCTTGCTCAGGGAGCAGCTCTCCCTGCTGGACACAAGAAGGTCAGGAACGAGCCAGGTTGGAAGGGATGAATTATTTTCCAGGCTCTGCTGCAGGGGGTCCCAGTTTAACCTCTGGCAGCCTGGCCAGGCAGAAATCTCCACACGTGGCTGCTGGAGCACCACGCTGGCAGCACTGAGCATCAGAGGGGTGTGGCAGCTCTCTCAGGGTGGAGATTTGGGCTTCTGGCTTTGCAGATGTCAAAGACCCCTCAGCACAGCTCCAAAATGCCTTCCTGGCAGGGAGGTGGTGTCCCCGCTCCTCTGCACAGAGCGCTGCACCTTTCCCACCCCAATCAGCTCCAGTTTCACCCAAGCTGCTCGTTGGCAACGTGCAATTTCTGTGTCTGGGGGCTGTGTGGGACAGACAGACGGACAGACGGACACTCACCCGGCCGGGGTAGCTCTGCAGGAACTTGATCTTCTCGTAGAGCTTGATGTTGTCAGCTCTGAGGTTGTCCAGCTCGCTCTGCAGGGCGTGCACCGTGTGCTGCAGCATCCGGTTCTCCTGCTCGGGGGGGAAAAGGGTGTCCAGCCAGGGGTCAGTCCCTGCTCAGGAATTAAACCCCCTGGCTTTGAATTCCAATTGCTCCCTAATGAAAACTGTCCCAGGTGTGCAGGACGGGGCTCCCAGTCCTGACCCATTAAGATCCCCACCCCTCAGTGGCCAAAGCAGGGCTGGGGCAGCCAAGGTGGCTGAAGGGGCTTTCGGGTGGGATTGTGGCTCCCGCAGGCACAACCTGACAGCTTTGAAAAGCTTATTTTGAGCTCTGCTTCACTTTGTTACCCCAAAATGCATTCTCTGCCTGCTTTTCCCATGGCAGCCCCAAACACTGTGCCAGGGGCCGAGCTCAGGGACACAGGGATTTATTTGGAGCCATCCCTGAGCTGGAGCAGCACGGACGGGCTGGGCAGGCGCTGGTTTTGCTCCCAGCAGGATGAATTTCCCTTTTCTTGGCACAGAATCCCTGCAGGTCAGCAGGGCAGCCCAGGCTGGGCCCTGCAGCCCCCCAGGCTCACTCACCCCCTCCAGCTCCTGGTTCTTGGCCCGGAAGCGTTCCCGCTGGCTGGAGATGATGGAGAGGAGCGAGTCCACCTGGCCCTCGGGGAATGAGGTGCCAGGGGATGAAGGGGGACCTGAGGATGAGGTTTTACGTGAGAGATGACCTGGTAGATGGCCACCCATCCACCCCAGGGGCTGGCTCAGGGCCCTCCCACTCAGGGACCTTGGGGGCACCAGATAAAGCCCTGTGCACAGTCATTACAACCTGGAATATTATTTATACTTTTTTTTCTGTTTTTGGGTTTGTTTTTTTTTTTTTCATTTTAGAGCACTTATCCTGAAAGTGTGCAGGAAAACCAATTGCATGAATCTGGTGCAACCCATGGCTGCCTTTCCCTGACCCCAACCCTCCCCATCCCTGCCAGACTCTCTCTTGTAGCTTCTGCAGCAGCTGCAGCATTAAAATAAATCCCCAGAGCCCAACCAGCCCCTCCACCCACACTCCTCTCTCCCCTACCCCAAGCTCTCCTCCACCCCAGCTTGCTATGCCCAGCACCCCATTTTTTGGGTTGCCCCCCGTGTTTGGGCTCTGTGGGTGCCTGGGAGCTGTGGCCACCCCTCCCTGCTCCTCCTTCCTGGCAGTGGCATCCACAGGCAAGGAGAAATGTGTCCCCAAGGCCATGACTCAACCAGCAGCACAGAGCAGTTATTCACAGAGCAGGATGGGTGGCTGCAGGTTGTTTAGCTTGGTGGGACTGTTGCTGTGATATTGTTTATCTTGTGTTTTCAAAACCTTTCAAAACAAACAAACAAAAAAGCCCAAGTAAAAAAAGAAAAAAAAAAAGGAAAGGGAATGTTTTGTTGGTTTTTTTCTTTCCCAGAGGAGCAAAGAGTTGTTTTTTTTTTTTTTTTTTTGATTCATTTTCTCCTGCAGAGCTCAGCACAGGGGCTGAGGCACAGGAAATGTTTCACTGGCTGCTCTGGAGGGGTTTGGTGTGGGAAGAGCAGGAGGCAGAGCACAGAGCTCAGGGTGTTTGATCCAGCCTGGCTTCACCAGCTCAGCACAGAGCCAGGCCTGGCACATCCCTGCTGCCCCCTTGGCAGGAGCCAGAGGATGGGCATGGAAAATTGTCCCAGTGAGGGACACCCTGAGCAGCTGATGGCTCAGGAACATCCTCAAGCTGCCATCCCTGGAGAAATGATCACCCTGCCCCTGGCTGGGGTGGCCCAGCCCAGCTTGGCTCCCCCTCTCACCATAAAACAGCGCCGTGGCCTCCTTGATGGGCTCGGGGATCTTCTCCAGGCCGGGCGTGGCCGCACCCTGGGTAGCACAAGCAGAAGGGATTCAACATTTCCCACGCACCCAAAGGTGCCTGGGCAAACCCACCCCTCCTGGATCCTGCTGCAGCCTCATCCCTGCAGCACAGGCACTCTGGAGGGATCAGGACTGACCCAGAGTGGAAAGGCTGGTGTCCAACCCCAATCCCAGCCTTTGCCCGGGAAGGGGAAGGGCTGGATGGTCCCTGGATGGCACTGGTACCACCCCCTCCCACACCAGCACCTCCCGTGGCACGGGCACCACGCAAACTCTGCTGGGTGAAATATCAGAGCAAAGAAAAGGAAAAAAATTTTAAAAATGCAAACAGGAGGTGAACACTCCCCCAGGCCTCCAGCTGTGGCAGCCAGGCCGGGCCATGGGCAGGGTACCTCAGCATCCGGGCGGTGCACAGCAGACAGGGCCTGGATGGTGCTCAGGTCGTGCTCCAGCTTGGCCACCAGCTCCTTCTGGCCAGCCAGGGTGGCCACGGCCTCGGTCAGCTGGATCTGCAGCTCAGCACAGCGCACTGCAAAACAGAGCCAGGGCTGTCACCCCAAACTGTGCCCAGAGACACCACAGAGCTGAGAACGCCCTGGAGCAGCAGAGCCAGCTCAGAGCAGCAGCCCTGCTCTCTCCTCATGTCTGGGGGCAGCAGGAGGGAGCAGAGCAGCAATCCCTGCTCAGCACCAGGGCCCAGCTCTCCTTGGGGATGCCCCAGGGTGGGCACAGTCCCCGGGCAGGAGCAGAGCCACATCCCAGTGCCAGAGGCAATGGCTCAGCCTGCACTGCTACAGCGGCTCCAAAGCATCAGCCAGGTATTTTTGGAGCCCCAGGGGCAGCTCCAGCATCCTGGCTGGAGAGGGACAAGGGAAGCTGAGCTCTGAACTGATCCCCAGGTCTGGGAAAGCTGATGGAAAAGGCTCCCCTGGCTGTGGGGTTGGGAGAGGCACTCACAGGGCAGATGGGGTTTGGAGCAGGGTGGGGACATCCCCCAGGAGGGGCTCAGGTGGGATGCTCCTGCCCCAGGCACGGGGCCAGGCTGTGCAGCCCCCGGCGCTCCCGCTCAGCCAATTTTCTACAAAGGATCCCTCTTTCCAGCTGCCCCCCAGAGTAAAACCTCACCCTAAACCACAACAGGCACTGCTGGAATGCTCCAGGAGCAAAACAAAAACCTCTCGTTCCCCTCACGTAACCCCAACCCAGATGTGGAGCAGTGCAGAGCTGCAGCTACAGCAGAGGCACAGGACCAGCACTGCAGGGCAAGCTCCCTGTTCCACTGGCACATCCATCCCAAATCTGTCCTGCAGCACAAATCGACTTCTTTCACCTTTCTCCCTTGATGCCAGCAGTGTCTGGGCCTCTCCCTGGCTGGAAAACCTGCTCAGCTCCAGGTTCAGAGCTGGTGTTTTGCACTGCCAGCACCTCCACTGTGGGGATGCAGGATCTGTCCCTCTGTGCCTGCATTTCCAGGTGGGTGAAAGCTCAGGTCCCAGCTGTTCCAGTCCCTCCCTGATAATTCCTGTTGTAATTATTCCCCTGAATTCCAGACAGCTGAAGGGCAAAAAAATTCCTCATTTATCAGCAGCCAGGGAGCAAGAAGTGCAGAGCTTGCCTGGGGAGCAGCCGTGCTTGGGGGGCAGCGAGGGCACCCCCAGGGCTCCTGCTCTCTCTGAGCCTTCAGCCAAGGTGTGCACAGCTCAGTTCCAGCTCTCCCAGTCCTGCCAGGCTGGGAAATGCTCCTCACTCCCTGAAACCTGCTGTGGAGGGAGGTCCTTGCTGTGGACACAGGGCTGGACTGAGGGCAGCGATGATGGAGGCTCAAAGTGATGCCCGAAGTGACAGATTTCCAGCAGTCAGGGTCTTTGCTGGTGCAAATTCCCCTTTTTTTTGTAGATGCGGCACTTGTGGACATGGTTAGTGGTGGGCCTAGCAGTGATGGGGTAATGATGATCTTAAAGGTCTTTTCCAATAAGAAACTCAATTATTGTGTCCATGTAATAGAATCACAGAGTGGTTTGGGTTGGGAAGGAACCTTAAAGCCCATCCCATTCCACCCCCTGCCACGGGCAGGGACACCTTCCACTGTCCCAGGTGCTCCAAGCCCTGCCCAGCCTGGCCTTGGACACTTCCAGGGATGTGCCAGGGCCTCCCCACCCTCACAGGGAAGTATTTCTTCCCAATTTCCAATCTAATCTCAGACTGGATAAATTTCTTTCAGTTTAAAGCCATGCCCCTTCCCATTTTTTCAAAAGGACCAAGCCTCACCACAGGGAAAGAGAGGTGGCACATGCTTAGAACACAATACATGGATTTATTTTTCCCCCTTTGCATATTTGCATTTTAGAGCCCCAGTAAAAGACTCAGGCTCGAGCAGAGTTGTGCTAAAGGCACATCCCACTGGAGGTCAGTGTTTCTCCAGGAATGGGGAATCGCTGCCTGCTCCAAAACATGGGTGGCCTGATGCAAAATATTTGCACCAACAAGATTTGGAAAGAAGAAAATCTCTTCCCTACGGTTAATTAGCCAATTGGCTGTCTTTTAAAATGGCATTAAAATGTAATTGGGAAGCTATTGCTGGCCAAACAGGGGCTGGGGGGCCGAATTCTGCACAAAGCAATGCTGAGCATCCTGTCCACTCACCACACTGGGAGTTACCTGGGGCAGGACGTGTTCCCTGGCCTCCCAAAAATCCCCTGCAGAGCTGAGCTTTGGAGGCTGCAAAGGAGCCCAGCCCTGGATCCCAGTTCCTGCACATTTCTTTTAAATGATGCTTTTGGCTTCTGAGTTACACGGACGGAGCTTTTCAGCTTAAGAGACAAAAGGGTCACCACAGGAACAGAGCTCTCAGTTTTAAAGGAATCTGAATCCTTCCTTCCCTTGGGTTTCATTCGGCCAGTCCCCCACAAACCATCCCTGCAAACAGCAAAGGCTGGAACCCTGTCTGACACTGACAGCAGCCAAAGGCACGGAGCTTCCCTCTCATCTCCCTGCCAGTGTCACTCCTCACAGCCGCTTTTTGGTGGGTTTTTTTAATCATAACTTTCCCTTTTCTCTCATCACTAGTGTGCCAGCTCCTCTCACCTGCAGCAGCAGGGGCAGGGCTCTGCCAGGCAGGGCAGCTCAGCCTCTGAGAGCCACCAAAAGGGAAGCTGCCTTTGTCCTCCCCGAGCTGCTGAGCTGCCCTGCCCTCGCCCTGACCCCTCAGAAGTGCAAACACCTCAAAGGCAGAGAAGAGAGAGCTGCTGCACAAGGTAAGGGGACACAGGAGGTGAAGTCCTGGGGAAAGTGGGTTTTAAGCCACGTCTCTTCAGCCTCGAACTCTGCCAGCTCTGGCTTTTAAAAAGCCAGGCCTGACATTGCCACGGCCTTATGAAAAAAAAAAACCCAGAAGTGCAGGGCCTGGGCAGCCCCAGCCTGGCAGGAGCTGCCTTGGCTGGTGCCACCCTGGCACAGACAATTCTGCTTTCCTGTCTGATACAGAGAATGAGAAGCTGAGCCTGGACCATTCCCAGCCCTGGAAGTGCTCGAGGCCAGGCTGGACGGGGCTCTGAGCAACCTGGGCCAGAGGACGTTGTCCCTGCCCATGCCATGGACTTGGTGATGTTAAAGGTTCCCTTCCAACCCAGACCATTTAATAATTCTATGAGATCCTGCCAACCACTGAATGAATACTCACAAAGAGCCTCTGCCCAAAGAAAATGCTCTAAAGAAACGCCTCTTCTGGGAATTCTGTGTGCCCAAGGGGCACAGCCATGGATGACAGGCCATGGGATGAGTTTCTGGAAATCCCATCAGGGATCTGTGTGGACAGGCCATGTGCTGGGGCACAAAGGAGAAGGAACAAAACCCAAATTGAGAATAAAAGATTTACGTGAGTCTCTCACACTTCTTCATTGTGAACAGCCCTGTCAGTCTCCTGCCACTCCAAAGCTGCAGTTAAATCCTTGAGGTGATTATTGAGGAGAGCCCTGGAGCCCCAGCTCCAGGCTGGTGGGGAGCAGGGCCTGGCAGATGCAGGGGCTCATTGTCCCCGAGACCACGAGCCCAGAGCAGCAGCAACTCTGACTCCTATAACAAGCCCCAGCAACTGGGCTCCCTTGGCAAATCATCCAAAATAAACAGCATCTGTTTTCACAGATGGAGAAAATTAAGACGTACCAGCAACTTAGTTTGAAGTTATAAGGCCAGACATAAATAAATGAGAGGCAATCTTTCCATAAGATGGTGGCTTGATTACTGAGGATACAGACAGATGAATAAATCACCTTGGGGTGAGATAGGCTGAAACTTGCTACACATCCATGGGACTGGGGTAATGCTCATGTGGATCCTCAGAGCCCCGAGGAAAGGAGAGGTAAATGGTGCAGCTGAAGGGATCAGGGCAGGAGCTCACACATGGGCAGTTATGGCAAATTAGCTGATGCTCTGCAAGTTCACACCCTGATTTGCCTCGTGGAACTTTTTAATCTCCCTCCCTTACTGTCTGGCCTCCCTAAATTTACATAACTGTAAAAAAAAAAAAAGAAAAAAGAAAACAAGCTGAGAAGTGATGTGGCACGCTGGGAGCTCTCTTTGAAAAAGTCAACTGAAGTGCACTGAAAGCCACTACTTCAAAGGTTTGAAGTCTATTTTATTGACTGGAAGGAAGATGATGGTGAGATAAGTAAACCTTGGAGTGCCTTGGCACGAAGGCTCAAAGCTGGAGCTTCACTCAACACAAACAGGGGAGTCTGAAGGTGCCAGGGCAGGAGCAGAAGCCAAAGGAAGAAGCAGGAAACTGGGTCTGCCATGGACCCCTTGATTTTCCCAGCTTGCTCACCTTTCCCAGTGTTGGGCCACTCCAGGTCATGACTGGACATTCAAGCCAAAATCATTGTTCTTCTCCGTGGAGAAAAAGTGCCAAGGCTTCTTGGCATTGCTCTCCAGGAGCCTTTCCAAGCCAACAAAGTCTCACCTCCGGCTCTGCCTGGTGCCAGAGCTCCCAAGGTTTACACATCAACTCAGGCCCAGTTTCAGGCTCTTGAAACACTTGGCATTTAGCTTTGAAGGAAGTCTGGAGAAGGCTGTTATTGCCCCAAGTCCTGCTCCCCTTCCAGGAGAATCCACGGGAGATGACTCCACCTTGACCCTGTGCTTTGTAGCTGAAGGGATGAGGAGCTGAAGGGATGAGATTCAGCCCTGGATGCACAAGTTGAATTTCTCTGCCCTCTTTTTTTCCTCTGTGAAGGTGCCAAGGGAGAAAGATCTGAGCCAAAACCCTTCCTGCAGCAGCAGGGCTGTCAAAAGCTTTTCACCATTGTCCAGCTCCATGGTTCCAGTGCTGCTCTGACCTCTCCATGTGAGGGACAACATCTCTGAGTGTGGGAGTCACTCAATCTGCCTCAACCATGCAAAGCCTTTTCCTTGGGGTCACCACTGCTGGAGCTGCCAGTAGGCTGAGAAACAGGACAGGGAGGCGTATTTATTGCAGATTTCTTTTGTCCAAGTCACCAGAGGCCTGTCTGTGGGCTCTGAGGGCAAAGCTGATCAGAGTTAAATTGTAAGTGAGAGCAGATTGTAGTGAGAAACCCAGCTGGGCCATCTGCTGAGGTGCAGCTCACCTCCCTTGGGGCAATGGAAGATCAAGGGCTCCAGAGATCCCACCAGCACGACAGAAACACACAAGAACTGGACTTTTGGGATATTTTAAAGGAACTTTTGTAGAAATCTCCAAGGAGGGAGGAAAGGTCAGTCAGCTCCAAGAGCTCCTGAGTAGCCGGAATGCCTGGACTTTTAGTCTGGGAATCATCTCAGCCTTCAGTGCTGCCTCTGGGCTGTCCTGGCTGCTGTGCCTGCCATGAGGGCATTCTCTGATCTTCTGCAGGGCTTCTGCAGGGCTTCTGAAAGGGCAGGAAAAGCAAGGAGAGGATGAAAGGAAAGGAATGGTGACATCCCCGAAAGCCATCTGTAAGTTCTAGCACAACCTCCCTGGTCCTAGGCCTGGAAAAGCTCCAGGAGGGCAGAGATGGTTTCTCTGCAGAAAGAGTTGTCAGAGCAGACATCAGAAACATCAGTGAATCCTTCAGGGAGGAATGAGCAGAGGAGCAGCCCCAGAGAGCAAGGGCTGGGCTGGCACCAGGAGGGCAGCAAGGACAGCCCCGCTCAGTGTCACTGTCACCTACTGCCAAAGAGACAAGAGAAAACAGGGACAAGCAGAGAGCAGATTGTGACCAACACCCTGAGAGACTTCAAAAGTGACAAAGGGCTGGGAACACAGCCCTGTCACCCCAGCTGCCACTCTCATTCCAAAACATCCTCTTCCTCTGAGTCCTCAGTGCCCTCAGGGCCAGCTTGGAAAATGCCTTGGGGGAGAGAGAAGGAGCCACCAAACTGCAGCAAGACAGGATAAGGGGTGACAGATTTCAGCTAAAAGAGGGAACTCAGGTGAGTTCCAAGGAAGTTTTTTCTGATTAGGATGTGGGGCCCTGGCACAGGGTGCCCAGAGAAGCTGTGGCTGCCCCTGGATCCCTGGAAGTGCCCAAGGCCAGGCTGATGGGGCTTGGAGCCCTCTGGGACAGAGAAAGGTGTCCTTCAAATGTCCCTTCCAACCCAAAGGGACTCTCTGGGTGCTCCCTCTCCCCTCTCTGGGTTTCTCTGCTGTTGCTGCCAGAGGAGGAGCAGGTGAGATTTCTTCTCTCTCTCTCCTGCTTTTCTCCCTTTCTTTTCCCATTTTGAGGGCCTGCTGGGAAGGGAAGGTTTGAAGGATCTCTCCTTCCCCTTCCTCCTGGCCCAGCCACTCCAAAATAAACAGCCCCCCAGCAAAGAAACCCAGTGCTGCTAAATAAATTCACCCTGTCAGGAGAGAGATTTCATACAAGAAGGGATTATTTCCAAGGGTACTAAGATAATTACATGGGTAACTTGGAAGAGTTCAAGAAAACAGTTTGAATTTTCTTATCAGTTTCCCATAGCTTGGAGCAAAAAGAAAATAAAATGCTCTGCTGTAATCAAATCATGTTTTCTGAAGCCCTCTGTTGGCAAGTGCACAATCCCTTCACCACTTCCATTAAAACAGAAATGCTGAGGAGAAAATGACAGCATTTCCTCATGGAAAGAAGTGGGGCTCAAAAGCACCACGTCAGCCACTCACAGCTTCTCACCTGCTGGGACCATGTGAAAAAATATCCCTTTTCCCCCTGAAAGTGAAAGTGGCTCTCACTGACAGCAGGGCAGGAGCAGGACCTTGGCCAGGACCTTTCCCATCATCAGCAAATCCCTGTAACATTTCCTGTGCAAAGCTCACCCTCCCAGCCCCAGCAGCAGCTCTGTCCCAGCAGGAATTCTCAGCTATGTCCCAGATCAGACCAGTGAAGGTCTCTGGGACCACAGTGTACACTTCTTCCAAAAAAAAGAGAATTCTGACATCCTTTTGAAGGGCTGCCCCAGTGAAGTTACAGTGGAAGATCCAGCTATCTCCATGGAAGCCCATAAATCCCTGCTGTGACCTCTCAGCTGCTTCCCTGGGGTTTGGGTTCCTAACTTCCCAAAATTAACTTTTGGAGATTTAGGCTTGAGAGAACAGCCTGGCTTAATCCCAAGATGCAAAATTCTGAGCTTCTGAGGCCAGTGCTTCCTCAAGTTTCACAACCCCTTGCTTTACGACCACCTGTGGCATTTTAGGAGTTCCACGCTGATTCCACCTGAAGAAAAGTGCTGGTTACAAATCCACAAATGAACCTACCTGAGGCACAGCAATTTAAAAGTGTAGCTGTTTAGCATGAAGTTTAAAAAAATTGGGGTCAAATTACACACAGTAATACAATTTATAGCAATCAACAGTTGCACTATTAAAGAAAAGGGGGAAAAAAGTGTTAAATCATGAACCTTTCCATCCTGTGGAATAATCTGTCACAGACACTTCAAAACCAGAAAACCACATTTATCATGAAATGAAGGCATTCAGCAGCATTTTTAGCACATTTTGAGGAGAATTCCCCCAGAACTAGAGATGGCAAAGACACACATTGGACACCAAGGTGGGGCTGGACAAAGTGCCACCCTCTCTGGGGAGGACAATCCCAGCCTGACTTCTGCTCTCCAGGACAGACTTCCCAGGACAGAACCACTGCAAATGTCCAGCCTGGCCTCCCAAGACTCCTGTTCCACAGGAACCTCCCAGGAGGAGGCACACGCCAGCCTGGTAGGAGAGATGTGTCAGGAGATGATGGAAATCAAGGCAGGCCCCCCAAAATAACCTTCAATTCACAAAAAAGCAGACATGAGCAGAGCAGGGAAAGCAGAGCACCCAGCTAAGCACAGACACACACACTCATCCTCTGCCTGACACCCAGAGCATCCAAAGAATCATTTATTCCACTACTTTTCAAAATATAATCTCACTGATGGGTTACAGCATCTGTTCCTTACCTAACGCCAAACTCCTCACTCTGTAAATACTGAGAGTATTTATAGGAACATCCCATAAGGCACTAAACGAGGAATTAATTTTCCTATAAAGGATCTGTAAAAATAAACAGCGAGCCAAATATCTGGAAAAATTCTTTGAAATTTTCATTTCTGACTCTAAAGCATTTCTGACCTCAGGTAACTGACTTTTTTTATTTTTTTAAATTAGTTGATGTATTGCTGTGGTGCTCAAAACAATCCCCCTGGTAGTCTCAGACCCCAAATAGGTATTTTCTGTTTATGGAGCTGGGTGCCCACCTCCCACTGACTGCAGCAGGACTGGACTTCACTGAACGTTTTGGGCATCTACCAGTTCAATATTGGTAACACACACACCCTCTCCCCAAAGGAACTGAGCCACAAAAAGGAAACTTTCCTCCCCTGGCCAAACACAAATCCCACCAAACCATCCCTGAGATCCCTCTGGCATCACCAAACCAGAAGCACAATGTAAATGTTTGCTGCTTGGACTCAGGTCTCACCTCAATAAAAGACAGCCCACGCGGAATTGTGTTTGTATAAAAGATATTTACTTCAATTATCACACCTAGGGTGCTAGTGAATAATAATAATAATACATCGTGTGAGTTTCATACAGTGATATTGCTTCTCCATATCATATAGGGACCGTTGTACAGTGCTGAGAACAAACATTTTATGGCTAAACCAAACAAAGACAGAAACAATGCCGTCTGCTGACGAGGGAGCGCTGCCCTGCACTGCCAGCCAGATAAACTCTTACTTTTTATGTTTAAACAAATACCAAGAAATAAAATGTTACAAAAGATGAGTCACAGCAACACAATGTGGGCTTCTCAAAGCTACTTGTACAAAAAAAATGACATTTTTTTTTTCTTTTTTTTTTTGGTCAATTGGGTCTTTGTGAGGATCTTTTTTTTTTTCTTTTTTTTTTCTTTTAAATCCGTGATTGTGAATATAACAAACAAGCTCTAAAAACATCTAAGACTTAGTGCGTTACAGAAAAAATATAAAATACTGCTAAAAATGTAAGACACCACAATACACTGGGGTAAAAACTGAGCTTATTATTAAAAAAAAAAAAAGTTCTCAGGAAAAAGTACACCACTTTCTGTTCGAGTTCATCTTGTGCTGTGTTAGTAGTCGGGGCATTTCCAAGGTCTGCCCATTCTCATGGCAAGTAGTTATTGCACAAATGCAAGGAGTTAATTTTTTAATTAAAAAAAAAAAAGAAATAAAAATGAAAAGGGACATGAGGGAAACAATTAAAAAAAAAAAAAAAAAAGAAAAAATAGAACATCCCCCCTCCCCAGCCTCCATCTGCTTTGGGATCGACGTCCAAATTTGTACGTGTGACATTCTCACAGCATTTCCAGCAAGGAATGGGAGAAAATGCTTTTCACCACAGAAATGCATAGAGTATTCCCAGAGGAACAACCTTTTGTTTGGCAGAGCTGATCCAACACTTACTCAAGGGCTTTCTTTACTCTGATTTTCAGTTTCTTTTTGGACTACACCAGAAGCAAAATAACCTGACGTGGGAAATTCGCCGGATGGTTTTGTTGATTTATTTTTTAAGTGGGACACCCTCGAAAGGCAAAGTGCAAATTTGCTTCCCAAGCCCCAGAAGTGGAGCTGAGCCCTGCGCTGGCTCAGCCCCTTCCCCTCTGCCCAGGGGGACCTGGCCCTGGAGCCCTCCCTCAGACCTGAGCTCCTGCTGGAATTGGGGCAGCCCAGCTCTTCTCCTGCTCCCCAGGGCCACCTGCCTGGGAAAAGCCTGTCTGAACTCATCTCAACCCAGCAGCAAAACTCTGTGCCACAGATCTACGTGGATTCCCAGAGCTCACACCAGGAAAAGTTGCTGCTGCACAAGGCGAAGTATTATTTTTCTTTCTTTTCTTTTTTTTTTTTCCTTGACCAACTTTTGAATGAGAAGGAAATCAGCTCTGAATTCAGAAAGTCAAACATATGCCAACAAAGATGAACATCACAGGAAACCAGTCTCTCATTTTAAATGAACACTCGTGAGTTAATTGCAATGTGCTCTGACCAGGGGCTCTGCATCTGCAGCAAATTCTCAGTAGAGGCTCTAGGAGGCTCAGGGTATTTTCTCTCTCTGTATATTTTAAGTCTCTTCTCTCACAACTGAGGCTTCTTATTCTCAGTCCTAAATTATTTTAAAAACTATTTAAATAATATTATTTATTAGGCATTTAGATAAAATACTTTTTTTTTCTTAAAAAAAAAGAAGACTGCTCTAGAAAACACAACAGGGGCACAACGATATGGATACTACGAGCCAACACCTCCTGCTCCATCTCTAGGACATCCCAAGCTTTCTCCAACATCCATTTAGGGGACAACCTGGTCTAGTGGGATTTGTCCCTTCCCATGGCAGGGGGTTGGAACGGGATGAGCTTTAAGTTCCCTTCCAACCCAAACCAGTGATATGTAAATAACTCCTGTTGTGTTTCTATCCATCAACAACAACAACAACAAAACAAACCTCAACAAAAAAGAAACTGCTAAAAATTAATCTCATAAATAGGAAATATTAGATTGTTGTCCTAATCACAAACCACCTCTGTGTATTTCACCTTGTGACGCTGCAGAGAGAGCGAGCTGGGGAGGGACGTGCTGGGGAGGGAGAGCCTGTTCTGCACAGAACCCAACCCAGACTGCAAAGGGTGCCCCATCTCCCAGAGCCAGCACAGCCCGGCAGGGGAACGGGACAGCACGTGGGGCTGATGGCACAAAGGGACACGGAGCTGCCACGAGGCTGAAGCCCACGGGGGTTTGACACTCACAGACCTTGGAGTGGAGACTGAGCCCTGTCCCAGGAGCTGCTGGAACCACCCACAGGGACACGGGGCTTTCCCTTCCCCCAGGAATCTGAATCTCCTGGAGCACAGCTCTCCCTTGCTGGCTGTGGCACAGGAAGCCCCAGAAACCAGAGTTCCTATTGCAGACTCCTCACACAGGGCTGGGTGTGCTCGGGAGCCCAGCACGTTCCAGTGTTGGACACTGGGATGCTCCTGCAGTGTTTGCTCCCCCCCCCACAAAATAAAAAGAAGTGGCTGGGAATGCTGCAAGCCAGATCACTGTGCTTTAGATTATTCTCCACGAAGAGATTAGGAAATAAGGCACATAGCTTTCCAAGTAGAGAAAGTGAAAGAGTGAATTCCAGGAAGCAAAACCTAAAGACTTAATGGGAAATGTGGCAACGCAGAGGATTTTGATGATATGCCTATTGAGTGAAAAGAAAATAATTTCAAGCTCGACTAAAATCTTTCTCCCACAGAAAAAAAGGAATGACCCATGAACTCCATCTCTCTAGAGAAGGTGAGAAGGAAATGGAAGCCCTGATCAAGGAAAAGGAAAAGTACAATAGAGATGTGACCTTGCTGATTCCCCACGCTCCCCCTTTCCAAACCAGATGCTCTAGTACTCCCTGTGTCACCTGTACCAGCATCCAGAGGTAACCAGATACTTTGGAAACACTTTTAAAGCTAGTAATAACTTACCCACATATAAATAACACATCAAAACAGCACCAAGGGTCCAACACAAGCTAATAAAAGCCAGAGAAGTCTGATTGAAAGACTGATTGCAAAAATATTTTTCCTAGTTACTTGGAGACAAGATTGTACTTCAGAGCAAGTCAAGTGCCAAGTTTTATTTATTCTCTTGAAAGCACAGACACTCGCCTTCCAAGAGGAGCTGCCTAAGAGAAAATTTCTACCTCATTCCTACGAATACTTGAGTTTTCAGCTAAGGGAGAGCAAGGCTGAGCTGCTTGCTTTAATTCCATACTTGGCTTGAATTTACTTCATCAGCTGGATTTGTGATTGTTTTAAATATGTCTTTACTGTCCACCTTCCCACTGGACATTGATAAAGGGAGTGCATTACGAGTGCAAATATCTGGGATTTGAACTTCCTGCAGGAAGCCAAACCCACAGGCAAGGCTTGACCCCTCCTTTCCAATTCCCTGGCTCTTGCACATCTCAGATCCTTGGGATGATTTTTATGTATTCTGAGCATGATCTTCCCCGTGCTCATTAGTTCAACCCATGCATCTCCAGCAGCCTGGTCTCTCCAGTGGCTAATCCCCTCTTTCCAGCAGGGAATGGATCTGACAAGTGGGGAATGGCATCCTCTGCCCATTAAAATACATATTGGTTTTAAGCCCTCGCTCACCTCCATCCCAAATGATTTCACAAATTTGGCTCCAGCAGTTCTGCTGCACCATTAAGACCAAGCACACAAAAGCTAAATTCACAGAGGGCCTTTTCCATCCTGGAATGATGCACAGAGACACTTAACAGCTCCCAAAAACACCTATTAATTACCCACATGGACAGAGAACACAACTCCTGTTCTTGCTGTCAAGACAGGCTGTGCTGTTGTGACACTTCCAGAGTTACACAGGAACTGTGCAAAAATCAGGTGTGGCACCACAACAGCAGGAAATTCCTGGCATGGCTCTCCAATTCCAAGGACCTTTGGATGAAGATTGTACCATGTACTACAAATATCTCTAAAATTCAAACAGAAAGCCAAAGCCATGGCATCACAGGGGTATTCACTTGTGCTGCACTGATCCTGCACTGCTTTGTTATGCTTAAGGATTCAGTTGCTCTCTGCACTCAGCTGGTTCAAAATCCAAAGAAACTGAAATAATGTGATGAAACCAAGAGTTTTAATAATGGGAAATCTACAGAACTGTGGCTAAAATCTCCCAGCATCACTGTGACTAAAGCAAGCTTGAAACTGGCAGAATTGTTCTTTACAGAAGAGCTGGACAAGGAAAAAATACAAGAACCTTCCTAACTTTTTAAAAGGAGGCATTTCTTTCTAATGCACTTTAGTGCCAGAACATGTTTGTGATCAGCAATGAAAATCAAGCCCAGGGATCCCACCAGGTTTTTTCCATTCACAAGAGTTGGAGAAACCCAAATTTCACAGAGAGCCAAGGATTTTGGGATGATGCAGATGCCCAGGTCTTGGGAAAAGCAGGTCCTGGATTGTACCAGAGGATGGTGGTGAGGGGCACTAATAAAGCTCAATGAATGACTTTCTTCAACTGGAAAATGACCTTATAACTAATAACTGCTATTAAATATGCCACAGTACCACTTGGCTGGGGGGAAATCATCCCTGAGGACAGAGATGGCACCACTTACACACCTGGTTTTAAGGCTTTTTGAAAACTTAAGTGCACAGGCCTAACGCTAATCTTCTCCAAAAGGATAAATTTCACGTTCAGAGCATAAAACCATTTGATCCTTGCATATTAACAGGGTAGGCTATAGTCCATGACCTGGTCATGTCGGACAAATCAGTCCCTAGGCATGGCATAAAGAGCTTTTCTTGCTATAAAGTCCATTATTAACTATACTTTATATATGGCATAGTCAATATATCCCATAAAAGAGATGGGGAAGAAAGAAGAAATTGGTGAAATTATATTTCTACATTTTAGAGCTCAAATATATGTGAAGGGACTGCTACATTCCTTTGGAACTAAGAAGGTTACATCAGAAAAGAAATTCAGATCTTGTACTTCCCATGCCAGTGATTCTCCTTGCAATTTAAAACCAGACTTTAAACAGCTGGGGGAGGGGGAAAAAGTCTTTCCTTTGTATAGAATTTTAAAATTCTCTATTAAAAAAAAAAAAAGCTGATTGTATATGCAACACAAAGAAAATGTTGATGTTCACTGAGCAGAAAGTGAAAGGCAGAACAACACAGGAGCCAACCCAGCCCTGCAATGTTTCATCCACGTGAGTTAAACTGAGGGGTGAGAGGCCATGACCAGCTGGCCACACCAGGGCCAAAACTGCCACACGATCATGGGAAAGCCTTGAGTTGCTTTCAGGGAATGTTAAATCCAGCCCCCACCTAAGAACCAACTTTCCTCCTTCCCCTCTTGTTTCTGAGTCTCCACGAGGAGCTCGTCACGCTCAGAGGTTGAAGACAGAGAAACATCCACAGGGGGAAAAGGAAATCAGAGGGAATTTCAGAATTTCAGAGACATAAATAATGCCAAAATAGTGCCCTCCATGTGCAGGTTAAAAATGCCACCACTCCACTTTCAATCTGCGCTGAATTGCCAATTGCTGATCTCTCACACCCTGCTAAAGGCACAGATTCCTGCAGCATTTCAGCTGAAATAAAACATTTTGGATCCAAGTGCAAAGTGTCCAAACCCAATTACTTTTTTTTTTTTGTGTATTCTCATAATTTCTATGTGGTCCAAATGTGATTTTTCCCCCCTGCTTCTAACCTGCCCCGTTTTTGCCAGGAGCATTCTTATTCATAAAAGCTTTAAGAATACTGGAAATTATGAATTTAAAATGGGAAATGACAGACTTCTGACGGCAGCTGTGCTTGTGGGGACTGCAACCACTGGGAGCATTTTCCATTATTTCATCACATTAATTTGTCACATTTCCCTCAATCCTATTTTATGTCCATTTATCAGCTTTGTAGTTTGAATTACCACCAGAACGATGCACTTCTCTAACTTACTATTTCTCCTGTTAAAGGATTGAAAAATAGGGACTTTTAAGTAATTGGATTGGAAAATATTGCATAGAATTCTGTGGTGCTCATGACCCCCCTGCCCTACACCAATCCCACATCAACAAGTTACATAAAAATAATGCAGAGATCTTTTAGCTAATGAGGAAGGCACATACTTTTTTCTTTTTGACTGTAATATAGATCTTTCCTATTATAGCAAGGAGTTTATTTCTAAAGGACTCACTAATTCATGATATGGGCAGAGTGCACTGATATGTGCTCCTTTAAAGGGTGGCTCTATTTATAGGCATTTTACAGATGAATAAATAAAATGGTCGAATTTTATGGCATCAAAAGCAACTGGAATTAAATGCAGTTCTGCCAATAAACATGAGCAATGCTGTTGTCTGAAATCTGTATCCTCAGAAATGGAAGTGTATTGACAATCCCACTGCATGACCCTTCTGCCAAGGGATACTCTTCCCTGGCTTTTAGCAAGCAAAGCACTGCACTTTTTTCCTTCCCTAATCATCCAGAGGGAAAAATCAACAATTTAACTGCAATATAAACCTATTTCTATTAAAACAGCCCTGGCCCTTCATGCACAGCGTTGGTGAGAGCATGGAACTGGAAACAGAGAGAGAAAATAAAATGCTTTTAAAGAACCTCAGGAAAAACAGACTCTGGCATGATGGATTTCCTGAAAACTGCCTGTGCTTTTATCCATCAGGAAAAGAAATGTCAGCAACAAGGGCTCTGCTGCCCTGGGAGATGAGCCCCATGTCACACATTCCCCTCCCCTGGAACCAGCACCCAAGGGATGACAGCCACTGTGCTGCTCTTTGGCATTTCTTCTCCTTCAACTTTTTATCCTTTGAATTAAGTTAAAAAAAAAAAAAAAATTCCAAAGCACATTTTCCTCCTGAGGGTGAGTTCCAAATTGATCCCAACTACGACTCACACCCTGCAGTGTAACTTCAGTCCCTAAACTGGGGGGGCTTGGCCAGAAAAACCAGCAGGTAACTCATGTCCAACCCAAGAACTCAGCAGTAGTTCAGCTCATCCATCCTACTTTCCACGGGAACAGAACAGCAGCCGTGACCTTGGCTAAACACGGGGACAAACCCTGGAGCATCTCTGAGCTCCAGGTCTGAGGGTGCTCCTCGGCCCCTGCCCTCCAACCAGGGGTCACCAAGGAACCCAAAGTGACTCTGGGCAGGAGCTGCCCCCAACAGCATCTCAGCAGGCTAATCCACATTCAACGCAGATCATTAAATATGAAACAGCAAAAGGAGCTAAGCCATTAATAAAGTGCCAAAAATATAGGAAATACTGACAGCATTTTATTTGATTAATTTTATAATAGATCCCAATGACAACCCTTGGCAGGATGGAGTGACTTCTGACTTCCAAATGCTGTCTTTATCCAGCAAAATTACATGACTCAAATGGAATAATGGAGCTTAGAATTAACAGTTAGTGTTATGAAAGAAAGATTTCCTCTAGGGCAAGCTACAGATATGCTTTTTAAAAATCACTACAGCATTAAAATCTGGGCGGACGCTAAAGAATCCTAAAGAACTAGTGGAAACCTGAAAAGCAAAACAAAAATAAACAGAAAAAAAAAAGGAGATATGTTTCAAGGCACTTACGTATTGCTTATTAAGAAGAGAGATTGACCTTAAGTGCTGCATTTGCGTGCGACCTGTGAATACAGTTCTGCTGTCGTACAATGCAGCCAGAGCTCTCAGTAAGCATCATGGAATGCAATCAGATAGACACAGGCACAAGAACAATTTGGGGAATATTAACTTAACAAAAAAAAAAGAAAAATCATCAAACAGAAAAACCCCCTCACTACGGAGAAAGCCGAGAGTAACCACTTGACTGCATCCAGCACCTGGGTCTCAAATCAGCAGACAAGGACAGTAGGAACAGACTGGCAAGTGTATTGCCTAGAATTCATTAAAAAACCCAACCTGAACCAAACAACAACAACAACAACAAAATAAAAATTAAAGAACCTAAGAAAATATCTGCGTCTCTGGGGCAGAAGTTTTGCTCTTGGCTGAGACGCAGCTCGTCGTGACTTGTACTAAGGTATGTGAACTCCTAGCAGGACATGTCTATCCACGGAGCTGTGCTTTGGAAGTCAGAGCAGGACACTGGACAGGTACAGAGAGGTCACCCTGGGCTTCACCCCGTCCCCAGCGCTGGCCCCCAGCCCGCGCTGCCACACCCTGGTTCTGTCACTGCCAATTGTCCCTCAGCTCATCACAGAAAGGGGCAGTTGCTCTCTCTCTCCGTTCCTCAGCTTTAGTTTCACATCACGAGTCCCAATCACCCAAGGAGGAATCCTGAAAGAGCCAGCAGTGAAAAATCGGAAATAAATCCCTGCCTTTCAGCCTCCTAGAGCCTTCTTTCCTTAGTCATGAGAAGGATGGATTTTAGTGTACTGATTCTTAAATTTGTGAAAACTTGCGCTAAGTGCTGCTGTCGCATGTTAAGAGACTGTAAATGAAATACATAAGTTCTAAAACATCATGCAAGAAATGTGGTTTCACATCTTACAGTCAAAAATCCTACTAATGAATTAATACAAGCACACTGAGGTGTAATATTGGGAACATACCTTTAAAGTCGGAACTCCTCTCCCCCATCCCTCCCTCCCCCAAAATCAGAAAAAGTAATATTAATTAAACTTAAGAAGTAATGAATGCACCATTAAAGTGTCATCAAAAAGATGCTGACCTAAGACAAAAGTTCAATGATACACAATACGGTCAAAAAAGTCTTCAATCAATAATATACAGTATGACAACTACATCTTGTAAATTATACCCAATACTGCCGGCAGTCTATCCCTCTAAAGAATATTTGCCCCCTTTCATCCCTTCCTAACAATCAGATAATAAAATACAGCACCTATAAATAAGCAAAAAAAATTATATATATATATATTTATATATATATATATATTCCGAAATCATCTATTGTTAGTTTTAAAGATATGGCAATAAAGGAGTCTAAATTAGCAAACTTGTAGAAGCCATAACTGATAAAACAGCTTATTGAAAAAAGGTGGCAGTAATGCACTCTATGTGTGCACAAGTACGTAAGAAAATACACAGACGTATAAAATTGCACGCACACACCCACGCACACACATCCTTCCACACACCTCTATGCTCACGCATATACATATAGACAACAGGAGGAGTTAGAGACAAGTTAGAATTGGATTTGTACTTTGATCAGCCCTAACCTGTGCATAAAATAATGGAGAAAGGCTGTATTTCTGCAGGGCAGAACGGGCCGGACTGGGATTCGAGAGCACGAAGGTTTTGGTTTGGAGCTTGGGCTGCTTCCACCCCGGTCAGAGCCCGTCTGGTCATTGCCATGTACTCTTTATCCACACAAAAAAAAAAGGAGCTTCCCACAACTAAATCGTATTTAAAATCAGTGCTCGTGGTGGGAAGAGAGTCAGCAAATGGCCACCAACAGCAGGAGAAGGGCTGGGTCTGCGGCAGCTCCAGTCCCTCTTAGTGGTGTGTGACAGCAGTCGGACACGTGAACTGCACTCCATGGATTCCAGGTAAGCTGAATTTTGGGACAGGAGCAGGCTGAAATGTTACTGGCCAACGTTTTTGGAGCGATCTGTCTTTGCTGAAAGGAAATCCTGTACACTACGAACCAAGTGAAATGATCAAGTACATGCTGCTTCTAAGTTGTCTCCTAAACCTCCCAGATATGAGGTCTGATCAGCGTGCTCTGTGGTTAGAGGTTAAAAAGCAGATTATAAAATACCTAGATTCAGATTTTTTTTTTTTGTCCTGATTTGGCCTAAAATGGAGTGTATTAAACAAATTCTGGGCTGCAAAAGACCAGAATCAGTTAAAGCTATGAAACAATGTGCACTACGTGTCAATATTCTATTTCACTTACAAGAAAACACTAAGTCAGCTACCACAAATTAAGATATTTTCCTGATGTGACTTTTTTTTGTTTTGTTAAAAAATATGTGGAGTAAATGTGTTTTTTTTTAATTCAAAGTTTCAAACAACAAGATTCTTTTCTTTTCTTGAAAATATGTAGGAATCCAAACTAGTGTGTTTAGAGTCGGTTGACTGTGCAATCTCTTAGTGGCAACTGAACAGCTACAAAAAACTTTCTTTTTTTTTCTTTTTCTTGAAAAATCTCCCCTTTTTTCCTGGTTTAAGAAGATAATAGTGTATTATCGCTCTGTAGCCATTAGATGGCAGATAAAAAGCCCCCTTTTAATATGTGGGTTTGATTTTTTTTTTAAGATTTTTTTTTTAGTTTTTTTTTTTTTCTCCTGTTTTTCATTTTTTTAAAGCCCCACACCAAAGAGGAGGGCACAAGGCAAAGCTGTATGAGTTATTCCAGAAACTGTGGAAATCACTTAGGGCAATAATAAAAACACTTCAGGGTACAAAAAAGCTTGACTACACATTTCAGTTTTCTTCCTCGAAAACACAAACATAAATTGGGCTTAACGCTCCTTTTTTTTTTTTTGATTTCTATATGCACCTTGGCCTATGGCGTTTTTGCCCTGTGGCCCGCAGGGCGGTTAAGTGCGAACACAATAAAACCAGTAGAGGTCCAGTTTGACTTCCCAGCTCTCCCGAGTTGGGCCAGTTTAATCTCAAAACTCCCACTCGACGGCCTCTTCCCGACTCGCGGCCTTCTCCAGGCGGTGGATGATGTTGTTCAAGTTGGCCGCTTTCTTTTTCCTCAGGGAGCTGTCTCGCGTGTTCCTGGAGCTCGCCGCCTCCGAGAAGCCGAACAAGCTCTGGAGAGAGTTGGCTTTCTGCGAGCCTGCGGCCGGCGTCGAGCTCGTACTTGGCACACTGGAGATTTTCTCCGAACTTTCTTTCGACTTGTAGGAGCTCTCCCCCGTAAGGACTGAGGTGGAGGCAGCTGAGGTAGAGGCATCCCCTTCCGTGGCAGAGTTTGGCAGTGTCTCCAGAGCGTCCCCCGGGCGCGGCGGCGCCGCCGGGGAGCTCTGGCGCGGCGCTCTGAGCC
>JAHLSL010000039.1:592587-701193 GCA_025920805.1 Petroica traversi | reverse complement strand
CGTCGGGAGGGCCCTCGGCGTCCACGCCGTCGCAGCTGTCCCCCTCGGAGCTGTGGGCCGCCCTGCTGCTCCTGGCCGAAGGGGAGTCGCTCGAGCCGGCCTGGCTCTGGCTCCCGGCTTGGATCTCCTCGATGAACAGCTCCCGGCGGATGCGGGACCTACGAGACAGGGGAGAGGGATGTGAGTCTGCCAGGGCCATGAGGAGATGCCCAGCTCCACTAAAAATGCCCTTTTGTGGAAGCATTAAGGCTGGAAGAGACTTCCAAGGCCATCGAGTCCAGTTTCCAACCATGTAGCACCAAACCCAATTGCCAAGTGTTGAGTTGACTTGGTGTTCGAACGCTTCCAGGGGTGGTGACTCCACCACTTCCCTGGTGGGAAATTCATATTTTTAACAAGAAATATGAACACACTTCTAGGAGATCCTGAATGAAGTGGATTGTAAACACAAAACAGCTCAGATTTCTACTAGAAATGAGCCAGTCCACCTAAACAAAAAATAAACCAGGAAAAACTGGACAAGCCCTTCGTGTTCTCCTGGACAGCAGGGAGGAATGAAGATGAAACCAAGCCTGTTGTGCTGAAAGTGCTGTGAGGAAGCCCAGCCTGTGACAGGCCGCCAGTCTATGAGCTAGTCTGATTTTTGCCTCATTTTTTATTTAAAAAATAAATTTCAGAACATGAACAGTGACAAGTCAAGCAGTGCCCTTCATAGGAATGACTGCACTCCATGTGTGGGTAGAATTGCCTGGTGTGCAAGGATACCCCAAACACACCACCTCTGCCATTTAAATTGGGCCTTCCTCCCTCTGCCTTCTCTGTTTAGGAGCTCCCAAAAATCCTCACAAGTACAGAAAAGTTTATGAAAAAACCTTAGGGTCTGGGCTAACCCTTTCTCTGTCCTGCTCCATCCATGGGAGAAGTAAACACCATTTAAGTCCTAATTTATAACCACGAGGGAGCCCCTGTGATCTGGGATCAGGGATGGGACCACAGGCCTGGGGAGGGTTTACCAAAATTTAATATTTTTCAGAGTAAAGATAAAACACTCTTGTTTTCACCACAGGGAAATGCCAAAGGCCCTGCAGACCACGAGTGAAATGCTGTCCCAGAGCGGATGGCTGTAAGGATTTTCTGTTTTTCCTTAACAGTTCTGTGGAAGACAGCACACAATGGAAAAACATTCAGCTAAATGGAGAACACCACCTGAATACTGCTTTTGAAGCTAATGATCTTATTGACTTACTTGAAATGCAACAGAGTATTTCAGCAGTACTCGCTGACTCCACACTTTTGAAGGATTTAGGGGGTCTGTAATTTTCCCTAGGAGAATATTATTCACCTAACAGAAGACCACAGGTGCTAACATTAATTTTCTATTACCATTAACTGCACGCATCCTGCAACATCGATTATCAGGCTCTATTTATGCCTCAAATCTCCCTCCATGGACATTGATCCAGAACATGGTGCTTCTGTAGCATCCCCCAGGTCAGGAGAGGAGGCTGGTAAGAGCTCTGTGCCTGCCTGGCATTTAAAATACCTCAGCTCTGAAGGTACTGAATGATGACATCCTCGCTGAGATTCTGACCACAGCCCTGCAAACATCAAACCCACGTCTGTGGAAATCCCTGGAATTCACACCCAATATATTGCCTCTGGAATCTGGTCTGGCTCCTGATGAACATAGTAATTAAATCCTTATGGTAAAGAAGAACTGGTGACAGCAGCTAGAGAATTCCAGGGAGCATTCCTCTTGGGGAAGGTGTTGGCTTTGACATCCACACACCCTGTTGGCTTTCACCAGAGGAACTCAAAACATCAGAGAATTCCTGGGTGTTTGCTGCAGCTCCCTGGACAAGCCTTCCCACAACATCAAAACCAGAAAACATTGAAAAAACACTCAGAACTCAGGGTCCATGAGTGTTGCGTTACAATTCCAGAAAGTCTGGTTTCATTCCTGATGTGTCTGTAGTGCCATCTCTGTGTTACTGAGTTTATGTGCCAATTTTCACAGGTGAAGTAGGAGAGAAATTCCTACCTCCTGCTTTTTTGTACCATTCTTAAGATATCAAAGCCTCAAACTCTGATGTGTCCTGTGTGTGCTTCACTGGTGCGAAGTAAGGGATATTTATTGTATATTCCGAGAGCTCTATGACTGCTATGAATGCAAAGCCACAGACTTAGAGAAGTTTGCAGACATGTCAAAATCCTTTATACCCATTTATATTCTGAAATGAATTATTTCTTTGCCTGCTGAGGATTTTTTCCAGCATTTCTTTTTGCTGCAGGAAAGAAATGCTAATGCTGACTTTCCATCTGGTGGATATAAAGGTATATCCTGCTGTAGCAATCAACTTTGGAAAGTGAGATTTGGGCTGAATCCGAAAGGAAAAGCATCACTACAACAGGATTCACACGAGACAGCAAGACAAACTTGTCCAAATCTGTGCCCTCCCTTATCTGAAGCTACTCTAGGAAAAATTAGTATTAAAGCACAAGCAGATAGTCTGACATGTGGAATTGCTTCTGTATAAAAACTCTTCAGTCTGGAAAAGAAATGGCTGAGGGAGGATATAGAAGAGGTAAATAAAGTTAAGTGTGATCTGGAGAAGACTGAAAGAAAGACCTCCCATTCCTTAAAATGCACGAGCTCAGAACAGCCAGACCCTGCTCCTCTCACAGATCATGGAACCTTCCCTCTTCTGCAACATCCTACAAATGATTTAAGAGAAATTCACGCATGACAGCTAAGAAAGTTATTGTCAAGGGGAACAAAAATAGGTTTGTATTTTGATTTTTCCAGTGCTCAGAGCACACACAAGGCTCCAAACAAGCTTGAAACAGCCTTTGAAAGCCCTGGAGTCCCAGCAGCACATCTGGGAGCAGGCCCAGATCACTCAATGCTCAGCCTTGTGCTGCCCCCAGCCCACAGCTCCCTGTTTGCAGGGTTTGATTTTGTGTCCAGCTGTCAGCACCTCCTCCCCGGGAAGGTGGGGCTGGCTGGTGGCGCCTTCGCGCCGCACGCCCCGGCAGGGATCTCGTGGTGATGAGGGAGGTGACACCTGCCACCAGCGCTCCCCGCTCGTCTGCCCAAGTGAGAACAGCACATTTTGCTGTCAGGCCCAAGGGAACATATTTTCATAGGCATCCCTCCAACTTGTGTATAATTGCCTGGAAGTGGGAATTGGAAGAGGCCTGCGTTTGGAGAACTCTGAGCAGGGGAAAGAGGCTGCATCTGTACTGAATTCAAGGCACTGAAAACTCAGTGTAAATATGATTACTAGTTTTTTTTAAATTTTGTATTGTTTACTATAAACATTATTTAACTATTATGCACAATATTTCCAAGACAGCTCATTAAACTCTGCTGCTTTTGCTTCAGCAACTTCCCTGGTAAAAGCTGAGAAGGGCCAAAGTGAAAAACTACCCTCTAAATGTTAGCAGTTTTTAAAAACAAACAAGTTTAGCAATCTGGACTAATTAGGAACATTACTGGCTCCAAGTGAAGGAGCAGAATAGTATTAAATCTGGTAGCTTAACTGTACCTGTTCAATATTCATTAGCACAAATTTCTTGGAGAAAAGTCTGCTGCATTAATTAGGATTCCCAATCCCGAGCACAGTTGATAATATGTTTATTCAAATCCTTACAATTCTTATGTGCTATTCAGCCTTGTCTCTTTTGATCGCTGTCTCTAAGCCAAAACCTGCCTCAGGGGTTCAAAAGTGGAGAAGGTTCCTCCTCAAATGAGAAAGGAACTGAAGAAACTAACATTTTATTTCAGTGAGCCTCTATGACTAAATCATAACAATTAAATAAATAATAGAATTTTGGAATGGTTTGGGTTGGAAGGGACCTAAAAGCTCACCTTGTTTCACCCCTGCCATGGGCAGGGACACCTTCCACTGACCCAGGGTGCTCCAAGACCTGTCCAACCTGGATTTGGGCACTTCCAGAGACCCATGGGCAGCCACAGCTCCTCTGAACAGTCTGTGCCTGGGCCTCCCCATCCTTACAGCCAGGAATTCCTTCCCAATATCCCATCTAACCCTGCCCTCTGGCTGTTTAGAGCTGATCTCCCTTATCCTGGCACCCCAGGCCCTTGTAAGAAGTCCCTCTTTGTGGCCACATCTGACTTCAGGGTTACTGGTTCTCTGTCCTTCAGGACTCCACGAAGCCTCCCCAAAACACAGCACAAACACTGCCTGTTTTCAGAGCTCGGTGACTCAAGGCCTAAACGAAAATCCTCTTTTTGTTCTGATGCAGGAAAATGACACAATGAAAGCAGGACAATTCTGATGGCATCCAGTAAAGGACATTTCCAGCCACTGAGCCAGGGACAACACCCACCACACACCTGACACGTGTCTGTGCGTGTGCCCATGTGAGTCAGACACAGCAGCCTGGCTTGCTGCAGTGGGTTCATAAATATTCATCAGTGGACATCTCTACATCCACGCCCACCCCAAAAGCCAGACTTTCTGTTTAAAAGCACTGCTTACATCGACATGTGAATATTCCTTCCTCAGGGAAGACTTAAAATTAGTCTGGAGCATTAGCACTGTGTTAGTGAGAACCTCCCTGCTGTGGAAGCTGCTTGTTTTGCACAAGCACCTGCCACAGTCCTGTGGGGCAGAGCAGCACCTGCCAGAGCTGAGCCAGCACATCCCTGAGGAGCAGGGCTCCCTGGAGGCCACGCACCTGTAATTGTGGAACCAGTTGATCACGGTGCTGGTTTTCAAGTTGAGCTGCGTGGCGAGTTCCTCAATGGTTTTTGGTGATGGGTATGGCTTTTGCTGGTAGGCTCGTTTGAGAGCTTCTTTCTCCTCTGGTGCCAGCACCACCCGGGGCTTCTTGAGCTGGTGCTGGGGCTGGGGGCTGGCGCCCTGGCTGTAGTCGATGCCGGCGGATGAGGACTCACAGGACTGGCTGTCGCTGACGGAGCTGTGCCGCCGTTTCATGTAGGCTGCAAGAGAAGCACCCTGCGTCAGTCCCAGCTGAATGCAAATGCAGAATGGATGGGGGCACGAGCTGCGGGATGAACACGGGGATGGCGGGTGGGACATGCAGGGATGGGCTGCATGAGCTGACGGGAAGGATGGGGCAGCGCCAGAGAGCAAATGCAAGAGGCAGAAAGAGAAGAAAAGAGGGTGAATCAGCTGGAGACCTGCCAGAGTTCTCTGCCTTTACAATGAACGTGGGACATGAATGACAGGGCTCAGTTCACAGGGCGCGTTTCACATTCACTCCTTCACTCCCACGCAAGGCCCTGATTGGGACAGTTGTGATTCATTTTGACTGAAAGGGGTTTGACGGTTAAAACACTTCAGGTGTACACGGAGGTCTCTGTGACATTAAGGAAATGTGACTGTGGAAGTGGAGCTGCAGCATTCCCAGCCTTTCCAGCCATCTCCAACACACGATGGCGCCTGGAGCCCGGAGATGCCAGGGATGGGCTGAACAACCATCAGGCCTTTGCTGCCTTTCCCCACAGCTCTCTGCTGTGGCAGTGACAGGTTATGAAAGAAAACCAGCCCCCAGCACCTCCTCTCCTACACAAAGCCCCTTCCAACACACAGACACTTTTAAGAAAGCTCTTCCTGCGCTGATGGGCTCGGTGAGGCTGATGGCAGCAGCCTGTGATCCTGCCACTGACCTTCCTCCCCGACTGGGAGTGAATTATCCTGGCAAATTCCGCAAGGAAGGAGCCCCAGCAAAGGCTGTCACTGACTTGATTGATTTACACTGGGCATGGAGAGGTGGGATTTACTGCACCTGGCAGTATCATGCACAAGCATTGCTAATGAGGGGGCTGAAAACAGCATATATAGATGAATCTTGTCAATAAAATATTTAATGGCCTGTTAAATACCTTCCAGATATTTAAGAGTTTACGTATTCAAGAGCTGCAATTTGATAACCTCGGCTATTAAGTTCCAGATTACACCAGCCTGACATCAATCCAGGAGGCACTAAATCTGCAGGAGCCAGGAGCTCTGGTCAGAGCCAGGGACCAATGTGGGGCCAGTCGCACTGGCCAGCAACCAAATTCTTCAAAAATTCAATTTTTCTCTCCCCGCAGCTCTGCCTTCAGGCTGAGGCAGCACAATGAATAAAAATTCAGTGCAATCAAATAAACTGAAGTGTTCAAACCCCTGCCAATGTCTCCTGGCAGGGCTCCCTCCAGGACTGGCCAGGTTTTCTGGCTCCAGTTGGTTCCAGCACCCTGCCCTCTCCACGGTGCCTCCAGTGGGACCTTTGGCACTCTCATGGAAGTGAATTCTGAACACACTCTGTAACCTTTGGGGGTATCTGCATGGCCCACATTTTGTTTTTCCTGAATATGACAGATTACCTGTGGATTGCCTACTGTGTAAGATCACTGATATGGAACACAACGTGAGCTGCTCGTGATCCATCACTCTGACGTGATACAGTCCTGCACACGTTTGAAATAGCCATAAAAAACAAAGTGTTCTTTAAAAATAAATTTCCTTTTAAAAATCCACCTATTTCAGTTGTTCCAACCAGATGTAAAACTGCAAAAAATCTGCATTATTTCAAGGTGACCCATTGGCCTTATTTTTGCAGCCTTCAAGGAACTGTTACAACCTTCAGCCATGGAATTAATCACTCCAGCAAGATAATCTCCTATTTCTACAAGGTGTTTAATCTCAAAACTCCTTCCTGGATGTTATTTCCAACTTGCACTGACATGCAAACTACAGAGAAGGCTCCCTGGCTTCCTTGCACAGCAGAACCAAGAGGCTGGAGGACAACACCCATCACCCCAGCAATGGGCAGCAGCTCCAAGGAGGCCACTGGCCAAAACAGAACCTGGCAAGGGAGATGAGAAAGGTGCTCAGACCACCTCCAACTGGAGTTTCTGGAATTTGGTCAGGTGACTGAGTCCTCACGAGACATGCAGGGATCAGGATGGGCTGGATCTCCCTCTGTCTGCTCTCCCAAGGATGGGATTTGTGGCAGGGCAGAGCTCCTGTCTTTAACAGCAAAGGACAGCCCGGAGCTGGGAAAGCTTGGGAAAAATGTCATTCCTTGCTCTGCTCCTGTAACCTCCCACGGGGATCACAAAAGGTGCACTGCCTGAGCTGGGTTGCTCTCGTGTGAATGGAACAAATGATATAAAAGCACATATTTCATTAAAATACAAATAAAGAAGAAGATGTCCCACTGTTCTGTAAGTGCAGTTGTTTTCTGGAGGATAATCTATTATCAGGACAAATTTCCACTGGGCCAGAGGCAGAACTAGGACTTAGGCTTCAGGCTTTAATGCTGGTCTCTGGAAACTCAGATGACATTTTTAAAAGCTTTTCCATTTTAATTTTTATTTTTAAACATATGTGCTGCGTGTAGACAACATAAGGAGATCATTCAGCACATTTGCAGTGACAGCAAGGCTCAAACTGGAATCCAAGTTGCAAACACACTTTATTTTTGGAGAAGTTTGATTTCTGTCTGTGACCAGTCTCCACTTCTCAGGAGACATATGAAATAAAAGAAAACCCAGTTGTAATTTAGGCAAAGGTCTGGATCTGGATCTGGGTCTGAGACTGACTGGGTTACACTTTTCCCCCCAGCACCCAGGTGTCCCTCTGCATGTGCCCAGCTACACATGGCCACAGACACCATTGCACAGCTGCCCACTGAGATAAAACAGAGCCCTTTTTAATATAATTTTTATCTTATGTGGTATTGAACAAGATTATTAAAAAGTGAAATAATGGGGAAATAAAGGGAATTCAATTTTCTCCTGACAGCAGTGCTGCTCTGTGAGGAGTGTGAGGCTCCAGCAGCCCAACACCCTGGAGGTTATGAGGGGAATGAACTCTTCCAAGGCAGGGAAGGTGTGCAGAATGTCTCAGCCTGGTGAGCATGAACCCCCAGCTCCCTCCAAAGAGGTTGGTTAATGTACACTGCAAATTTTCAGAGCCTCTTAAAAGGGACATTTATAGCACAACTTCAGACTGGCGGAACAGGAAAAAAAAAAAAAAAGAGATATGTAGCTCACCTTTATCATAATTATTAATTTACTCCCTTAATAAAATGTGGCAGAGAAATAATTGATAATAATGTTTCACTGGAAGCAGACCCAGTCGCATTGTTCTTTAACTGACATTAGCTGAAGGGAAAGTTAAATTCTTAATGTGGCTCTGGAGCAATTTAAAAGGTTAAATCACAGGATCCTCACCTGCATGAAAGGATTCTGCAGAAAATACAGGGTTGAATTCACTTTAGACTGCTCTGCTCTGAGGACAGCACTTGCACAGCTCAGGAGCTCAGTGCAGAGTCTCAATGATTTATGGCCTTATCTCTATTCAGGTGCCATCTACAGACCATATGTATCGCTCACCACTTGATAAGAATCCAGTTTAGAAAATAGTTTTGAAAGGATATTGTCAGTACTACTTTTAAATTATTTTTATTTTATTTTGCTGCATTATGGGCAATATTCTCTGTGAGGCTATAAAAATCCAGCTAGATGACAAGTTTATTCCTGCCATGTTTCTAATGCAGCAAAACCCCTCACGATTCCCTTTGGTTTACAGTTGTAAGTGGGAAACCCAAGTGGATTTTACTCCCCATGGAAGATCAGGCACAATTTGTGCTAAGATACTGCACTGCTTTATATTATACTGGTTACTGTGACAAGGGTTTGAATTTCTTCTTAAAAGCCTGCAAGACTAGAATTTTCCCAGAAGCTCCCTCACTGCAATTTTAAATATAATCACCAAGTTCTTGATCAAATGTGTAAATGCTTTCAGAACATCAGTCAACAGCAGAGCTTTCAGTGTACACGATTAATGATGTCTGTGCTAATATCATTAAGGGGTAGCTCCAGAGATGTATATATCATTAATTAGTTAACTGCTGATAATGGCAGCCCACGAGTCTCTCTTGTAAAATCACATGAACATACTGAAAACAGGGCTCTGAATAACCACTGTGTTTTAGGGATGAATTTAAAATGGAGAGAGTGGGATAAATTGCAGGATGTGCTCCCTACTAAGACACCCAATAACAACTCAGACCACTCACAGGCCCATCCCCATGACCCTGTTTTATGTGAGCATAGCACACAAATTTTATTGTCTTAACACAATCACCTTCCCCCTCCCTACAGAGGCTACAAATATCATTATTCTGCAAAACCCTTTTATAAAGACTGCATTTTTCTCTCCTCCCAGCAACCATCAGTGCAGGACTGGCAAGGAGCTCTCCCAGGAATCAATGCACAGTTCTTCCAGCCCAACATCTGTGACCAGCTGCAGCACTATTAACTAATAACCCAAAGCCAGCTCCCAAACTCACATTTCTCATTTGGTAAGGCAAGTTATCAGTGATACACCAGGGCCTCAGTAATTAATCTATAGGAGAAAACAGCAATGATTCCCCAGCAGCTGGTGAATACTCAGGGTTTGGGGTTGGCTTTTTGTCGTGTGTTTGTCTTGTTTTTATTTTGAGATGTATCTGCTTGAGCAAGCATCAAATAAAAGCTCCCAAAAAAGCTGCCATGCAGTCCTTTTACATAACCTTCATAAGAGTGGATCAATGCTGCCTCTCCGCTATTTATGGAGGGCTCTAAAAGCCAGGCTGCTGTTGGGAAGGGCGGAAGGCGTGAGTCAGCACTCTGCTCCCGTTACCTTTTTTCTCCATGCGCTTCATGTCCATCAGCTTCTCCACGTTGTTGGGATCGTTGAGCCACAGCTGCATCCGGACAAAGGGTTCCCTCCCCTTCAGACTCAGCTTGTGCCAGGGCTTGGGGCGAGCCAGCAGGTCTGAGACAGAGCCTTGTGTGAGCCCCAGGATTGTCTCCCCGAACAAACGCTGACCTAATGCGGGATGGAGAAGCGCATGAATTCGCTCAGCCGAGACGCTCGCGGAAAAGAACACGAGATCATTCCTCAATTATTCTTACTTCAGAACTGCTTCAAAACCCAAAGAAACATTCAGGAGAATAAATGCTCTGCCCCCCACTAGAAGGGTAAATATTGAGCTTTAGTTTAATCCTCAGGATCTGCCTGGGATAAAGGGAGGAGTTCGACATGTTTGGGGAGCGGGACCTTACAGTGAAACAGAGTGTGAAAAATAAAATTAGGAGAGGAAAAATAAACTGAACTTCTAGCTAAGCAGGCAACTAGAGAGAGCAGTGAGGCTACTCAGCTCTTAGGCAGGAGGGCAGTGCCACAGCTTTGTTCCAACAGGGCAATCCAAACATTTCCAGCAATCAGTGAACCAAGAGCAATGCAACCTCACCCTTCAGCAATGGCCATATAAATGTCCTCGTAGAAACATGTATGGAATTTCTGTGCTGCACTGTCTGTGGGATCTAACTGGGTCTTACTCAATAGAGATAATCAGAATTTGCAATACTATTTTTTTTCAATCTTTACAGTATTGCCAGTTAAGAATACTTAATTTTAGTTCTCTTACAAAATGCTGTCATCTGGCAGGGTAAAATCTGCTAATGCCTTACAGTGTTCATATGTGCATTGCTGACAATGATTTTATATGGGAAAGGTCTAACTTATCAAGGACTGGGGAAAATGCCTGTGCAGCTCAAACCCAACCACACAGCTGCTTTTCTAACCCCCTTCACTTCAGTGTTCTCCCTCAGCTGAACTGCCTTGATACCAACTTTTGGTACAGGATAGAGCCTGGAGTCATCTGAGTCCTCAGGATTTAAGATACAAGTGCTACTATAATGGGATTTCAAGGTAACCCAAAGATCTTTCCATATCCCCCAAATCTGGGCCTCAGGGTCTTGTGTCTGACCTGCAGCTTTTGAGTGCCCTCACTGGCACACAGCAGAACATTCTCCCTTCACATCCCAGCACTTGCAGCCAGTGGTCACCAATAAATCCCTAAGGGACAGTGGGGATGAGTGGGGGCTTCTGACCCCACAGCTCTGCAGGACAAGCCCCTGCAAAAGCACCACCAGCTCTTGCCTTCACAGCCTCCCCCGATCCTGACACAAACAGCTCATGCAAAACCTGCATTACAGACCCATCCCCTGCATGTAACTCTGAGATTCCCCTCCTCTTTAAAAACATCCCAAGACTTTGGCCCTGGTGGGTTTTTTTTGCCTGTATGGGGAGAGCAGGGAATGTGGGACCAGTCAGGAGCTGCAGAAAATGCCACTCAGATGTGAGGGGCAGGTGGGTCTGCAAAGCTTTCAGAGGAAGCAGCTGAGATAACGAGAGGCAGAGAGGGGAAAGGAGGACAGGGCTTAATATTACACTGCTAATAAGCTCTAAAACTAACCCTGAAAACAGTTCTTACAGACTGAACAGAAACCTACACTCAGAATTCACTTAAGTTCCTGAGTAATAAGTAATTTCCACTACCCTCAATATCAGGAAAATCAGACAAAAGAGGTAATTCAGGGGCAATTCTATCAGTTTTATCTTTATGTTTTTATCACATGTATTGCTGGGGTAACCTGCTCCCTGTTTGTATTTAAAAACATCAGCAAAGCCTCATCCATTCCCTGTAAACCTGCCAGCTACTAGCAAGATAACACAGCTACTCTGAAAATCTGTTATTGTGTTGCCACATGAACAGGAATACGGGCACAGATTTGCAAAAGGGTTGGGAATGAGCAGTGCTGGCAGGGCTGCTGAAGGAAATGAACCTCAAATTACAGCCTAAAAATTAAAAATGCAAACATGGAAGGAGGTAACATCATGTTCTCTAGGTGTTAAGAACAAAGCTAAAGATGTTTGTGTTGTTTATTTTATGTCAGGATATGGCAGGACAGGATAAAACACCTGAAAAGCTCCCAAGTTAAGGGGGAAGGTGACAGAAATCATCCTCGGGAGGCAGCAGGTGTAACTTGCTCCATTTTCATCAGAGCACTATTAATAACAGGAATATTTTTAAGCACAGGTTTCCTAAACCTCCTCCCCATCCTTCATGTCTGTTCCCACTGATGTAGATCCTAATGGACAAAACTGGGTTGGTTTCATGGATAGTCCTGACTCTTCCTATGAAATTCCCAATACCCCCTATCCTCGAAGTGCTTCTGCTTCCCTCTGAGTTCCCTGTAGCCCAGCAGGGAATCTCTGAGGACACTCTGACATTTGGGGCTCAGCACATCTGCAGGATCTCAGTGTGACACTGCCAGCACTGTCTGCTGGAGCCACAGAACCACCAGAGAATGGGCTGGGGTGGGAGGGATCACCTTAAGGATCACCCAGTTCCAACTCCCAGTGAAAGGAACACCTTCCACTCTCCCAGGTTCTCCAAGCCCTGTCCAACCTGCCCAGGGCAGCCACAGCTTCTCAGGACAACCTGTGCTGGGAGCTCCCACCCTCACAGGGCAGAATTCCTCCCTAATATCCCATCTGAACCTGCTCTGTTTCACTCTGAAACCCTTCCCCTGACTGGTGAGGGGAGGAGAGACCCGCCCAGCTCAGCCTGAATTGTTTTGTACAACTGTGGCCTTTCCAGGCTGGTGACACTGGGACACCTCAGCCAGTGGCCTAAAGCAGAGAAACCTGTGCACCAGAAAACCTGGAGCACAAGCACACTGAGGGCACAAAAGGAGACATTGAAACTGGTTCCACACCTAATGCAGAGTTTGGGGCACTTTTCCTGGCTCTTCTGCTGCTTTTTAGGCTTGTCAGCCACACTGTAGGAAAACAAAAATCATGGGAAATAAAAAAGACTAAGTAAAAATGGCATCAAAGCAAATGTAAACAAAAATACTTTTTTTTTTTTTTTTTTTAAAAACCTCTCTGGAACACCAGAGCAGGTACAGCACTCAACAGCATTTTGCCCAAAAACCAGGGGCTTGGACCTGCAAACCCTTACCATGATTTGGGGCTTTATCTCTGGTATCTCCACTGAACAAGCAATCACCATCTGCCCAAGCCAAATGCAGGGCAAGGAATTCTGCTGGGCTCAGTGCAACACAATCTCATTCAGGGTGTGTCAATGATCAGGGCCATTTCCCTTTTTTTCCCCCAAATTATGCTAAATGAGACCTTGGGACCTCCCCCATCCCAGTATTTTTCCCCCTTAAAAAAATTAAGAAAAGAACACATTATTCTGTGTCTAGATGAAAAAAAGGCTTCCTCACACACTAAAACAGAGGAGTTTTTACTTTTACAGTCATCATGTTCAGATGATATGGATAAAAACCTTCTCTAAGTAACGCCATCAGTCTAAATCTAAACTTTTGGTCCTGTTTGTGGTGAAAGAAGAGAAGCTGGTACTTTTGGAGAGCAGCAGACACTGCTCTGAACACCTAATGCAGGTGGGATGAATCCCTTGCAGGTAACAGTGGGACAGCCTTACTGCCCTCCTGCCAGAGCCCTCAGAGGATCCCATAAACATTTCCCAAAGCCTTGTGAGGGAAGCAAGGGTCAAAGACATGCAGAACCAGTGATTTACAGGCAAAGTGACAGCATTAATGTGGATTTCCCATACTAACATCAGGTTATTCCCTGTGACTATTCCAAAAACCAGTCATGACACTGAATTCAACAGCCAAAACCCCATCCTGCAGGCAAAAGCAGCCTCAGTTTGCACATCCCTAAGCAGAATAACTGAGTGGCCCTGAACACTTCTCTCAGGCTCATCTAAACCTCAGCTGAGTCTGCATTTCCCCTCCCAGCCCTGCAGGGACATTGTGCATTGTGATGCACCTCCCTCTCCAACCAAGCTGGGCTCTTCTACCTCACCCAAAATGCGCCTGGAATTTGCAAGTGTGGGGGAAACAGCCTTTCCCAAGGGGAGATCTCTCTGATCTGGGGTTCTGGGGTCCTGGCAGCCTGCTGGGCTCTGTTTGGGAGCTGGGAGCAGTACCTGGCTGCTGTGCCAGGAGCAGAGCTTAGCAAGAGGAAGGGTGTGATGACATTTGAAGTGGAGTGTGACAGTCTGCAAGGAGTTTTCTACCAGTTTAAAAAGATTAGGTATCTTTTTAGTACATAAAAGCTTTAGACCAGAGTCAAACCTAAGTATCCTCACACACATCTACTGCAGCTAACAACAAAAGCATGAACACTCCCAGATTATTTCAGTCAAGAAATGAGAATAAAGCCATTTACCAAGATTGTTGTCCGTGAGCACTTCCTTGACCCTCTTGGTGATGCCATAGGTGTCCAGCTCAGGGGACATGGCCACCAGCTCTTGGATGCTGAGTGCTGAGTGTCCCGAGAGTGGCAGAGGGGTCGTGGATTGGGATTCAGATGCTGGTGGCTCACTGGATTCCTGGGATTTGCCATCCTTACTTGTCTCTATGGCAGGACAGGGCTGCTGGACCAGCTCAGTCAGGCTTTTCACTGATTCACTGGAACTCATGGGAGATTCAGGAGCAGGACTGCAACTGGCAGAAGTCTTTGGAGTACTTTCTGTAATTAAAAAAAGAGAAAAAAGACCCCACTTTAGCATAATTGTAATGTTTTGATTGCAGGATATTTAACTTTCCTCCTCATTTATATTCTACCTACTTAAAGAAATGCCTAAGTATGCAAAATGCTACTTGCTATAACTTGGGTACTAAAAAGCCTCTTTTTAAAAACAAGAATTATTTTCTAATTTTATCTTGAGTCATCTCTGATTTCTTATAAAGACAAGATGTACAAATACAAATAAAAATCAGGAAAAACTGAAGTGCAATAGTCTGTAAGTTTGCACGCAATTTCCTTGGTCAGGAAATCTCAGTTTTGCTTGCCACAACATTTTTATATAAGGATGCTTTTAAAGCTACCATTCTAGACTGGTTTAAACCTCCTTCTGTGACTTGTAAGAAACTCACTCAGCCACTATTTTGTTCTGTCAATGAAGGATTTTCTACAACTGATACAACTCTTTATCTTGAGAGTGTTATTGATTTCATTTTGTTTCTTATCGCATGCATCACAGTTTTGCAATTCTCTTTGTCCAGAAATAACAAGATTAAAATACAGTTTGTAATTATGCTGTATTAATTAAAGTGTTTGAGAATCCAGCATAAAGATAGCGAGTGGATCAGGAGACACCCAAATCTGTTAATGTGACACTTGGTTTAAAAGAAAGCTTTCCCAATCTGTGAATTTGCCAACAACAATAGGTTCTGTACAAAATGTTTTCCCCCAATAAATTTATCTCTCACAGAACGTACTGCCTGAGCTTATTCAGAGATTCCAGACATCTGAGGGTACAGGCTGAACCTTTTTTCAAGCAACAACACATAAGCAACGTGGTTTACAAGAACATTTCAGGAGATAAGGAGCACAGGCGAGTTCTCCATCCACAGCTTTTCCCATTCCTGTGGGGCTGCTTCCTCCTCCTTGCTGTCTCCCACCTCTTTACTGGCCAGGGTTAATGACATGGATTCCAGCCTCAGACACCCCTGGCTTTGGCTCCAGCTCTCTGGAGGAAGCTGACAACTCTCAGCTGCACAAGGAGGAGGGCAGACCCCATCCAAACCCCATCCCTCCAACTGAGCCCAGAGTTTCTGAGCCCTGTGGTGCCACCACAGAGGGTTCTCAGGTCCCACCAGGCAATGGCTGCCACAAACCTCCCTGGTTTTTGAGTTTGTTATCCAAAATATTGCCAGATCATTCCAAAAACATGCAGCCTGTGTAATGTGGAAACACATCCCAAATGTTAAAGGGAAATACTGCCACAGGAAAGTCAGGCCCAAATGGAGCAGAGTGCAGAGAGCAATGGTGTTCAGGGTCCTGCAAGAGCTTCCCTGACACACTCACACAAAGCTGCTCTCTCCAACCTAAAAATCTGACTTTTCCCTTAGTGCTTTATGAGCTATGCAAAAGAGGCAGATGCAAAGGAAAGTGAGGTGCATGTAAATATTTAGGGTAAAGGGGATCCTACAAATCCTATTTATTTTCTGTGCTCACCCTGGGTCATCATACAAGCGAACAGAAACCCCAGGAAATGTTATTTCTGTAGCAGGAGCAGCAAAGGAATCGTACTGTAAATTTGCCCTGATTCACCCATGCGAGGGACCAATTTGGCAGATCATCCATCTTGTTCACTGTACACTGTCAGGGATGGCATGAATTCCCTACATGATAAACAGATTTCTTCTCAGGTCTGTGTCCTTTAACCCACAGCAAGGTCAAAATTATGGCTGCCTAGCTAATAAACTGCACGGCACTCGTTCAACTTCCCTCTAATTTTGTCCCTTGTGCCAGCTTATACAAATCTTACTGAATAACTGGAGCAGCTGCAAATTTCCTATACAATTCCTCATCCGTGCACGGCGAGCCACACGCACACAGGGAGCACGGGGGGAAAAAAAGACAAAATAAAAAAAAAACAAACCCAAAACCAAACCAAACCCAAGCACACAGGACTAAACAAAAGCATTTCCTAATGCCTCCTTCTCCCTCTCCTTTCCCTGCCCAGCCTCATAATGAACACAACAAAGGTAATCTGTGTTATCATCTATCACTGAGATGCTCTCTGTTGCTCACATATTAGCTTATTTATTTTTTATATCACTTACCAAGAGCTTACTTGAATTTCATTTTTAAGACCAATCTGCTGCTCATTTACTCCAAAAGGTGGGATTATCTGAATCTAATTTTGGAAGGCAGTACAGATGACAAACTGCTTTTTTTCCCCACCAAAAGGCAAGTGTACAGTGATTTCAGGCGAGGCATTATGTACACGCACTACAAATAACTCAAAATATGTTCCCCATTCATTTTTAGCATTTTTCCCTTCTGGAAAAAACATTTTCAAGATCACATAAATATTTGAGGAAAAGATCCATTATTTGGGAAAGTAAATGCAATAATCAAGTAATGCAAACATTTCCCGTTAATCTACTTAAAAAATTAAATAGACATTTAGAGTACAAGTGACTGCTGACAGAACAAAGGGGAAAATTGACTGTATTCACTATTCCAGATTTAACTGTCAATCCACAGCCATTTCGCATGTTTTATGAAATAATTTGTCTGTATTCATTTCTCTCCAGTTCCTCACAAGACAAAGACACAAATTCAGGATATCTGAAAAATATACATTAAGATTTCCAAAGCAGCAATTGAACATTTCCAACAAAAACAATACATTGAAAGCTTATTTCTTTAAAACCTGCTCTGCTTTTTTAACCCCAGACTGTTCTGAAGAAAATACTAACTTAAGAGCAATCCAGTTTCCTAAAAGTGATACTCACTGGATGTTTTCACATTTGTGTTAAGCAGGAAGGGACCATTTTGTCAATACAAATATCAAACCACATTACAGAACAACCTGCAAACTCCATGGCCACCATTTACTGCCGAAATTACTTCAATAAATTCTAGGTAAACCTTGCTATAACAAAGAGGTGTTGCAGTTTGCTTTCCAACAGCCTGCAGCCAATTTCAGATGTGAAGTAAGAGCCCCAAAAGCTTCAGAAATGGTGCTGGAAGAGCTGGAGAGATGAAGAGCATCACCAGTGCCCAGGTCATGGCAGAACCTGGGCAATTTTTAAGTTTCAGGTAGCCAAAGACATCAGTGGTGCCCTGAGCTTTACAGAGGCTGGGGGAAACAGGATGTCCCCAAAATGACTTTAGGAGAAGATGGTGACCATGAGACCCTGCATGTGATGAAGACACAGCTTAACATGACAGTTTTAAATGGTAACAAACCCCACGTAACTTCTGCACAATTACAGGTTGGTGCTGGCAAATGCCATTCAAGATGCTAGGACAGCATAAATCATCCAAACTTTTGAAGATGTAAGTAAAAATTAGTCATGAATGAGCAAAGGTTCCAGCACTATTTTACATTATTAATTCAAAATACAGTCTGGGGTATAAGGAAGTTAAGCCCTTCCAAGAGATTTTAAGGACAACATTCAAATATGCAGCATGGAAAACAATAATCAAAAATGCAAACCAAGCACTAGAAGTGATGTCTGCAGAAATGGGCCAGCAAGCTGAAATGTTTGGCAAGTGGAACTGGGCCCCATTCATGGCCAAGACACGAAGAGAAGCAAACAGCAACCCTGGCTATTTCACAGCTGGGAGAGAGATGCTCCTGCACTGAAGGGGAACTTCCAGGCTTTGGAGGCAAACAAAAATTACTGCACCAAAACCCCAAAACATCATCACAGCCTGCCCTTTCCTCTCCCATCCCTCAGGAGCTGTCTGGTAAGAAACTAAACTAACTTTGCAAACAATTCAGCAAATAGGTCTGGCTTCTGAGTATTTTACAAACTTGGTTGAAAACCGTAACAAACCAACCCTGCCTTTGTTACACAAACACAGAAAATGTTTTGTGGTCTTGCATTCCTTGGCACAATGGATGAATCCAAATGCTGTTCTGGTCCCATCCATCCCCTACACCTTCCCACAGCATCTGCCATGACAGATGTTTAGGAGAATGTGAGGAAGTCTGAAAATTGAGTTCTGGTCTCAGTTAATTTATTACAGGTGGTTTTTCTGAACTCCAGATTTTCTTATTCTCCTAGATTTCCCACCCCACACTGGGGTCAGGTTCCCAGTACTGGATTCTGGGACCTCAACTGTTTGACTGTTCTACTGGGAGCCTGCAAATCACCTGAAAACACCTCCCCCAGAACAGTCTCAGCCTGACAGGTCCCTCTGCAAGGTTTGCTCATGCTCTGCCATGGCCATGTGGCAGAATCCCTGCAGTGTGTCAGGAATCCCAGCTGTGCAGGGCTCCTCTCCCACAGCTCTCCCGAGCACCACCAGGGCTGCAGGAACTCAGCAGTCAGGGACATTTGGAGCTGCAGGGCCCTGCTCAAGAAGGACCATTTCTGTGATGTCCAGGAACTCTTCTGAAGGCCACAGGACACATCCAACAGGCCCCTTCGTGCTGAAGCACAGATCAGATCCACAGCACTCTCCAGCTGGAGGCTCCTTCTGAAGCTCAGGACATCTCGGATGCAGAGACCTGCAGGTGCCACCTGCTCCAAGCTGCCCAGAAAATCTGAGACATCTATAGGAGCTGACACCAGTCTGGATGCAGCCCCTCCAAGGAGGTATTGAGATGACAGAGCAGCGTTGAGACACGGATGAGGTTTCACCAGTCCCAGAGGCATCACGTCTGCCAGCACAGGCACTTCCTCCACTGCAACTTCTCCTATGCATTTTTAGAGCTGCAGGTTTGCTGCGTTTGCTCAGACCTTGCCTCCCCTCTGACAGCAAACTGACTTTACGGCCACTTGTAAATCCAAAGTTCAAAGACTCGAACATCTGAATCTGGGAGCATAAATCACAAGCCAAGTACTCTCAGTCTCTCCTTCCAGCACACCTGTCCATCCGCAGAGACACCCTGTACTCCTGGAGCTGCTGGCAGAATACCCTGTCCCACCCTGGCTGCTAACGCAGGCTGAGCTCATAAACTGCAAAAGGACTCATGGGGAACGAGGTACAGAACATGGTGAAATTGAGGAAGACCATGCAAAACAGAGAAGGTATTCAGAGACCTCTAAAAGGATTATGAAAAATATTATATTCTAAAGACAGCAGGCAGGCAACAGCTGCCTTAAGTTCCAGAGTGAAGTGGATTGAAAAAACGGATCCACTATAATTTTCGGAGACAAATCTCCACAGTTTATCTGATCCACTATTTAAATTTCAATACACAGTCCTCTATCTGCAGTAATAATAACCTAAATTCCATTTAGTGTTCATTTGAGCAGTCAGGATAAAGTCATTTCTTATTATCTCCCCACTGTGTAAAAAACAGCTTGAAGGTAGGAAGTCAGCAAGCATTTTCACCAAAAAGTAATTATTGTAAGTGACATTTTTACTGCTGGCATGCCATAAGGCGAACTGCGCATTTGGAAGGACAAGTTGCTAAAACAAAATGACAGGGTACTCTGTGACATTCCAACGAGAGCCCAAACATGATTTCACTGCTTTGATGCACCACTTTTCCCACTGTCCACAGCCTGGGCTGCAGGTCTGTGCCAAACTAATCCAAGTTGCTTCCCGAGGAACTGGGGGAACGGCACATCCCATGGGAGCCGGGAGCATCCCGCGCTCCGCTCCTCCCAAATCACCACATCAGTGGGGAAGATGAAAGCAGACAAACGTGGACAGGAGATTTCTCAGCAACCTCTTAAAAGAGCATTTGCTACTTCAGGGCTGCATTTACCTCCTCGTGCAGATGAGTTAATGGACAACAACAGGCCTGGCAGGTTGCCTGAGATCAAAGTGCCTCACACTGGGACTGGATTAGTTGCTGTTTTCCCCGATGATGAGGCTGCCCATTCTATCCAATTTGTACACCAAAACTTGGTGAATGCTGCCCTGAGAATCAGGGCCTGACCACACACAGCTGATCAACATCCCCAGGACAGCCCTGTAATTCCATTTCCCAGGGAGGGAAAATTTCAGGAAGAGATTTCTTCCCTCCAACCTTCTATTTGACTTTTACCTTTAGCCATGGCTGCCTTTGCAGGGTCTTATCAGAGAATCACAGAATGATTTGGGTTTGGAGGGACCTTAAACCTCATCTGGTCCCACCCTGGCCATGGGCAGGGACACCTTCCACTGTCCCAGGCTGCTCCAAGCCCCGTCCAACCTGGCCTTGGACACTTCCAGGGATGAGAAGAAAATAGCATTCTAAAGTTAATCTTTTAAAGCACTATAATAGCAACTCTCCTCACTTACAGTGGGTGCAGCACAAGGCTGAACTACGTAATAAAGCTGAGCAGCACTTGTGGGAGAGCACTGCAACACATCCCTCTTCTGACTAATTAAAGAAAATATGCGTGAAAGCACCCTCTCCCAGGTAGTGCTTTTGGTGGATTTACTCCGAGTGAGTGAACCTTGCCTAGTCACAATTTGCAAATTAATGTGGCTCGTGAAAAATATGATCCTCCCTACAGTTATAAACTCCCCCAGTTCTATGTAGGGAGTGCACAAAGCTCCCTGCAGTTTGCATCTATAAAGATGTAGAATACGGAGGTAGTGAGCAGTATTAGAGCTGTGAGCACTCGCTGGAGTTGCCACCACTGACTGTGGAGAATTTGTTTGTTTGTTTGCTTCCTAAACGGTGTAACTTTGGGGAAAAAGTTATTTTGGGTCTTGGCTCAGAGGGAAATTCTGTGTGGATAGGGGGAGGGATCAAAGGAAAAAACCCCTTTAGGAAAGTGTGCAGATGTATGTGTGTCTGCACGGAAAGGGGAGGAACCAGCTTTAGTTAACTCTGCAATTACTGGGGCAATAGAAAAATAAAGGTTCCCACTCTGCATATGAGTATATGTGAAGCGTCTGGAGTACATAAAACTGAATAATCAGGGTAGATGGTAAAATTACCTGAAAAAACTACTTTTGAGTATTGCTGAAGGATTACATGGTCTTGCTGCAATTTAAGTTCTATTTTCAGTAATTGTATTAGCTTTGTGCCTCTATTAGAAAAATGTGTTTTCAGCTGCCCTGGAAAGAAGGAGCTGGAGAAACCAGATGAGGTTGAGAAAAGAGCACGTAAGACAGGAGCTGGTGATAGACTCATGAGGAGAGATTTACAGCTGGATGTTTAACAGCACTTGGAGAAGTTGGGCAACCAATTCTCCCTTCAACAAACCCACAGCCACAAACGCCTCCGAGTCTTAGAAATCCCACTGCTGTGCCCAAAGCTACACCAAGACCTATTTTAAGGCCACATAAAGTGAAACCATCAGAGTTCCACCGAGTTAGGAGCACTGGGGAGTACAGATTGCTCCAAGGGATGTCTGGAATCTTGTGCAGGAAGACACAACTGGAGTCAATCAATTCAAGTGAAATTTGTCCTGACTTTGGAGCAGACACACCAAGGAGTTGTGTGACTTGACACAACCACACCCCAGGAGAAAACCCTCAGAGGAGAAGAATTAAGAGACATTTTTGCAATGGCCTGGGGGGAAGATGAGAGCCTCTGTAACCCTAAGCACTACTTTACAATAAAACACAGAAAAAAAAGGGTAAACTTCAGAATTTTTTCCTGGTCTTAGACACACAGTTGAAAACATCAGAGCAATGCCCAGGTCAGGCCAACAGTCCCAAATCATCCTATGATTCCTGAGCTAAAAATGGGATCTTGGCATTGAAGAGTAAATGATAATTTTTTGGTTTTACAGATCATCCGTAACCAATTAAAAAACCCTTTCTAAAAATACACCGTATTTTAAATCAGGTGATTAATGGCAGAATCATGGCTGCTTTAAAAGACATTGCTCTACTCTGCCGCCAGCCTTAACTTAATATTCAGATTTTTCTGTGTTTCTGTAAGTTAGCTAGGAATCAATATTTAGAAATAACTTCTGCAAAATATTTTCAATAACCTTATTATTAAAGCAGCTTGTGTGCAGAAGCTTTATTAAGGATTTTCTGAATGCTAAAACAAATATGTCATGGAAGCAATCAATCAAGATGCCACAACCCCACAGTGTTGTATTTTTAGGATAATCAAGACGAACGCGTGCACACAATACCTTTGGAAAACACAGTGAGAGCCTCCACGAGGAGGTTCTGCTGCAGTTTATGGTGTCTTTGTTGACTTGCTGACCTTGTGATTGGATGTGTTAAACTCACTTGCTTGAACGTGGCACCAATTTTATGACTGTTTGTTGTCCTCCCGTGTCAGGAGCCTGAGTGTGAAGGTATTTCCACCCCCTCCTCTGAGGTCTGAACCTCGTGCCTGCTCTGGAGCAGAGGCTGCAGCAGGATGCATATGTGCCCTGTGCACTGCATTTACAGACATCTCCCCCTAAACAATGTGACATTCCCTCGCCACGGGCAATGTCCACCCGGGATGGATCCCAGGCTAATGACCACCCTCCTTCCCTCCTTCCCTCCTTCCTTCCAACCCTCCTCCCACCCTCAGCCCAGGGAAAAGCAGAGTGACCCCGAGCAGGGCTGCACTAAAGACCCTCCTTTTCGGAGGAGTGCTGGGGAAAAGTGCTGAAACAAAATGACATTTACATTGTACGCAACAATATTATAAAAGCTATTAAGGTACATTATTTTACACATCCTCATAATCTCTCCATACTGCTTTACTTAATTTGTGATAAAATTGTTGAGAAAGGGTACTTAATGTAGGACAGTCAGTAAAAGTAATTTATCATCTTCCCGCTTCGGTGCTCACGTTATCAGGGAACTCATTTTCTGCATTCATCATGCAATCAGCCTATTATTTGCATATTAATCAGGCAGTGGACCATGAAAGAGCCGCATCCCAGCCAAATGCTGCACTATCTCAGGAGGAACACTCAGTAATTATCATACATCAGTGTTATGATGTGGTAATTGATTATAACATCTTTCTGTTGCCCCTGGGGAGTCCCACTGCTAACCCAGCTTCAGGCATTCTGTGCAGATTTTTCTCTGAAAATTAGAGAAACCATTGCTGTCCTTTTATTAATGGTTTTACCTTTACAATAGACAGCTCTCTGAGCATTTCCAAGGTACTTTTGCCTTTTTCTATTTTTTTTTTTTTAATGAAACCTTTATTAGGGAAAACACCTGTCTTGGATCAAAGAAAGTAAAAAAAAATAACCAACCACCCAAACCAGACCCTCCCAGAAAACCCAGTTGGGCTTGCTCATGTTCGTCCTCTCTCTTTCAAGGTCTGGTGGCTTTTTAGGTGCTGGTGTTGCTTATATAATGCCCTTCCCCATCAAATACAACAAAATGTTACAACTTCAATAGACAGTAATTGCAAAGTTCGCATAAAGGCAGTTAAGTTGCTTTATTTAGGTGCCAAATGAGAGGCTAATTTTGGTCCTCTCGTAAAGGACAAATGAAACATCTGCCAGTTCAAACTTGCACTATTTTTAGGACCCAAGTTCCAGAGCGGTAAAGCAGAGAAACAAACAGTAACCACAGCTGTGGTTACACCGTGGTGAATCTCACACCTCCTTCGTGTGGGAACCCATCCCTGCACCATCCCAGGATCCCTCAGGAAGCAGCAAGGAAAGGGGAGGTGGCTCTGGAGATGCAACCAGGAGGGACCACCTCATGCCAGAACCAGACAAGGATGCTTTTACAAAGGATAGAGGGAACAGGACAAAGGGGGAATGGCTTCGCACTGCCAGGGGCAGAGATAGATGGAATATTGGGAGGAATTCTTCCCTGTGAGGGTGCTGAGGCCCTGGCACAGGCTGCCCCGAGAAGCTGGGGCTGCCCCATCCCTGGAAATGCTCCAGGTCAGGCTGGATGGGATTTGGGGCACCCTGGATAGTGGAAGTGTCCCTGCCCATGGAACTGGATGAGCTTTAAGGTCCCTCCCAACCCAAACCATTCTGTGATTCTGTGATAGGTTGCCATCAGCAATAGCTTTGACTGAACATGTATAGGCCTATTTTACACTTCTTGTTATAATTGTATTTTCTCCTTTCATAGGCTTTTTAATTGGCTATCTTTCTCTTTTCACTTTTATTTAAATTTGATCTCCAACCCACTTTGCTTTGTTTTCAAGGCAAGTTGCATTTCTCATCAGAGTTAAAATAATCACTGGATTCTTTCATTTGCTGTTTCTCTGGAAGGCTGTTGGCAAGTTAAAAAACCCTCCAACACGCATCAAATGAGGTGAGACAAATTCATAAGTTTCTCTCACACCCTCATATAAAGGACAGGCTGGAAGGTAACTTAGAAGACATTAATTTTCTGGTAATATTCTGTTTTTTCTCCTTGGGAATGATTTGCTATAAAGCAATATGTAACTCTGTAATCAGAACAGGCTGTTTATTTCCCTGTTTCAGAGCTGCTGGGTGGAGAGGATTTTCATCCCCATTATAAGATGGAAATAACAACCTGCACATTTGGCGCTCACACACCTTTCTCCCAGTATTTTGGGAGCAAAATAGCCCATTATCTGTTCTTTGAATTGAAAGCAAGGTAATTTTCATGCAGTGGAGGAGCATTTGGTAATGTGCTGAGCAGCAGTTGGGCTGTTGCCCGAGGAGGGCTGAGGGTACCGTGGCCATCTCCATCCCACCGGTGGCCACGGGGCTGGACCTGCATCCCCTCCTTTCCCCACCAGCAGCCAGAAGACCAACGTGAGCTCCTGCCAGCTGCCAGAGCCTTCTCTCCCCAACAGAAAATCATCTGTTCCCTTTGGAGAAGAGCCTTTCCAAGCTCTTGTGCAGCTGCCAGCCCACAGGGGACAGGCCCCGGCCGTCACCCCGGCTCCTGACCCTGCCCGGAGCTGCTCGGCCTCGCTCGGTGCCTGTGCTGCTCCAGTTCTTTTGGAATTTGCCTTTCCCATCTATCAGCTCCTCGTTTTCCACCCAGCCCCTCTGAGGTTTGCAGCTGGCAGCAGGGAGGGGGTGTGGGCCCCCTCCCCAGGGGAAGCCGCGCGTCTCCGAATGAGGGGAGAGAAAATGCTGGTAATTAATGAAATGAAGTAATGAGTAATGAAATGAACAACGGTGGAATTTACAGAGCCCCACTACTCAATGGCCATGGTTTCTCTCCCTAACTACACCCCCTTTTTAGCAGCTCTCATGCCAACTGCTACTCTGTGAACTACCTGAGAAGCCTGAGGCAATAATGGTCAGGAAAGTTTTTTTTTTTCCACACAGCTTAAAAAGTATTTTCATGTATTAATTCTGCTCTTTGAAAATGAAGAATTTAAGGATAAGGCATTGCTGTGCCTGGCTCAGTGCTGCTGCAAAGCCAGACTTGAACTCCTTGCTTGGGGATCTCACACTAAGGGGGAGTGAGTGTCAAGGACCCACATTCCCAAATTAACCACAGAAACAAAACAAAGCTGCAACTTCACTGGGTAACTTCTCCAAAATGAATGTTAGGAGTTCATAACTGCATTTGGAGTGAATTACATTTGTCTTCAGAATCCACCACAGGTCCCCTCTTTGCTGTATTAGCATGAGCACTGTCATTGAGTCACAAGGACTATCTGACCAGAAAACAGTTAATTCCCTGATTTTGTATTTTACTTTTGCCCTTCTCTAACAGCAAAGCTGAGACCACAGTGAGGACGGAGTCGTTTTCTGCAAGTTCAGTCACTGGCGATTCCATGGACAGAGAAGGATAAAACCAGGAGAGAATTTCTCCACAAATTCTGACTATTTGTAAAGCATCACTGATGGAAAAGGAGCAGGACAGGGCTCAGCAGGAATGCCCAGCTGATGGCCAGGAATTGAGCCTGTGCTGTGTCCAGAATCAACTCGAGGCACTGACTCCATGCTGCATTCCCAGGTCCAGTGAGGAGCCTCGACAGTGATTCTCCTGTTTTATTGATACCAGAGAGGCTGCCAGGGAGCTCTTCATGGTCCAAATGTCAGGGAAATGGCACAGAAGATGATCACACACATTACAGACAGACTACAACAGCTGCCCTTATGAGGAGCCAACTGATACCTATGGTTTGAAATCAAGACGGCCACGGACAACTGCTCCCAAGCCCAATCCCAAACCACACAGAAAGAACGTGGAAACTTCCCCAGGATGTGCCAGGCTGCTCCAGGGATAAGCACAAAGGTAACTCTTTGACTGTCGTAGTTGTTCAGCTCTGAACTTTAAAACCACATTTGCACCTAGCACAAAAGGCCACAACTTTCCCAAGTCCAAGACCCAATAACTGGTCATCAAACACAAACCGTCTCTGCAAGGAATTCCTGCAGTCTGACCACTCAGCTGTCTGAGCCATGTGATCTCCTTTCTCTTCCATTTCACAGACTACATTAACCACAGACATTTCATGTCATACATTTTTTTTAACCTGGAATGCCAGCAAATGACTGCAAAACCATCTCTCTCCTTTTTTGTGTTTTTTTGTTTGTTTTTTTTTTTTTTTTGATTCAACAACAAAAACCAGCTCCAGTTTGGGAAGGTCTGTCAGCATGACTGCACAAGTCACTCTGGTGATGTCACAGTGTAAGGATTCTTACACAGCTTCTCTGTGCTAATCCCAGTTGTGCTCTGCAGCACCATTGGACAGCTCTGCCCACCAAAACCAAACGAGAACAACGCAAGAGAAGATGTTAAAACAGGGGGAGATGGGGGTAAGAGCTTCTCCTTTGCCACCACAAGGCTACTGAGCTCTTCCCGTAAGTGCATCAGGATGGTATTCCCAAATTTGGGCTGCCAGCCTGTAACACGCTCCCTCCCTACTTTGTTTCTCCCAGAGTAGCCAACGTGACAGAATTCTCCTGGTATCAGGAAAATGGGAAGATCCACCCAGCACACAGCTAACTGCCTGCTCACTCAGCAGCTTCTGTACTGGAAAATGTTACAGGAATCTGTATTAAATAAATAAAAATACAGCAGCTACCTGGCTTTGCCATCACTCCCTAATCTCTCTGTTAATATCACAATGACACTAAACCATCCTGAGGTTTTTCCGATTTGCGTCCCCAAGGGATGATAAGAAGTAATCTCCCTGTTGTTACAAATGCTTTATTTTGAAAAGAAAGCTTTTATGCATATTTTAGTTGATCTAAAGACAGTAGATCTCAGGTTTTTAAATCACCAGATAATATGCAATTATCTCAAGCTAGATTCTGATTTTGAAACAAGCTCTAATTAGCTCCCCATTTTATGCTGCTATAATCCTTTCTTCAACTCCCATGAGTGTTACTATTGCTAAGCAGCATGAGGTTAGGAATGATGGATGATACCCAGAAAGGAAGACAAACAAAAGGGAAATTCAAAATCCCCTGAGATCACCCGCAGCTGTATCGGCAAATGAAGATTTCCACATTAGGTCATGAGACGACCCTTAGAGAAACACACACCAAAAAGGCACGTCTTCCTCCCACTGAGTATTTGCAAGCCTTTAATGTAGTGTATAGAGAGTGGATGTCCTTCACAGAGGATAAAGACAAAAGTGAATGTAAAAATTCAGCTTTCCTGTGAGCGGCCACGGAATCAACAGCACCAAAAAGGAAACTCTGTCTCAATCTCCTACAGAGACGTGGCACAAACCCCCAAAATAAAACCGACCAATAAAAGCTGTGCAGAGTACAAGTATTTAGAAAAATATCCGAGCCTTCTCCTGGCTCATGGCAACTGTTCAAACCCACCCTGGCTCCCATCAGCAGTAATGCAACTAAATAAGGGCCAAATTCATCATGAAAAAAATGCTGATGCAGTTGGGTGACACTAATTCAACTTTTTTTTTCCATGTGATTTGGTCCGTGCTTTTGACACATAAATCATTAAAAAGGCAGATTTACCCAAGGGCATTAGAGCATTTAGGTGGAAAGAAATACACAGAAAAAATGTTAGAAAACGCACAGCAATACTATTTTTGACCACCTAGGGTACAGACACCATTTTTGTATAAAACATGTTCCCTGAAACTTGCAGAAAATCAACAAGCCTTGAGGAAAGCTCACAGGCAGAGAATACAGGTATATACCTGGCTAACATTTTGGTACAGACTGTTTTTTATAAAATTCATAAACACAGCTTCCAAAGGAAAAAACCAAGCCTGGCTTCTCTTTGCTATCTCAACATATATATAAATATATAAAATATAGGTATTTATCCATTCATTATATGAAACACTGACGGGCCCATCTGTCCACACGTGAAAATGGAAAATTGCTGGACAAAAGGTGAGATTTTCATGAATGAGGTGTTAATCAAAACCTTATAATCTAGAAGTGTAACTAACTGGGTCAGAAATCCAGAAAATCTTGCTGGTTTGACAGAATAGAGCCAAACAGTAATGAAAATACTCTCAGTTAATAAAAGTTTGAGTCGTTACTATGCATGTTGACACTCTGTACACTGAAGACCTTCTTGGCAAAGCACTCAGGAGCCACTGAGTGTATTAGTTTAATTTCACTTCTTCCCCTTCATGCATTCAACAAGTTCCAAGCCAATTATATTACATGGAAAAGGCTCCAGACCTTTCCTCTTTTCAAAATTGTTCTGATTAATTTCTGTTTTAAAATTACAAGTATGCAACCTTCTCTGCCTTGATTTTCCTGGGAAATGTCTCAGAAGACCAGAAAATTGGAGCTGTCTCTCTCTTTTTTTCTCTCTCTGCCCTGGAGTGATGGATCTTTCACAAATGCATAATTATTATTACCTTTTCCAAACTGTTTGCTGCATTTTTAATTACAGAACAGCTGCTAATAAAAGGAAATTACCAAACTGCCCTTCCTCATTCAAATAACTTGGTTTCTGCTCTTTTGTTCTGTCTGGTGTCACAACCTTCCTTATTCCTTCACACAGAGAAAGATACCAAGAAAAGAACATTTTGTACAACAATTCTATTTTTAATCCTCCGAGAGGAGGTAGAAAAGGGCACGAGCCCGTTTTCTCATTTGTAAGTCGGATTTAAGGAATGAAGGAGGACAATCATCAATAACATGATTTTATTAGCTGATAGGAACGTGTCACCTCGCAAAATATTAGCTCAAGGGCAGGAACTGACAAACGACACTGGGAGTGTGGGAGGGAACAAAATATCCCGGCAGCAAAACTGAACTTCCTGAAGGAAATCACTCTCAGCTCCCAGCGATCCCCCCGGGAATCCAGAAGATGGTCGGGTTTTAATACTATGGGCTTGTCTTTCCATCTTTAATAATTAGAGCTAGTCATAAATATGAAGATTAGCAATAACAATGCAGCACTTCCCAGCTCCTCTGATTTTGAATTCCCCTTAAAATGGCTACAATTAATTACTCATATTTTCCACGCCATCTCGTGCGTTTGTGACTGTGACTCCCTTGCACGGCATTGATGCCACAAAAAAAGTACTCAATGGCATGTTTTTAATGAACCATCACAGGAAATTTCCATGTTCCCTAAATGCTTGGCTATAAGTAACAATAGCCCTATGATTGCAAATCATTTTCTCCCATTTTGGTTTTGTTTTCATGGCTTGTTTTTACTGGGGGCATTTTTTTTTTTTGCTTTTATCTATTTATTTTCAACTGTTCTCCTTAAGAAAAACGTGGACTGAATATCATCACGGATTTTCTTCTAGTAAAATCTTTTGGAATGCTAAATAGTTTCCCCACTAGAGAGAAGAAAGCACTTTGGTTGGGATATTTAGAGTAAAGCCAGCGAGCTGCAGAAAAAAAAAAGGAGTGTTTCAGAACAGCAGAAAGGTGAAAGAAGAGCACAACCCATCCCTGTCTGTTCCCTGAAATGCAGCAATTCTCCAACACAGGGCACTGGCTGTAAGCACAGAGCAGGGCATGGGTATTTTTCTGGAGCGTTTTACGTCAGTGAAGCATTTCATTGGTGAGAGGCTGTGTGGGTAGAGTTTGGTATCTAACAGCAGGAACACAGCTGTTCTCTCCTGTCCCAGCCTCCCTCCTATCCTGTGGCCATCTCTAAAGCCTTCAGCCACTCACTTCCCTGTATCTGCTTTTTTTTTTTTTTTTTTTCCAAATGAAAAGGAGAGAAAAAAAGGTCAGCTGGGAATATTTAACGAAGCTTGAAAAACACGTAACGTGGTCTGTTCCCCACCTTCAGATAAACAAAGCAGATTTTGTGCAAAGGAGAGTGGAAAAAAAACCTACCAGCGAGTGAGGCAGCTGGAGTATGTGGATCACATTACAAACCAAGGGCTTGTTTTACAGCCATTGTCACATGTCACATTGATAAGCTAAACTATGGCAAAAAAAAAAAACCCTTACGGAGCCAATGATCTCTAAGATCAGACAGAGTCTCTTTACCTAATATATGCAGCTAAATATGTGTGCTCCCTACATCTGCCATAGCAACAAGGAGAGAAGGAGGAATTAACTGCATTAATAAAAAAACGGAAGGGACCCCTGTATGATACAACAAAACGTGAGAAACCTCTCGGCATCAAAGCAAAGGCAACAAAAGCACAGAGAATTATTTCAGAGCAAATCATTGAAACCAGCTGATTACCTGAGCTTGCACATCCCTGCTGTAGGGAATCCTGTAATGATGTCACAGAGTGAAGGACTAGATAAGAGAGGAGAGGAAAATCAGGGAACAATAAAAGGAGATGCCAAACCACAAACTAAACAGTAAAGCAGGCTCAACAAATAGCAAAGTGCTGATCTCGGCAAGGGCTCGCTGCTCAGTTAACTCAGTGGCACGGGAAGGTACGACCCAGGCCAGGCTCCAGCCTGGCTGTTCTGTGTCAATAGGTATTAGGGGAAGAGACAGCCACAATAAAAGTGTCATTGCAACCCAGCACTCCCCCTTTAAAGCTTAGTTGTCCAGCTCACCTCCTGAGACAGCAATCGATATTCTCCCTGGAACAATCCAAATCCCCTGTGCAACCCTAGGAAACAGCGCGCAACATTTTCCAGCTCTTTGGCCAAAATTTTGGGGCTTGTGTATCGTATTCATGCCTAGATAATATCACCCTAATGAGGAGCTTGATAACTGCTGCTTATCAATTACACATAAACGTTCATAAGCACTCCCAGCACGTCCCCTTAGGGGCTGGCCGGGCTGCCAGGGTGGATGGTGCCACTTCCATAACGCCTGGAACAGCCCTGGTGCAAGGCTGGCTTACTGCAAATTGAAAAAAAATATATACAGAAAATAGAAAAAAAAAAAATCTCCTCCTCCTCAACTCAAACAACATAGTGGAATTTTAATTACCTTGTCCTTGTTGCTGCCCTTGTGCAGGCAGGACACACTGTCCCAGCTCACCATTCAACCAGAGCTGCATACGAATAAATGGTTCTCGGCCTTTTTGGGTCAATTTGCTCCATGGCTTTGGCCTGGAGAGCATGTCACTGACACTTCCTTGGGACAGCCCCAATACCTGAAGTGAAGCAACCAAGAAGGGCACGTTAACACACTGGCAGTGCAAACGGGGGGAATTTAAGTCATTTTGGTTTTTCCTTTACTGTATCGCTCAAATTGTTTGTATATGGACAATTCTAAAAACTGGACAATTATAGAAACTGTTTCCTGTGGATACTCGGATGGAAATGCTTTTCTTCCTGCCGTGTTGCCTTGTGAAGGAAGGTGGGTTTTTCCTGCAGGATCTGGGTGGCAGCAGCCTGGTGAGGGATTTGCATGCTTTTCATATTTTGTGTCAAACAGTTTCATCAGTTTTAACAGGAAAAACACCGAGTCCAGGCACACACAGGCAGATGAAACAGGCAATGACTGGCATGTATTTTGTTCTCAAACAAAAATAATTGGGACTTTTGAGACTAGGCCTATATTTGGTTGATTTTTGGGGGATGAATTATAATGATGTGTGTTTTCACCTGTACCAGCGACTGCTCCACATAAGTAAATATTTAAGAATACAGCCGACTGTGGTGGGGGGGGGAGGGAATTTCAGACAGGCAGAATGCAGTTACTTGCCTGGAATTCAGCACAGGTACAAGAGTTAAAAATCATACTTAATGAAAGTTGCCATGGGATCTTTAATGACCCCGAGAGGTCGGACTTTTCATTTTACATCTTAGTGAGAAGGTAATAGTGCGATGCCAGCTCCTATTACACTTTTATATTGATTCAATTCTTTATAGGAAGAAGAAACACCAAATGTCCAACACTTTTTACAGCCTGGGAGGGATTTTCTGGAGGTTAGGGACCCTCAAAATCCCACGTGCTCAGTGCTTAGGGCTCACAACGTGAGAACTTCAGGGAGCCTTATCTGTAATCAAACATTGCTCTAAAACATCTCAGAGCACACTGAGGTACCGAGCTCCAGGTATAAGAAATGACTGGGAATTCTTGACTTCAGACTAAGGAGAGTTAGGGGATTTTCCATGTGTTTGTTTTAATGCCATTGTGCACGTTTCCAAATAACGAAAAAGGAAAAATGCTCTTGTGTCCATAATCTTCACTTGTAACGAAGTTAAGACTCTCCAGTCATGACAATGGTATTACTCAAATATTCCACGAATTCATTACATTAAGCATGAAATATTGAGTCTCAGCAACGTTTGCTTCAGCTTTCAAGCCTTCTAAACTTGGGGCCCCATTCCTAATTCGAAGTGGCTGAAGCCAATCCCTGGATAAAACCCTTGCAATTCCTACCACACAGGGAAACTAATACTTTGTGAGCTGAGTTTTGAAACACTTCACACACGGGGCAAAACCATTTTTCCACAGGACACCCGTGGCACGTCCCCCTCTGGCTCTGCAGCCTGTAAGGAGCAGAGGGCACAATCACAACACTGGTGAAACAAGAGAGAACCACTTCTTTACCTTTTCCCCAAAGATCCTTTGGCAGATGCCATTCTTTGCTAGCTTTTCCTTGACCTGCCGCGTTAGCTCTATCGTATCCACCTCCTGGTACATATAAATCTCATACTGCTCGGGTGTCAGTGGAGGAACCGAAGGTTTGGATGGCTTGGACAAGGACACGATAGGGGATGAAGGGAGGGGGCTATTTTGAGGTGTCTCACTGCGACTCGCCCCGGTCACGCTCAATTCAGAACTCTGCGAGTACGGAGATTCCGCGTTTGGCCACTCTTTCCAATACTCGGAAGAAGACGGTCCTTGGAGCTGGCTACGATCTGGCCTAGTCTGATTGCTGACCTTTTCTTTTCCACCACTGGCTTCCTCAACTTTTATATCTTCGGGAAGAGCTGCATTTCTTCTCTCATGCTGCACAGTACTCCACCAATGGTCCTTCCAAACACCACCACGTCCCAACTCATTTTTAACATGCCTCAACATACCCTGGGCAGAATCACTTATTCCATGAAGCTCTAAAACAGGTGCCTCCTGAGGCTCCTTTTTGAGCCCAGAGAGGTTCTGCAATGCAGAGATACTGGAATCAGTGACAGATGAATGTTTCTTCAGGGATATGGCCAAAGGAGAATAGCTGGAAACCGAAGACATTGCAGGTGTAGACACTAGTTTGGGGGACAGGATAGAAATGTCAGCTTGAGATAGAGGTGGTGTTTTTAAGGCAGGTTCAAGGGCAGCCTGCTGTGCCTCCATTTCCCGTCGGGCTTGTTGCAGAATGGATCGAATTGCATCATCAGAATTGCCACTGCTAGAGGCAGAAGGCGGCTGAGCCGGCTCAGCTATGAAAAACAACCAAAAGACTAAATGCAACAAAGGAAAATGCTTTATATTCAACACGTGCTACTGTAAACATTTCCCTGACAGTAAAAAAGAAAAAAAAAGAAAAAAAAAAAACTGAAATACATTTCTGGATAGGAGGGAGGAGTTTTCACTAAACAAAGATTTGCACTTTTCAAAATAAGGTAAGATTTCCAAAGTTCTTCACTGGAAAAATTTGAGAGTTGCCAAAGTGCTGGATGTTTGCACGCACAGACTCAGCTGCACAAGTCTGGGATCACTTGCCCTTCCACCATTGTAAAAATTTTCAAATAAATGCCTTTGAAAATCAAGCCTTCACCTCTTCCTCCCCCACCCCCATGTGGTCAATAACATTTTATAGCTGCATTTACAAAGTTATTTAACCTTTCACTTCACTCTTTTCTTCACAAATGAATTTAACACGCACTCAGAACTGAACACAGCTGCATTCACCTGGACAGACTATTACAGTATAAATAAGGTGAGACCTTTTAACTTCAAAAACAACACACAAATTACAACAAAGCCAGAACTTTAGGAAGAGATCATCATTATTTCACTTGACAAGCCAAACAGGCTCCTGGCTTCCTGTTTTCTCATTCCATGGTCCCAACCACTGAAATAAACAGCTCTACCAGAGCCAGGCTGACACCTGGCCATCACCCTCTCCCCTATCCAAAGCTCTTGGATGGAGCCACGGGTGCTTTGAGCAGAGGTAACCCCCAAGTGCAGCATTCCAGTGGGGAAGCAGGGTTTGGTGGCTGTGCTGCAGCAGGCAGGGATGAGCAGAGACGGGAACGTGGGTGGGGAATTATCTTTGCAGAGCCAGGAGGTTTTGCAGTGGCATCTGCTTCTATTTCAGTCTCCACTGAGGTCCCCAGTGCCTGGAAACCAGCTCCCCTGAAAGCTGCTCTGCACAGAACAGGCCAAGTGAAGCACCAGGTGGGAGCAGGGAGCCCCAAACTGCAAGGAGTGGCCTCAAAGTGCAGTAAGATTTGAACCACGCTGTGGATTGCTCCAGTAATACTATGGCTCATCCGAATGCATTTCTGAATTTGCCTCCCTGCATTCCTTCCTGTCACGCACTGCAAAATACATGAAAAGCTAAGAAATGGGGAAAAAAGACAGTGAGACTCTCTCTGCTGTTTTATCTGCTGGTTTCACAGGGAGTTTTGAGGCCAAATTAATATTTGAAAGGAAGTCAGAGACTCTCAGATGAAACATGTTACTGAATAACACTCTTGCAGTTTCCTGCACAAAGCCCATATTTTTCTCTATGTAATAATTTCTTGTATAAAATCCTGTTATTTAGATCATATATTAACTAGTGTTTTCTGTTCTACCATGAGATCAACTTAGTTTTCATTTGAAAGACAGCTATCCAAAACTGTAAATCAGTATTTACTTTAAAAAATGAAACAGAAGTATTGCACAGTAATTTCGACTTCAGCCCAATAGCAGTACTGGGAACTCTTAAAGCTCAGAGGGCTATGGAACAGACAGAAATGTTAATTACATTACAGTATCCAATGAGAAATTAGATTTATCTCAGGCTAAGAGGGATTTTTTTGGGAAGGGGGATGTGTTTTGGATTTGCCAGTTCATTCACTGAATACATCCTGTAACCAAAAATAAAGTCAGCTAAGAGTCATGGCTGAATGTGCCTATATGAGTACAGGATGTACCAGGGTGCTGGGACTGGTAATTGCTCCTGGAGCATGACCTTCACCCCAACAAATCCATCCAGCCCCTCTCCCATGCAGCCCCTGGGGCCTGAGGGAGACACAAGAGAAGAGACGAGAAAGCAGGAGCTGCTCCCTTTCCAAGGAGCAAACTGGCAGAAGAAAGGATTCTGTGGGCTCCCCTCAGTGACTCCTGCAGGTCTGGAGGGCAGCCAGGAGCTCAGAGCTCTGCACAGGGATCAAGGTGTTCAGAAATCCCACAGGGAACAGGGCAGAGCAGAGACCTCACCACGCAGGGACACCTGCGACCTTAACTTGGGATGTCTCAGGGACAGGAACAGCTCCACTAAATAACAATAAAAATCTCCAAAAAAAACCCCTTCAAACCTACACTGCAGGTTTAAAGAATATAATTAACTGACCAGAAAGCTCATGGCAATTGTTTTAATTAAATTCTGCAGTAAAAGGAGGCAGAGACAAAATGAGCCCGTACCTGTTTTCTGTACTTGCAGCTCCCTTTTGGCTTGTTCGAGAATGGATTTGATGGCTTCATCAGAGCCAGACTCTGTGGTTCGGATTCGGGTGGTTATGTTACCTGGGGAGGAAAACACAACTAATGACACCAGGAAAACTCTTCTTTGGCTGTTTTTGTAACACAAAGACACACTGTATATGATACATGGCCAGCACAACCTGAGGACAACTTGCACGGCACCTTTACCAACATTTACACCACACAAAAAAAAATACTTAACAAAGCAAAATATCCTCATCGTGCCTGTCTCTAGCTGCCCTGGAATGGTGAGAATATCAGAGGAAGAGCTAGGTGGTCATATATTCCTTTTCTATGGTAACATCTTTAGATCTATTCTTTTTCTTTTTGTGGGTTGTTTTTTTTTTTTTTCTTGGAGAGGGAGAGGAAACAGAAGGGAAAAGAACTGGAGGGGAAAGGCAGAAAGCTAAAAACGTAAGCCCAGGAATCAACTTAAAATGGCATCAGCTGCTAGGCAAAGCAGGATGAGTATACGTTCAGCCCAAAACACAATTAAAAAGTAACTACATTAAAATAATTTTTAACTTTCTAGAGGTTAATACATTAAGAGAAAGAGTCATTTAAACGCAGATACTATTTGAAGTACTCTCCAGCTAAGAGCTATTACTTGGTTGTTTGGTTTTGCTTTGTTTTTTTCTTTTTTAACCTCTAAGGGGAAGAAAAGGAGGGAACACTGTGAGTGCTACTGCACTTAACTGCATTTTCCATGATGAGATTATTGTTTGTAAGCAAGCAAGGTAATTTGTGACTGGAGTCAAAATAACTACAGACTTTTTGTGTACCTGCTTTTGTTTTTCTTTCTTTCTGGTCTTACTAAAAGAAAAATTCTGCAGCTAATGTACAACAAAGAAAATGTGCAGACTTCCTGTTAATTGATAATTTATGTGATGTGCACTTATCTTGTTGCCTTTTTCATATATAATACTGAACTAAGCATCACACTCATTTAACAGTGTATTAAAGTGGAATTTGTCAGCATAAGCCCCATGAGAAGAAAGAAGTAAATCTAGAGCAGAAGCAATATGCAACTGATGTTGTAACTGTGCAACCTTCTCCCTCCAAAACCATAAAAACAGCAAAGAGAGCATTTCAACAGATCTGATGCCTTTATAAAGCCACTTCTATCACTTCTCTGTCTCTGTCTGCATGTGCAGGGAGGATGGGAGTGGAAGAACTGTCCAAACAGGGTTACGTTAGTACAGCAGCAGCAGAATTAGAAAAAGCAAAGTGTTCATCTAACCCATGGTTTGTTTTATACTTACTGTCTGTTTTTCTATCAGATTCCAGGCCAGAATCAAACTGCACAGTTTTAAGGAAACACACAGCTAAAGCACACTCCACTTCCTAGGGATTGACTGCAAAGAAAAACACCTGCCTGTGACGTACCTTCAGACCCATTTCTTCGTTTCGGTACTTCCTGAAATAGTCTGTTCAGGTTCTGGCCTGGATTCTCTGTTGAAAAACAAGTTTGGTAAGAACAAAACAATCAGGGGATGGTTGCTCTGACATCACGGGCTGTGTGGCATGAGGAGCTACAGCCTGGCCCTGAGCTCTCCTGGCCCCTCGGGCCCCTGAGCAGGAGGAACTGGCTACTCGGGAAGAAGCAAGGCTGGCTGATTTGTTAATAAAGATTACAGCTATGTTCGGAAAGGAGATTAGACAGATATAAATAAATGTCTAGAGATACCAAAAATGAAGAGGTTAAAGATGGGCAGATAATCCCCTCAAGTACAATCATCAAAAGGAAGAACAGATTACAAATCTAACAGTGTGTGCTTCCAATTAAACAAAATCTAGGAAAACCCTGCCTGTCCTTTCCAATATTTCTTGACTGTAAACAACTTACTTTTCAGTTTCTCTAAATGTAAATCTCAGTCTTAAGATGAATCACAATGAAATGCATGTTACTTCTTAAAAATGCTGCCTTAAATATGCAAAGCTGCTTTAAACCGGGATTGTGTTTTAATTACTCATCTCATGCATCACCTACCCTATTTTGTCAGAACACTTTGGGGAAAAAACATAATCGCACAAGACACAACAAAAGCCTGGTCTCAGTAAACAACCTCCAACAAAAATCCCCAAGTATTTCTGAGGGCTGATACCCTGAGTAGCTGCTGACCCTTTTCCCTCCGTGTTCAGCCGTGGCACAGAGCTGGGAGTGAGGGCTGGGAGTGTCCCTGCTGCTGCTGCTGACAGGCACCAGCCTGAGGCTAAGAAAAGCAGAAGCAGAGATACCAACCTGCCTGAGTGCTGCAGAGCAGGGCTGGAGAGCTGAACGTGCTGCACCTGGCACCTGATCTGGGTGAGAGCAGCAGCAGCAGCAGCGCCCAAATGGCCCCGGATGGGGAAGCTCCTGGCTCGGAATGTTTGGAACTGAGAGGAGCAGGGGCTGGGGAGCTCTTACCTCTTTGTCTGCCCTGGATGCTGCGAAGAGCCAGGATGTTCTGCTCGTCCGACAGGAACTGCTTCATCTTATGAAAGGGCTCCTTGCCTCTCACAGTCAGTTTATTCCATGGCTTTGGCCGGGCCAGGATCTCACTCACAGACCCTTGTGACAGTCCCAATACATAATGTCCAAATATCCGCTGTCCAATATTGTGCTTGATCAACTGCTCTTTCACCTGACGTGCAATTTCGGCCGTGTCTATCTCCTCTCCTTCAGAGATGCTCCCAGCACTTTCTGACTGGCTGGGAGACGGGGCCATGCCATTTACATCCGGGCTTTGTTGTAATGGACTTTGGGAAGATATGGAGTTTGTGCTGTATGGACCTGTTGGAAAAATCATGCTTGTGCTTCCTGCTTCCTGCATTGCCTTGGAGTAGAAGGACTGCATTAGCTGTCGCTGGAGGAGAGAGTTTAGTGCAAATTTTCCTGTGGAGGCCAGGGGTAAGCTGGGGCTCGCCAGGGATGAGCTGAAAAAGTCTTGACTTAAACCCGTTGGTGAGAACTGGTGTGTACCATTAGTATTGGAAGCCTGCTCCCCCGCGTTGCGGAGCAACTGGGAAGGAGGGGAGGCCGGCAAGGTTGCAGGACGCTGACTCTCAGGCTGGTCTTTCCCTTTTCTCCTGGCTGACCCTACAAGGAAGGTCAAACATAATGCATTATGGGGGGTCAAAGAGGGAAAAACCAAGATAAAAAAATGCAAAGTTTGCCCCGCAAAGGGAAAAAGTGCAGATTGACACGGGCCAATGGAGTGGCGGTGGGAGTTTTGGTTTTGTTTGTTTTTGGTTTGTTTTCATTTGTTGGGTTTTTTATTTTTTTAAATTTTTTATTTTTAATTTTTTTTTTTCCATGATTGAAATTTTTAAAGCCAAACAAGGCCCCCAAAACAAACAACATGCATTTCATGTTTGCACCTTTCTTGTATGTTGCAGCCTGGAGAATCCCCCTTACAGACATTAACACTAGAACAGTTACATGAAGTGCAGTGATACAGTTAAATAAATGCAGTTACAGACAGCAAGTCTCTCTGTTGTCTCTCATTCAAGATATGACTCATTGGACCTGACTGAACCCAAATGCAGCAAACATTTACATTTTGGAACAAACCAATTTGAATAAAGGAATAACCATTAGGTGGATGCACCAAGATCGCTCAGTTAAAACTCATAAAACGCTTCAGAATTCAGTAAACCCAGGGCCAGTGGCAACTTTTAACTTTCTTCCAGCTGCAAAAACCATAAGCATTCAAGTATCTGGAAATTCCATGACTTGCCATTTAAAAAATGTGCACACAAGATGTACAAGCCCACATCAGGAAAGCCAAACAGCAAACATGCTTCGCTGGAAAGAAAGGATTTTGCTTTCCCAAGCTGACCTGCTGGTGGTATATCCAAGTGTATCAGACAGGAAGACTGTGTTCTACATGCAAACATTTTGAATAACACTGTGTGTGGGGGAAAGAGATGGATTTGTTTCCAAGACAGAAGACAGCCTCAAACACTGGTACAGCCTCTAATGCCTCTTCCTTAACCTTTACACACTCCCTAAGTTTCACTTCATTATCCGGCCTATAAAACTACAGCAATCCAACATTTCTCAGTGCTCCTGTTGCTCCTCAATCCTCCAGCCATGCATTAGCTCAGACACTCAGCTCTCACTCAGCCCTCCCTCCCGTCACAGGACAGCAGAGGCAGCAGAAGAGCCCAGATTTGGGAGCACCTACCGCTCAGGTCGCTGTTGGTGATGCGCAGCGTGGCGTTCTCCGACTGCAGCGAGCGGTTCTTCTCCAGCAGCAGCACCTCCAGAGGCTTGGATGCATCCTAGAGGAAACCAAAGGGCAGGTTTGTTTCTCAAAGCATTGAGAGTGTCACTCTAAAAAGGATTTCAGAGGGAAAAAAGTGAAAAACAACACGTGCTTGTCTGGTGTCTGAAGGCAGCCAGGGAACTTGCCAGGGGTAGATCTGCAGGAATCACTCCGGGCTCTGGTGTGAGCCATGGAAGAGATTGTTCAATTTTCATAGTAAATCATTCATCAATTCTGCATTATTTTGAGATGTGTAACGGAACATTTTCTTAATCCTACTTATTTTTAAATGGTCCTGGCATGCTTTCAGTTCAAAAGCTGTAGACTCCTTTTAATCTGATTAAAACAGGAGTCAAGATTATAATATTCCTTCTAGGTCAACTGACCCAAGCTAAGCATTTCCTTGACATGCTGAGTTTCAGCAGAAACAGTTTGTTCAAATTAACATGAGTCAGAGAAACCTGCTATTTACCCTCCTCTAAAGATCTAACCCTTGATCATTAAAAAAAAACTTGAAAATTAATCGCAGGACATCGATATTCAGTTTGGAGTTCAGAAGCAGGAATGTAATTCATAACCTTTAAACTTAAGTAAGATTAATTTGCTGGAACAGCAGAGCTTTCTCAGTACTCCAAGGTTTGTTTTCTTTTGGCAAAAGAAATTTTCAAGGCTAACAAATACTTAAAAATGCTGAAGTCCTTGCTCAGTGTGCTGCCCGTACACCAACTCCAGTATCTTTAAATGACTCAACTTCACAACATTCTGGTTTATCCACTCCAGCACAGCTGAAACGTCACTTTGTCCTTGACCACTTAAAAGAAATTAACAGGCAAAAAAAAAAAAAAAAAGTCCAGTTCAGCTTTTTACATAAGAAAACATCAGGAAAAACAAGGATTGACCCAGATGCCTCAACATCAACAGGAAACTGTCAATGTCAACACCAAGGAATTGCAAGACAAAATTTTTGTTAATCAACTGAGCTGCCGAATAAGTAAGGAAACAAAAGTAAGTTCAGTACCTGCGCACCAGAGCTTTCAGATGGTGCAAACTCCATGGATTTCAAGATACTGTGGAAGGCAGAAAAAAGCAATTATTTTCTATTTCTCCTTTTCATAACAACTCCACTCATGAGCATTAACATTATCATGTCCTGTTCTCCAGCAACAACACAAGTGATGACAACTTTCCTTGCAGTAACACAATCTCCTAATGAATACAGAATAACTCTTCAAACCAGTTATAGGAGAAGAAAATTTTCTTGAGCATCATCTAAATCATTCCATATGCAATCCCACCAGGCCAGTTTAAAGCGTAAATTTAAAGGTTAATAAGGATATAACATTTTAAGCTGTCAGAAACAATATAAATTTATCTGTGAAGCTGGAAGGGAATGAGGAAGTTGTGCAAAGCAACAAAACAGGGGAATCACCAGCACAGTACAGCACTTTATAGAATATACACCAGCTCACCAGCAAGGAAAATATGCACAAATAATCTTCCCAAGCAAGGCATTACAGGCTAAAAGGCAGTTTTTCATTTTAATAACCCCCTTGTTCAATGGCAAAGGGAAGACAAAATGGCCCAATATTTCTTCAGAAATATGAAAGAGCCAAATATTTATAAGTACATTAGGAGAAGAATCTGATAGTCTCATTGTCAATATTTTATACAAATAGTGATGGGTCAGAGGATGTCTCCTTTCAGAGGCTTTCAGTTAGAGCTGTGTTGTCTGGCAAACCAGAATCTTACAGGAATCCAGACTTATTACTGTGCTTTGTTGGATAATTTATTTTTTTTTAAATCAGCCTGCTGCAGGCAGGACATGAACTTCCTCAGACTGAAGCAATAAATGATTTCAGCTTCTTACTGTACAAAAAAAACATTCATTTGATGAAGAAAAACACATAAACACATATAGATGGTGTTTATAGAGCATTTGTCATCTATTAAGCACCAGGAACTCCGTGAGCAGGGACAATCTGTTTAATCATGCATTAAACTGTAGTAAAGGCTGTGGATCATGTCTTAAAAGTTTTGGATGTCTCATCCCTAAAAGTGTCCAAGGCCAGGCTGGATGGAGCTTGGGCCACCTGGGACAGTGAAGGTGTCCCTGCCTGTGGCAGGGGGTGGGACAGGAGGAGCTTTAAGGTCCCTTTTAGCCCAAAACATTCAGTGATTCCATGGAATGTGGAAACTGAGACAGAAAAAGGCAGAAGGCCAGTATGAAGGCACAGTGACTCATTCTGGATGCCATGAGGAGCTGACCAGGCACCCATTTACTGCCTGAACCTGTCCCTGCATTCATCCAGAGCTGGAGGTGCATTAAGTGACACTCTGGAAATCAGCTCTCTGGGCCATTCAAGATCATTGTAATTCTGAGAAAGAGATCTCATTCATTTTGCATCTGTGCACACTCACTGCACAGGGTTAATTCTGACAGGCATTCCTAAAGTGTAATAATTAATGAAATCACAAACTCCTGGCAATCACTTCCAGGCCATGGCATCACTCAGTGTCACCTCCTGCCTGGCTGTAGGGCAGAGCCATCAGCCCATACACAGCACATGAAGTGATGCTGTGAGGGCTCTACGTGGGCACAACAGCTCAGCCATGTGCAAATCCAACTCTTTAGTGCTATGATGGACTCGAGCCAGTCAAGGGGAGAGGCTGTGGATTAATGGCTCGAGTTCTCAGAGACCCTGAGCTCATTTGACAGCCAGTATTTCTTGGGACACTCCTTTGGAGGCCCAGCTCTGCATCCCAGGACTCCAGGGTGCTGGGGGAGATAAATGCACAGAGACTCATCCTGGGAAAAGCCCAGCCACTGGCAGGTCATTGTTTCCATGAATTCTGCAGGGAATGGCCTCTGCAAGGGCAGCCAGTCCTAATGCACATCCTCATGATGCCTAAATGAATTTAAACCCCATTTGAACAGCAAATTATCACGTGGCAAATGTCCTGTGGGAAACCCCAGCTCAGTTCAGACCAGTTGTGACCCCACTTACCACACGTGGGTTTGCCATGTGGAGCAATCCAGCAGCATTCCAAACACCTTCCTTCTCCTGGATGAGGCTAAACCAGAAAAAGCTGCTCTCTTCCCCAAGGAGTTGAGGGTGGTGCCCTGACCACCCCGTGCTGCCCCAGAACCAGGCTGACAATGGCCAGAAGAATAAACCTATTTATGGTTATTTTGGTTCTCCACACCAAAAATCTGGCTCTAAAGCCCCGATTGTGCCATCCCTCTCCTTGCACAGGCTGATGCATTTTGGTTCTGGGCACCTGCTGCCAGCTGGGACCTTCAGGAAGGCTCCTGAGCCTGCAGCAGCTACATTTCCAGCGAGCTCAGTGCAATGTGTATTCAAACCTTGGCTGGAAACCTACTGACCTCTGCCTACCTGAAGGGGATTCTTTGCTAACTCAATTAACTTTCTGACAATTTCACAGGTAATTTCCTATACAGTTGGAACACAAAATATAGGAAAAATCAAGGTGATGGCACCTCTAATTGCCCTAAGAGGAATATTCACTCCAGCAGGTTCATTTTTGAAAGAATGTAAAAGTTAAACACGTCAAAAATTGCTCTCCAAATGTGTCACAAAAGACACATTCTCCTCAGGAATACGAGGAAGCACAGTATCTCTTCTTTGGATTCCAGGAATATCTTTGCCCATGAGATCTTGACTCAATCTGTGGCTCAAGATCAGTTACCTGCTTTTTAAAGGAATGATCTTGTGACTTGAATCTGCACATCTAAGCAGACTTGAAAGATCTGACTGTAAAGCAAAGTGTGCATTGGGACAGCTCGACTTTCTGTTCGTCTGATCCCGACTGCAAAGGCAGCAGGGTCAGCCCTGTCGTGCTACTCAAGAGGGAACTGAAAGCACACACAGAGCTCTCAGATCTCAAAAATAGGTTTAAAAGCCATTGGGCACAAAAGCCAAGGCAGAAAGTAAAGATTCTTCCCATCCCAGATCTTGACATGAGCCCACCTAAGCTTCTCCAAGGTTAGAGGTTGGCTGATATTGAGACCCCCTCAGCCTAGAATGCCTCTAACATCCCAGGAAGGATTCAGGAAAATACATCAGTGCCAGAACAGCTAAAAAATTCATTCTCTTCCTGCCTTACTGAAAAGATCTCTTTTCTCTTGGTGCACATATTCTGAGCAGCTCATTTCTGTCAGTGCTTCAGGGCACAAGGCAGGTGCAGCAGGATTTGGAGTGAGAACTCCAGATTTACAGCCACAGACTTTTCCTGGTCTCATTTACAGCAACAGCCTCCCTTCAGAGCAGACTGTCACTGGCAGGATGCACATTTATCCTTTAGCACACCCTTTGGATTAGGTGGGAGCAGAGGAATGGGGTGAAGCAGCTGCTTGGAGGATGCAGCATTGCAAACATCCTCAGTGCTCTCTTGGAGGGTCTCAACTCCCAGACTGCCCCACAGGATGGTGATGGCCCCCAGGGCCCTCACAAGCCAGCCATCAACCCATGAATTAGGGATAGAAAAGCTGAACAGCTGGGAGAACAGGGTTCATTTACTGGCACCCAACCAGGGCCACTTCCAGGAGAGTCTTCCACCTGTTTCACTGCAGGCTCATCCTGAGCAGAAACACCATTTGAAGCCTCCTGTGTCACAACTTCTCTCATCTGCCTTTCTATCCCTGCCTTCATGAAAGCCAGTGGTGTAAAAAAGAAAAATGTTTTAAAATATTGGTATTACCACCAGGAATGCAGGGCTTGTATTTAAAGTACAAATGCAAAGAAAGCTTCAATGAGTGTATTCAATGAGTATATTGGGTTTTTGGCATCTTAAATCTGGTTTAAGGTTGTATTAAACCTTTGCATTAAACCAGGTAGGATTCAAAACTCAAAATTTGATGTTTCAGCGTATTTACATTTAATATCTAATGTAAGAAGCTGGAAGGTTGTGGCCTTATTCCCATTCACTGCTTTACATATGAGGACTGGCTAAACTGGCTAAAACCTGAAGTTGTTCCCTTAACTCAGGAGAGGACATGGATGTATTTACCCCTAATCACTAAATGATGATGCTATTTTGAGCCCAGGTAATAATCAGGTATAATGACCAAAGAAATGGTCAATTCACTTAATTTAAGTGAAAATTATACCCCTGCATCGGGGTGTGCTGCAGCTGGTGGTGAACCAGAACCTCAGCCAGCGTGGCTTGAATAAATCAGCACCAGGGGCTGGGCAGTCGTGGGGCTTGCAAATCCAAACCTGCTTTCCATATTCTCCAGGGACGTGTAAACAAAAGCACATGACTACCAGCCTCATCTGAAATACCTCATTAAACCAGGGAATGGGTTATTTCAGCCTTTTTAAAACACACACAGAAATGCCAGAATGATGAAAGAAGAGATGGGAGTTTCTCGCAGTTATTTAAACCTTGACACTAAACATATTTCCAGTCAGAAAAGTTCTCTTCTGAACCTGACAGTTTATCTTGTTATAGTTTAAAATGAGGCTCTTTTAAGTCTTTTAAGAAAATCCCTTGAAATAGGAAGAGGCTGTTTGTGGCTTTAGTTTAAAACCACAATATATTAGCAAAAATATACAGTGAAACAAGCCCAGCACTAAACTGGTAAGTGCTGAACACTTTCTGGCAGGAGCAGAGAAAAGGTACCATGGCCAAAGGCTCTGCATGAAATTTTTGGTCCACATTATCCTCAGCTGTTGGCTGAAGATTTTTAAAGAGCAGTCCACCTAAAACACCACAGATTTTGAAACTTTTTTCCTTTGTGGACAATAGTTTTAGTGGCTTTTCTTTGTGGACACGTGTTTTATTTGCTATTGTGATCCTCTGCTGCAACGAAAAGGAGCACTCTCAGATATAGCAGTTCCACTGGTTCTGGATGCAATTTCTGCCAATATTCCCAATTTCCCCGTCTTTGTGGTTTCGACTGAATTCTTTATTGTTCCAAGAACACAGATTTGTGGCTTCATTTAACAAGCACTGTTCAACCAGAGTTTGTGAAAAATTATGTAAGCATTTAACACTTACTTTAACTCTTTCTTAACCTCTTCATAATCAGCCTGTCCTTTCAGTTTTTCTTCCAGTTGCTTTAAAAGAAAGAACATGGATTTAATTATTTACATTGTTTTTTTTTCTGCAGGCTTTGAAAATCATCCTCAAATTATTCCATATATACAGCAGCGCACAAGTGAGGGTTAATGACTCATACCTAATTTACATATATTAGAAAACAAACTATAACCAATTAAACGTAAACACAATTATACCTCGCTCATCCTTTGTTTACAGAGTGCCAAGCATGACAGAATTCAGTGGGTCCCAATTTGGCTGTTTGCAATGTCACTGTCATGTGCTCAGGGAAGAGATCGGGGATGAAGGTATTAAAAAAAAATGGGGCAGCAGAAATGTTCAGGGAGATTGAGTAAACAAGCAGGATGCTTTGGCACATACTGTATTCTTAATAGGACAGTTCTTGATAACCTTATCTACATGATAAAAAGAACAGACTGAAGAAGCTGTTGTTGCCTGGAACGCCTTAGGCTCGGAAGGCTCCTCGTGCCCAAACAGAACAGCTGTACCAGGAGGCTCTACAGGCATTACTGACTGCAGGAACTGCTGTGCTTACACCCCAGCCAGGGAGCACTGGGGCCACCCCAGCAGCTCCTCCTGCTCTGCCCCACCAGGGCAGCCTCAGTGGCTTGTCCTGGGTGTGAGGATGCCCCGAGGCTGAACCAAACCCGCTGCCACAATCCAGAACACACACTTGGACCTTACCCAGCTCCCAAACCAGTGCTCATCACTACGGGGTAAATGCTTCAGGAGGCCTAAAACATAGTGATACATAATTGATGCCGTTACGTTGCTTGCAGAAGCCACACTCATTTCAATAATTCCTTTGCTTAGTGCAGGCACACCTGATCTAAGCAAAGAACAGAACTGAACTGGCTTGCAACTTCCATTTATCCATGGATAAATTCAGGCTAGCTCTGCTTCAGTTCGTTTTTGGTGTTAAAATTGGCACAGAATCCCAAAGGTCACGGGAAACAGAAATAACACAAGGACGTATCACCTCAAAGACAGAGAATCTACTTTGAAAAGGAAAGGAATATATGACATGAAAAAGAAAAATAGGACTTTATGTCCAGGAGAGGCTGCCTTCAGGTGAGAAGGGAATTCAAGATCCTACACCCACTCTGGGGCTGCTCGCTGGATGCAGGAGGAGGCCAGGGGAGGGCTGCTGGAACTTGGATAATTTTAGCAAAGCTGTTTAAAATGCAGCCCCACAGAGCTGTGCAGCAGCCCAGCTATGGGGCATGAAGGCAGGGCTGGGGCAGGCCAACAAACAGAAATGGGAACCTGTTCCCTGTGCTGTCCTCCCCAGTAAAGTCAGTGTGTGGGTATCACCCAGCTCAGAGCTGCACAAACCCCCAAATGATGCAGCAACACCCAGAGGACACTGAATCCACAGTTTGAGCCACACCAGTAATTTAAATGAGGCTTTTTCAGATGCCAACAGCAGCAGGGTGGGGTTTGTGGGACCTCCAGCTGCTCTGCCATTTTTTACAGGATTTCCTCCCCAGCTGCTACCTCTGCAGCTCTCACAGTGCTGACATCTCTGCCTTGCATTAGCAGGGACATTAAGGAGCAGTGACAAAGTGGACACCCACGTTATCAATAGAGCCCTCTCAAGGCCCTGCTCCTGCTGTTTGGCACCACAGCCCAGCATCCTGAGCACTGCTGAGAGAGGCATCTCCCTGCAGGAACCCCAGCCCTGCTCCACGAGCAGCTCTTAATGGATCACAGGAGCTGCTGCTCAGTGTGGAATTCGCACTCTCTGGGACACTGATGAAACGAGTGGCCTCTTAAAAAGGTCTCGTGTCCCAGTGAGTTTTGTCATCAGTGGCTCGTGAAGTCATTCTGACTGTGTTAAAAAGAAAAATAAAGTGTCTCTTTTAGCTACAACAATTTTTTTCCCACTTGGAATAAATACAGGGCAAGTGTTACTGTTTTCTGATGGTGTCCTGCCTTGCCAAATTCCAGTTATTGACTGGAACTATTGGAGGCACTGACTTTGCTTTAGATAGCAGACACAGTGCTGCAGGTGTTTTGGCCCTGTACTTGATGTAATTAGGAAAATCCTGGTTGATGTGACCAGGAAAATCCTACAAATATTAAAGATGTTGGAGGTTTTGATAATTTACATGTTGAAATCTCATTATGGAAATGCACTAAGCAGTCCCAGGGCCTGAGGTCTCACATTCTGAGGAGGGTCAGCCACAACAGGCCAGGAGTTCAAGCAGCTTTTCAAGCTGCAGCTCAGCACTGAGCAAAACACAGTGACTGCAACAAGGCGTCCAGGCAGGATTTGTAATGCATCAGGTCAGGCTGGAGATCCTGAAATGGAATCAGTGAGCCAGGGAGCCCTTGGTACTGGGAGGAGACTCAGATCACAGCTGAGAGTTTTCCAAGTGGTCACAGGCAGTGGAGAACCTGCCAAGCCCCACGATCTCCCTCTGCTCTCCTTGGTCTTGTCACTTTGTCCTTCTGTCTCTGTTTGGTGCTCTAAAACTCCACTGCAATTCACCCTTTCCTTAACTCTGTGACTTGTAACATTTTGGATCTAGAGCAGATGTGCTTTTACAGCAGGAGTAACTGGCTATTTGCACCAGCTCTCAGTATAAAAAGGACCAGAAGAAATTTAAAACAAAGAATACCCTCGATTAACATGTTAGTTACTTGTGCAAGGGCATGCTAAGGAAACAGCCTTTTGTAGGGACAGATATAAACCACAGCAAAGGTAATGACTCCCATTTTAATGCAATCTGAATTAAATGTAATTCTGTGTAGGGAAGTGCTATACCCTGGTAGAGTATTTCTGGAAAATTTAGGTACAAAACACAGGTAGAAAAATTAAGAAAAAGAAGAGATATTGAAAAAATGCAGCTGTTTTGCACTCTCAGGTACTTGCATGCTGCTACAGCAGTATGACAACCAGCAATGCTTTACTTTGGATTGTATAAAAAACACACACATCCATCATTCCCAAGTACCTAATATAGAGATTGTTGCCATGGAAAATCTGCACCTAAACATCTACTTTACTAAACAATATAAACTAACAACTGAGGATGCAGTGCCTGTGTAGAAACAGAACATTTAGGCACTTGGCATCTTCCCAGTCAATGACTGTTTTAAAATGTATTAGTATGGTAATTGTCTCCAAGAACTCTGTAAAACGCACAGAACACGGGATAACAAAGGTTCAAGCTGTGAGACAATCTGGAGGAACTAATATCTTGCACTAAATATCAACCTGGTTAGCTCAGACAAAACATATTCCAACGACCTCCAACGCACAGAAATGCAGGAGCCAGAGGGCAGAAGGAAATGGACTGGTGGCTTTTCTGAACATTAAATTTGCAAAAATTCCATGTTAAAGAATCATCTTGTATTTGGGGTGGGAATGAACCCATGTCAGAGCATGCAGAGATTGGGCCCCTCCTCGTGTTATTTAGAAAATGTATTCACTACATTATTATTGACTGAAGTGGCATAGGTAAATAGCAGGGGCTTAAAACATTTAAATAACCATTAGATGAACACTGTAGTTCAGTTTAGTGTGATCAGCTCTAAAATGACTGAATTTTAACTGGGTACCAGGGACGTTCTAGCACCCAGCCACAAAGGGTTAACACAATTAGAGTGAGAAAAGTCTTGTTACTAGAGGACATGTTTTGATTATTAGATCAGATGAAGATAAAGAAGCAATAATTTTGAAAGTATTTCTGTATTGTTTCATTAAGTCATAGAGTATTAAACAATTCCCCCAAGATACAGGCTGAGAACATTGCTTTAATTTGTGAAACTGAGTAGTTTTTTGTGAAGGCAACCATTAAAATCTCTGTTGTTTCAGAAGCAATTCCTCCATAATCAAACAGGAGATCAGCACATCATCACTGAGATTTGGTGCTTTGTAAAACGTGTGCCTGGCACAGGCTTTCCCAGTACTTTGAGGTGAAAGTAAGTATTTGGAAATAATTCTATAGTTGCAACAAATAAGGTTAAAAAGGGTTGAAACGACTAAAACTTTATCAATAGAGGCACTACATCAGACACTATCAACAGAAAGCTAAATACAGAGCATTAGCTGGGCAAGGCTATGAGAAAATGGAAGGAGATTACTGAAATGGAAATCAAAGACTTGCTCTGTCATTTCTATGATCCTACTCCCTTTGAAGTTAATGGCTAAACTAATACTGACCTCACCAGGAACATGCTTTATTCCAAGAAAATCTGTCAAGTGCAAGGACTCAAGATATTTTCTATCAGGCTTTATGAAAAAGTGAAATAAAAAAATCGCCCGAACATGGGTGTAGCCAGCAGAATGTGTCCCTCAAAACCAGGGCAGCTCCTTTCTCCCCCAATCAAAGTGATGCCCACACGGTGACAGGTGGGCAGAGACTGATACTGTCAATGCAGTTACATAATTGGTGTCCTTTGCTCCACTGAATTTTCATAAAAATTCTGCAAAGCTGGCTGAAAACACACAGAAAACACTGACTGCAACACTTCAGCTTTCATTCCTAACAGGTCTCTCTCCATGTGAATTATGCTCCACCACAGCAAAACCAGTAACTGCTAAAAAAATGTCAGAATTAGAGCAATTTGTAAGAGTTCCAATTGAACATTAAATCATTCTGATAGAGCAAAGCTGCCCACGCCACAGTCAGAGCTGAGTGGGATCTATCAGCCTCCTGCTCTCAGAAAACTCTCAGACTATCAAACCTGCAGAAGTACCAAGTCTTTAATGGAATAGATAAATTTATCTTGTTTACACTTTGGAGCCCAGAGATGGTGGAACAATGAAGGAGACGGGAGTTACAGGAAACTGATTCATGCCCCACGTCAGGAAGCATTTCTCATGCTCACCCAGGGATCAGAACTGTGTGGGCTCAGCACAGGGAAAGTGAAGCTGCCCAAGAGAGAGGGGAAAGGGTCACTCAGAGAGTTCTCAGCTCTTCCTTCTGGTTCTAGTGCAGTGCTGCCCGTATGCAAATGAGTGCAGGGCCAGACTGTTAATTATAAATGGGAATTCTTGTGCAGCAAAGACACAGTTAAAAACAATTAAATGGTTATTGAAGCTAAAAGCCTTCTCCATGTCCTGATTTTACTTGTTTCTATGCCCTATATGATACATTTTCCATTTCCTGTGGAGAGAACTGGAGGGGGTAGCAGGAAAATTCAAAGATAAATTCATGTCTAATTTTCAATATGAATTACTGGAATGGGAATTAAAAGTTTGAAAATCTGAGAGGGATTTTCTGTGCCTTTTCAGCTCAACTGTTTCATTACATATCCATAGTCAATATTTGTTGGGGTTTGGTGGTGATTTTAATTCTAAAGGTAGCCTTGTTCTGCAAAAACATTTCAAAACAGGAAGAACCGAGCCCTTTAGAATTCAACAAACCTGTGATCACTCAGAAAACAATACATTCAGGGGGTGGAACAAGACAGGTTTGAAAGTTCTCTCTAACCCAAACTGTAGGATTGAACTCTGTGGGATTTGGTTCTGAGGGTAAAATAGAAACGAGAGATCTCTAAAGATGGGTTTAGAGCATGGGAGTTTATTGTGAAAGAGCGTGAGTGTGAGAGGCTGCTGGGCTGCAAGACACAGCTCAGAGCAGGCCAGAGACAGAGAGAGAGAAAGAGGCAAAAAGAGAGAGTAAAAAGGGCCGATTTGCCATTTACAATACAATAAATCATCTTCTCTGTTGAATATTCTAATTCTCTTTAACCAATCTGAAACAAGCTACAAACTCTACAACATTTGCATGCAACCTAAAAGAATCATCACATTACCATATGGGGTTATATTTTAAACCTTAAAAAAACTGCTTTTGGGAATCTCTGCCAGGCAGGCAGGGTTTGCTCTGCCCTTTGGCCCTGCCTGGGCAGAGGGCATTGTTCTATCCAGAAGGAGGATTCCCTTCAGCCAGCTCTGCCATTGTTTCTTAGTTACTCTTCAACTCAAACCTTGTCTTCATCTCAATTTCGATTCTACTTTCCATATTTTCAGCATCTTTTGCAAGGCATTCATATCTATAAGGCTTTCCTATTTCATCTTCCCCAACACCAAACCATTCTGTGGCTCTGTGAATTCCACATAAATTCACCCTGAAGAACCCAACGGCTCAGGAGCACAGGAAACTCACAGCAGCAAACCCCAGCATCACCATCTCTGTGACACCCTTGGGGCAGAACTGAGCCTTACTTTGAGTGTGCTGTTCTTGGCCGTCAGCTGCTGCTCCAGCTGGGAGATTTGGCTGCTGGAGTTCTCCCTCAGCTTGGTGAGGCTGCCCTGGAGTCTCTGCACATCCTCCACGAGCTGGGCGATCTCGCGCTCCTTCGCCGCCAGCTCCACCTCCAAGCTGGAGCGGGTCAGCACCTCGATGGCCTGCTCCTGGGGGAGAAGGGATTAGAGCACACAAACAAACCAAAAAGGCAACAGACCTAAACTGGGGGCAGTTCAGCAAGGAGCAAACATGGCATTGGGTGGCACAAAAAGCAGGCAATTCCTAAATGTGGGACTGCCGTGATTGACATTGGGGATCTGGAAGATGGAGCTTTCTACACAGCTCTCTGGGAAAATAGGGATAACAGAGGGAATAATTTTCCCTATTTCGTAAGTGCACTGGAAAGATGCAGCCGTGAAAGTCAAAGGATTCTATTTAGATCTATTTATTATTAATAGCCCAAATGCTTTGACAACTATGAAAATCTGTGCTTACAAAATACTAATCAGATAAAATATTCTGAAGTAATGGAGCAGAATTTCTTAATCAGGAATGGCAGAGCCATGTGCCTGTGGCTCTCTGCATGCACACTGCACGTTTCAGGCAAAATTGTCAAAAATTGCCCCAAACTGCTACTTCCAATGAACTTGGCTCCTTGCATGAAAATTGTTCATGTTAACATTATTGCAAGCATCCCTCCGTGGGGAAGAAGAGAGATGTGACAGCTCTAAGACAAGGCCATTCTCCCTTTGGTCACCACTTTCAGAAACTCCCTTTCCCAAATCTTCCTTCATCCAGTGTCCCACAGCTGTAAAATCTGTCCCCAAGTCTGAAACTTCCTCTCTGGACTGACTTCCCGGGAGGACAAGGCATCAGAGAGGACACAGAGGTCCAGAAGAAGGCAGATCCATTCAGAAAAAATAATAGAGACTAATTGTACCATCCCTGACTCCTTTTGTGCTGGGAGGTTACAGCTGTGACACACTGGGGAGCTCTGAGCCTCCTCCCTGGAGAATGTGAGGAAAGCCTTGTGCCTGTGGGGAGGGATGAGGCAGCCCAAGGAGGGGCACACACTCCATTAAAAAGCCCAAAATGCATCCCACAAAGGCTCATGGCTGCTCCTCAGAAGCACCAGTGAAGGAGGACAGAACCCATTTAGCAAGAGGGAGATGAGGATGGTGAGCACTAAACCAAAGGTGTGGTGAAAGAGCTGAGAATTCACCCCACCACCTTGACAACTCAAATGACCCTCCAGCAGATTGGAATGGACTCCATACCCTCTCTTCTGGGAATACAGGAACAGCAAAATCCCCCTTTCCATTCCCTAAACACTCAGCTTGATTCTCAGTGACTACACCCTGCTGCACTCCCAGAAAGCTGCATGTAGGAACAGCAGTTAACAACGCTCTCCTATTACACTGAATTATACTTTTAACTTGAAAAAACCTCTAATTTGCTTGCATGAAACATCACAAGTTGTATAATCATCTGCTGCTTGTGCCTATTGAGACTAGAACGTAGAGTCTGAAATAAGATAGATAATGATCATTTTCATCCTGCAGTAGTTGTCATATTAAATATAAATGAAGTGCAGAAGTACTATTAAATACAAGAAAGACCTAATGTTAAAATAATGATAAGACTAGGACACGAGATAGGAAGAGGCAGGTAATTCAGAGTTACAAGTGATATTCAGGCTTTTTATTTTTGTTTTGCAGCCTGTTTGTCTATCTTTTGACTTCTCTGAGAAAATACTGGGTTGTATTAATAGACAACCAAACAGATCTGGAGGACTTCTGGTTTGCTGCTTGTTCTCTGCAAATGATTTTTAAAGGCAGCCATGTGTTCCTCTGCTATCAGTGTCAAGCACGTACAAGGCTTGCAAGGAAAAAAAAAGCAATGATTTCTTTTGTTTCTTAAATCTGCTGCTTAGAAGTAGACTAAATTTCACTTAATTGCATATTTACATTTAAATACTCCTATTTCTCCTCTGGCAAACAAAAATCAAAATAATCTGGCTGCTCATCTGTGATACCTGCTCACCCAGGGCCAGCTGGAGCCCTGCAAGAGCCCCCTGTGCCTGCAGGTCCCATCAGCAGCCTTGGCTTTATTCAGAACCACACAGAGGAGGCAGCAAGCAGCAGTGCAGGGTGTCTTCTCAATTTCCCAAGGATTTATAGGTGTAATTCTCAGCTTGGATACAGCCAGTGAAAACTGGAGTGGAATCAGATTTATTTCCAGTTTCTCTGGCAGCCCAGGCAGGGAGTGAGGAGAGGCAGAGTGGGCAGGGAGCTCTGGGGATGGAGCTCCAAACCTTGGAGCCCTCCAGACAGGCACGTGCTGGTGGCCACCAAGGCTCTCTTGCTGCCTCTGTTTCCCCTCTGCTGATGCTCTCAGCCATGTGAAATGATTTCTGAGAGCTGTGCTGCCCACCTGGAGCAGGGAGTGATGGATGACCACAGTGACCTCTGTCCTTCCCCGTGGTCTCCTCCAGCCAGCAGCCCCCTCAGCAGCTGAACCCCACCACAATCCCCAAGGAACACCATTCCCTTCCAATTAAAATATGACTTCAAACAGCTATTTTTGTAGCTGAGGGCATAAATTGAAGGAGCTGTACTGCAGGAATGTCAGAAACCTGTAAGAGTCAGTAAATATTTTCTCTCACCACATCAGGTGCCTTCTGGATCTGCGTGGCGAGCTGGAGAGATTTGTTGGCTGATGAGAGCTGCTCCCTTAAGGTCTCTGCCTCTCTCTGAGCCACCTCTGCCCTCTGAAGGAAATGAAAAGGGGTGAAAAGAGAAAGTACATTCAGTTTAACAACTGACAATTATTACAAGAACATTCATCAATTCATGCCTGACTGAATATAATTGATTTTCCTAAACACTCAACCTAATAAATGTTAGAAAAAAACATAGAATGTGATGGATTTTTATTTTAAACAGTACAAGGAAGAAATAATTGAGCGATTATGACAGTAATTTAACGCTAGGAGCAAGGAATCCCCTGCTGATACTAATGCTGCGGCCCACTGAATTTCCCAGACTGAATAAATACAAGTGGAAATGGAGTCTTTTTATTCAATTTCTTTCTATTCTCATAGACCAAGCAGATTTTATTGCAAGTCTCCTCATGGGAATAATTCTCACGGGTAAATGCTGAATTAAAAGATATTCTGACCACTCTCTCAAACACACATACAATGTTGTGGGCTGTCTTTCTGCAGTAATTATTCCCTAAAACATGAATTGTTAGATTCTGTTCTTTCAGCAGGTCTATTTATTCAACAATATTTAACCCTAAAGTGACAATTTTGCACAGCTCAGTTACCAGCTGCTGAAGATTTACGCAATAGCTGATAAACCTCTGACTTGGCCACTGGTCAAAATTCCCATCTAAATATTGAGCAACAATAGAAAGGAGAAAGATGAGGAAAAATTGTCTGTAGGAGAGTTTGGGTAGAGACAGATGGATCAGTAACTTCAGGCAATAAATAGCAGCAAAGTCCTTTTCATAACTGTCTGTAAGCTTCTGTTAGGAATGGAACAAAACCTGCTCCTTTTACAATACACACTCCTCCTGGCAAGACTGTATTTTCTCTTTTTAAAAAAATGTATTTTATTGTTACAAAACCACGCTGCTTTCCTCCTTGAGTAATCACTGCTTTTAGCCCGGGCTACTCCATGCAAATCATGCTGTGCTTTCAGAAAATAGCCAAAATAATTTTCTATCTCCACTTTCAAGACCTGTCACCAATTCTACCAAACCCATCAGCTGCCACCAGTGAGAGTCAAAAATTCTCTTGACCAGCTGAAGGAACCCTTCCTTTAGGGTACGATAAATTTCCACTCCCGTTTTTAAGCCACCAAAACTGCCAGAGACTCCTTGCTAATCCTTTGGAAAACCTAGGTCATCTAAAAAAGTGAATCTAGAACACAGAGCAAATATAAAGGCTGTAGTGAATATAAAATGACAGTGAATATAGAAGCTACAGGAAATATACAACTTAAAGTAATATAAAACTTATAATGAATATAAAACCTATAGCAAATATAAAATCTATAGCAACTATAAACCCTTCAGTGAATATATGCCCCAGATCCCTGTGTGTGTGGTCTCTGACTTCCTCAGCAGTCAAAGCAGACTCTGCATGTTTAATCAATGAGTAAACTAACAGCAATCAAATACTAAACGCATCATCTGCGCTATTTGCTCACAACATTGTATTAAATGATTTTGCATAGGTTCTACAGCTGTAATTAAAATGTGATTGTAAAAAGTACAGTGACGTGGCTCCAATAATCAGAGCAGGGGACACAACCCATTGTGTGCTTGGAAACAGCAGTAAAAAAGGCACAAAAAGAAGGATTTATGATGTTTACGTGGCTGGATAATATTAGGATAAATACTGAGCTAACAATACACATTGAGATAAATTATTTTCTGGTACTTTATTAGATGTGCAGCTACATATATTGATCTAATAACTGCAGAACAACTCCAGCAAAGCAGGACAAGTTACTACACTGTGGCACTTGCTCTTCCATCTACTGCCGTATAAGTAATGGGTTTTGCAGCCTTGAGCAATTCTGCTGATGGCTCCCATTCAGTGCAGCATTGTTTGGAGAATCTATTCAGCTCGCATGCGAGCAAACCACAGAGGATATTGCTAATAGGTGGTACATCTGCATATACAGTGAGCTGTCAGCTGCCCTTTCTGCACAGCCTCCCCAGCCAATTCCCAACACCTGTTGTGATCCTCGGAATAATACCAGACAAGATTTCATACCAGGCATTGTTAAAAATGCATCAGCACAAACTCTGGGCAATTCTATTTGGGAAATACTGGTCAATTTTCCTCTTTTCTTTTTTCCCCTCTCACAGAATGGAAGCTTTTTAGAGCCAGAATTACAGATGTGCTCAGTGTCTGGAAAGCACTTTTGGGTGCTATCGCAATATAAATTATAAATGACACACAAAACCCTGTTAAAAGAATGGCAGTTTCAAATTTGAGCACTTAAAAGTTTGGAAAAGCCACAGCAGGTCCTGTGTGGTGCCATCCCATTCCTGGACCCTCACACAGGGTGGATGGGCACCGACCTCGGGCTTGGCTTTTCCAATGAGATTTCCCCAGTGAGATCCCCTGCTCCATCCAGCTCTGAGAGGAACGGTGAGTGGAACTCCTGCTTTGTCCCCTTGTTCTGTGTGTGACCCCTGCACTTCATTTGCTCCCAGCTAATCCCACTCTCCTCGCTGATGGGATTAATCCCTTCCTCTGGAAGCCGTGCTGCAGCACCAGGACGATACAGAATGCACTGGCACAAGCCCTGTTTGGGTTCCTGCAGCCCTGGCACATCTCCCTGCTCGCAGCCCAGGCTGGAGCTCCCAGCGTGGCAGGAGCTGCCCCTGCCCCATCCCGAGCATGCAGAGGCTGCGGAGCTGCTCCCCCGCCAGACCCTCCAGCTTTGCCTCCACTCCCACCCCTCTCTGCTTGTCACTCTGTCCCCTTCCTAATTCATTTTGGCTGCTGGGAGCCCCATTTCTGTCTTGCCTGTGCTCCACGGTGCCTTTAGCTCCAGGCAGGCAAACCCCAGCTCGAACCTCGCATGACCTAATGAACATCCACAAATTCCAGAAGGAGCCTTACCCCCACAGCTTCCTCCTTCCTCTTCTCCTCGTTGCTTCTTCTCCAAATGTCCTCACAAAAGGTCCTCCAAGTGTCCCTGTCCCGGTGCCTCTCCCCATTCCCTCCCCACCACAAACCCCACTCCCCACCCTGCTCCCATGCTGATGTCTCCAGCCGTGGCAGGGGCAGCCTGGGGAGTGTCTCCCCTCCCTGTGCCCCCACAAACCTCACATCACACCCAAAAAAAAGCAAAACCTGCCTGGTGAATGCTCACCCAGCCAGAGCAGTGACAGACTGCAGCGTGCCTGGGACAGGCACCGACAGCAAAGCCTCAACAAATTCAAACCAGATTCTGCTGAGTTTCTGTGAACTCTTTTTTCCAGACTCTTATAGGCTGGCCAAACTTGAGGCTGTTTTTAAATTATTATTATTAATTTTTTTTATTTTTCTACTTGAAGCAGCAGAAGATACAGAACCCTGAGAAAAAAGCGAACCCTCCCTCATCAAACTTCTTCTATTAAATCTGGGCACAGCAGGCTCTCCACCAAAACAGCAAGAAAAACCTGTAACATCTGGGGCAAAGTGGATTTTTTTTTTCCTAATCTTGTTCTTAAAAATGGTTGAACAATTTTTCTTGAAGTAAGAGAAAAGAGCGCAGCCAGAGTCAGGCGCCTGGTATGGAAAATGGCTAAACCCAGGGAATCTTGCACAACTTGGAGCCACTGGAAAGTTCACAAAACCTTCTCTTTGTGAGAAATTGTCCCACTTCAGCTGAGAAATACAGAGAGATTCACAGAATGGCCTTGGTTTGGAAGGGACCTTAAAGCCCATGCAGACCCACAGGCAGGGACACCTCCCACTGTCCCAGACTGCTCCCAGCCCCAATGTCCAGCCTGGCCTTGGGCACTGCCAGGGATCCAGGGCAGCCACAGCTTCTCTGGGCACCCTGTGCCAGGGCCTGCCCACCCTCACAGGGAAGGATTCCTTCCCCATATCCCATCTGTCCCTGCCCACTGAGAAGCCATTCCCTGTGCCCTGTCCCTCCAGGCCTTTGTCCCCAGTCCCTCTGCAGCTCTCCTGGTACTGGATATGCCACAGCACAATTGCTTTCACCAGTCAGTGCTAAAACTCTTGCTTTCTTACTCCCAAATCCCATGCACAGCCTAAAAAACCCCTCCATGGCCAGTGACAGTCACACTAATGGCCTTGATGAAGCTCATGTAAATCCAGTGTTGCCCAAACTCCTATTTCTCAGGACAGTTCAGTCATACAATTCCATCTAATTCCTACACTGCTGGTTTCTAGTACAGAACTACCTCCCTGGTAACAAAATATTTCAAAATACTTCCATTTTCCTTCATACAGCAGGTAAATATTGCACTGCTCACAGTGGAGCCAGGAGGTCACGATTGTAACGCTGCCGTGTGCTTTCCAATTAAAAATAGAAAAAAAAAAGCCTTACACAATATATCCAGTTTCAATTATTCTCCTTGTTTCCTGACAAGATAATGAATAGCATGAACCGAGTGCTCTTCTACTTACAGTAAAATGTTAATTTGATCAAAGACCAGTGGTGTGAACAGCAAAATGAGATACTTATGTGAAAAAAAAATGTATAACCTTTCCCTTAAAGTTCCACCAGCCAAACTCTATTTCCTCATTCCATGCTAAATTCAGTGCTGTATGTGGGAAAATCTTCCTATGGGCGAGGAGTGGGTATTCTCACAAGTAATTCTGCTGCAGTTAATGAGCCTGGTTATGGCAGCAATCACCACGCTTGGAGCTGACACTCGGACTTGCAAGCTGCTGCAAAAGCTGTGTTTTTCTGAGTACGACATCAATTAAAACACGCTGCTTCAACGTGCTTTAATTTTCCAATGTTTCAGATATAAAATTGTGCAATGAAACCTTTAGATGGCCCTAATTTCCACAGAACAGCAGCAAGGTTAGCAGAACATAAGGGATGTGAAAGATTTTTTTCAGGGCTCTGGCACCTATTTTTCCCAACAATGGAGAATTACATGGGAAAAAAAGCAAAAACTCCACCAACCAGAAGAGGTTGGGTTGTCTTCATTCTTGTCTTCAGGCTATTGCACTTTCCTCTGTGTGCTGAAAGGCTGCCAGATAAATGTATTCCCAACTGATAGCCAGGAACCCCATGTTTGCATGAAAATAATATTAACCATATTTTGCCTTTATACAGAACTTTCCTGTGCAAGGATCTCAATGCCCTTTGTAAAGTAAATGTTATTATTCCCATTTTACAGACAGTGAAATCCCAGGGTTAAGTGAATGATTTCATCTGCCATGAAGCAGTGTAACTTAACTGGATCCATGGAATGGGTTGGGCTGGAAGGGACATTAAATCTCATCTCATTCCACCCCTGCCAGGGCAGGGACACTTTTCCCTATCCCAGGGTGCTCCAAGCCCCATCCAGCCTGGCCTGGGGCACTGTCAGGGATGGGGCAATTCCCCAGGGCAGGGCACACAGTGAAAGCATCCAGTTCACTGCCAGGGGAGTCAGAAATAAAAGCAAATCCTGTGGCAGTGTCTGTGCCAGCCGTGGTGCCATGCAGGAGCCAGGGCAGGATGAATTCCCTTCCTCATGGAAGTGCAAAGCCAAGGATGCCTTGGCAGGGGTGGGGTGGTCACAGCAACCCCCCCAGCAGCACCACCTGTATTGTGCTGCACTTGTGCTGCTAAGTGAAAAGGAGAATTTATTCCATCTGCTGCTCAAAAACATACATATTTTATGGCAATCTCACTTAGCAGGAATATCTTTTCGAACCATTTTCCAATGTGACTTGTTGGAGACAGGAAGGTGCCATACCCAAAGAAATAAAAAATAATCTTGAGAGCAGCATTTTTGCTAAAACACCCTGGTGAGGTTTTCTTTCTACTTTTATAGCAGACACTGTTTTATGTATTTTAGTGGCAGTTTGGCTCCAAAAAATGCTTAAATTCACCAACTCCTCCTTTACAGACTTTAAAACCCAACACTACATTTCTGTGGAATAAATGGTATTGATCCAGTCTAGATTCTTTAATAAAAGCTGCTATATTTTAGAAAGTACAGTTTTCTTGATTTATTGGTATCAGGAGTTTCTATATTTGACTTTCTTTCCCACGAAAATATAACAATTAGAAATCTGGGAGCCCTATCAGCACTGTGAAGATGAAAAGAAAACCAATGGAAACATTCGGATTTTCCAAAGGGATAACAGAAGAAAAAATAAATTAATTCTTCTTTTATAGCTTAGACAACTTAGTCCACACACAGGAAAAAAAGGTCTCATGTCCTCTTACTGTTACCACTCTCAAACTCTAAGGATAGCTATACTTGAGGCTGCTTTTGAAATCTATTTCCTCCTCTTTCAGATTAAAATACAATAACCCAGGATCAAACAACCCTAACCAAAGTTCCCTTTTTGTTTTAGAAGTGAAAAAGCAACTTTTTCTTTACAGGAAGCTGAAATTACAAAGCCCATTAGATTTTATTTTTTAAACTATATGTTCAGTGTATAGAGGCACAAAAGAGATCTGGATACATCAATGACACAAAGCCACAAATTTAGACTCAGTATTAAAACCTTAAAATGAGCCTTGTTGGCATTTAAAAAATTTAACACTCCATAATATTTCTGTTTTCACAACCTAGGAATTATTCTTTCCAACAAAAACCTCTGTTTTTCTCAGGCACAACTGGATGAAGAACAGAAACTGAACAATAATTCATTTGAATAAATTTGTCGTCCCAAAAGATTCGTGACTTTGCTGCCATAAACACTTACTGGAAAGGTGTAAACTTGAAAAGGTACAGGAAAGTGCTAACCATAAATATTTGTCTAAAATAAACAGTCACACAACTGTAGCTGCTGTGAATGCAGAAAAGTACACTGGAGCTTCATTAACTTCCCTGATTGGAAATTAGAATATTCTGGGAATCAAACAATAAAAAATTCAAAGATGCTGTATCCCAAACTATGATAAATCATTTATTTTGACAAGTACGGGTAGTTTAGTTTTAATTATTTATTCTTATACTTCGTAGCATATCAGAAAATATGCAGTGATTTATTGTGCAAAATGAAATCTTAATAAAACGAGTCCGTTCCCCAAACTACAGCATTATTAAATCTTCATAGAAATGCAGGGGGACCTCGTGGGTTATGTTATCAAGTTTTGTCATTGAGCTGCTGGGTTAATAAAGTGAAAAGGAGCCCTGTCTATTGTATTTGGCTCCATTGTGCCCTCAGTGTGATGCCTTTTCCTGGTGTTAGGAAAATGAAGCCAGACACGGTTAAAGGGGTTTTGGGGTCTTTACCTCAGTGTTTGAATCAGGATCCCGTTTGGTGCATCCACTTCCCCCAGGTGCCAGCGTGGCAAATGCACCCCCGTCAGTCACACACACCAGTTCTAGACTTTGCACAGCCCAGATCCAACAAGGGAGCCCAATGCTGGGGCTGGGCTGGGCTCAGCTCGACTTTCCAGAATCTGTCCTGCCAGGGGCCCTTGGCTTCCTGAGCCAGCAGAATGTTTGGTGTCCCTGGCTCTGCAGCTCTGGGCTCTTCAGCCTCAGGGCCTGCAGGGCACTCCCAGAGCACTGAGCACTGAACTCAGGGAAGGGTTCCAAGTGTGCCGCTGATACTTGTGGATACACAGAACTGTGTAAGAGGGATATAAAAGAAAAGACAAATACATTCTGGCATCAGGTGCCTGCACAGCCCTGGGGAGGAGGAGAGGATGGACAGGGGTTCTGCACCCAGGCTCTGCTGCTGCCTGGGGGTGATGGAGCTGCAGCTTTCACCATGAAACCCACAGGGTTTTGGCTTCACACCTCACACCTCTCCCAAAGCCCCATGGCAGGAGCCAAGGGCTCCTCTCCAGGCTGGCACAGCTGGACCAGACATTTGAATGCACCATTCTTGCCCTTTTTTATATAAATAAAACTCTGGGGACTTCCAAAGGGAAGGTTACACCCATGTCACCCCCACAGTGGGGGTAACTCGGTGTGTGCTGCCACAAAACCCCACTCAGGATGGTGGATTAGTGGCACAGAGCACCTGGATGAGGAAGGGCTGTCACCACCCCCCATCTCCAGCACCCACCTCTGCCCCAGCGAGGGATTCATTCTTCCACTCTTGTATTTTGTGGGAAAATGCAGTTTACACCTCGTGTTAATGGCACAATGGAGAGGGAGGGAGCTCTGTGGTCGCTGCCCCTCCTTATCTCTCAGCAGAAAATTGCAAAGCTCACTGGCATTTAAAGGCAATTACTTTGATGAGCCAGTAATTTGTTCTGGGGTTGGCATCATGAAAAGTAGCCCAGAAAGCTCCTGCATGAAAAAACTTGAGGATCCAAGTGAGGAAAAACACTGGGAGAAGAGAGGTGATGGAGCTGAAGAATGGTCCCTGTGTCACCCAACAGGACACAGAGGTTGGGAGTCACAACATCAGCTCTGTCCCTGAGGATTTGATCATTTTTATGGACGCCTGGACTGAGGTCAGGGAGCAAATCCACCCCTCTGTTCCTGCAGAGCTGGAGAGGGAAAGGCACTCCTCACTTCTCAGGAGCCAGAGAGGAGCCCTCACAACAGCAAGGGGAGTTCTGAAGTGCCAGCTCTGGATTCAAACAGGGCAATAAACTGGGAAAGGCATTTTCAAGCAATGTCGGATATATAAAAATTTACACCTATTTTTTTCTCCCATATTTTCAGTGGAAACATGTAAATTTGTGCTTTGAATCTCAGTCATTTGGGTCAGTGCTAATTCCTGAGCAGCAAAACATCACATCCACATCAGCAAGGCAGTCCCTGAGCAAAGCAGGAGTCGTGCTGAGCACTACTCTTTAAAGGTAGCCTTAATAATGGGGAATGAGCACTTACTGAAATGGTAAAAGGAAATGTTAATTTAACTATTAAATACATAATTAGGTTAAGTACTTGTTTCTGCAATTGTAACACTTCAGCCTGATGCAAACTCACTTTCTGGCCTGTGCAATAGATTTAATTCCTTCCAGTAATTTTTTTTTTTCAGCTATGAAGAGGTAAAACACAGGAATTGCTGCTACAAAGATTAGGCATAATTTATCAAAGTGTTTCATAAAGGTAAAGCATCAGACAAGGCAAGGGCTGTATGGGGATGTTTCAGCAAATGAGCCACTGCAGCAGCTCCTGCTCCTCTCCAGTGAACCTTCCTGTCCCTCTCCAGCTCCTCCACGGCCAGAGTCCCTCTGTGTCCCTCATGGAGCCTCAACACAAGAAAGTCATGAACTGCTGGATGAGTCCAGAGGAGGCCATGGAGCTGCTGCAGGGCTGGAGCCCCTCTGGAGCCAGGCTGGGAGAGCTGGGGGTGCTCACCTGGACAGGAGAAGCTCCAGGGAGAGCTCAGAGGGCAGGGCCTGAAGGGGCTCCAGGAGAGCTGGAGAGGGACTGGGGACAAGGGATGGAGGGACAGGACACAGGGAATGGCTCCCAGTGCCAGAGGGCAGGGATGGATGGGATATTGGGAATAAATCCTTCCCTGTGAGGGTGGGGAGTCCTGGCACAGGGTGCCAGAGAAGCTCTGGCTGCCCCTGGATCCCTGGCAGTGCCCAAGGCCAGGCTGGACAGGGCTTGGGGCAGCCTGGGACAGGGAGGTGTCCCTGCCATGGCAGGGGGTGAGTCTGGGAGACCTTCAAGGTCCCTTCCAACCCAAACCATTCCATGATTCTGTGATTTTGGGGCTGTGGCTTCTCCCATGTTTTGTTGAGCTGCCTCGAGTTGCTAAACCCAGGGAGAATGAAGGTGGCCCCTCCATCCCAAACCCAGGCTTTCCTGCACTCACTGGGCTCAGAGGGACAGTGAAGGGTCCCCAGGAGCCAGAGCTGCTCTTTGGGAGGGGATGGGGCTGCAGAGCCAGAGGGGGAGCAGGAGGAGAGGGAGATGGGGAAGGGGGGACAGAATCCCCTCCTCTGGCTTTCCCTCAGCTCAGATGAACAGCACGCTGCTCTTATGGACAGTCAGATCTTGCAGATTTACAACCAAACTAAGGGGTATGCACAAAAGTAGTTATAAATTTTAACTAATTACAAGAAAAGCACCTCAATAAGGTAAAAATAAAACAGCCCACATTGCAGCTTTGTACCAGTTAGATAGAAAAATATCATTTCTGGATAAATAGGTGTAATCCATTTTAGGAGGCAATGAGGAATTCAGAAATATCTGTTCTTTCACTACAGCCCCCTTTAGACTGAGGGGAAAAAATCAACTACTGTGTAAATCACTGCAAAATGTACTGCCTTTACAAAAATCACAAAATAATTCTACCAAAACATTTTTAACACCTACATAATTTCTACAAAGTCTACATATTTTCAAATAATTACTAGCACTTTCATAAATATTTAATGCTGTCCACAAAAGTTCTTTGACAGAACTAAAAACCCACTGTACAAACACCAGGCTTTTACTAAATAATCAACTCAACAACTTACAAATATGATTTTGGCTTCATTAAGAATTTGAGATGCTGGAGGATGTCCAGGGAAGGGAATGGAGCTGGGGAAGGGTCTGAGACACCAGGAGCAGCTGAAGGAGCTGGGGGGGCTCAGCCTGGGGAAAAAGAGGCTTGGGGGGACCTTCCCTCTCCCTACAACTCCCTGGAATGAGGTTTTAGGTGAGGGTTGGGCTCTGCTCCCAGGTAACAAGTGATGGGACACGAGGAAACAGCCTGAGGCTGCTCCAAGGGAGTTTTAGGTTGGATATCAGGGAAAATCTCTTCATTGAAAGGATTGTCCAGCCCTGGCACAGCTGCCCAGGGCAGTGGTGGAGTCCCCATCCCTGCAGGGATTTCAAAGCCCTGTGGATGTGGCACTTGGGGACATGGGTCAGTGGTGCCCTTGGCAGTGCTGGGTGATGGTTGGACTGGATGATCTTGGAGGGCTTTTCCAGTGGCAATGATTCTGTGATTTGTATTTTTCCAATTTTCCAAGCACTAATGCAAAGGCCAGCAGCACTTGCTTTAGACTTGACAGCTGCAGCAGGGGAGTGTGGGGGCTGAAAGCTGATCTGGCAAAAGGGAAAAGACAAAACAAAACAGCAGCTGGAGCAGGGGGTACATTTTCAGCAGGATCAGTGACCTGGTCTGGCTCACACAACCCCTGCTGACAGCAGGACCTGGGGAGGAGCTGCCACTGTTCCTGCTGGAAGGGAGCTGCTCTTGGTAAACTTCAGCTGGATTATAAACCAGCCTGGGAGATTTAAGGGTGCAAGCTCTGGCTGTAGCTGGCAGAGGGATGAGTGAAGCTCACGGATAAGAAAACCCTGGCTGAGGTTTCCTTTTGTGAAATCACAACCCCCTGGCTCCTGGAATTTCCCCTCTCATGGAATCCTGCCTGGCCATTCACATCCCCCCCACCACCTCACTCACTCAGAGGGTTCTCTGCATGGCTGCTGGGTTTGGGTTTGTTAGAACTCAGTATTTGTGCCACTTGTGTCAGAGTGTGTGCACTGTGAGGGATCTCCAGAGAGACATTTCACAGCCCAAATTAACATCTGCAGGAACAAATGAGAATTTCTTTGTGGTCCTGCACAGAAAGAACAGCCTGATCCAATCCTTGCTAAAAATGAATATGGCAATAAAACATAGCAGAAAAGGAAGGGGGGGAAAAGAAGCCTGGAGAAGTCCCCAAAAGCTGCAGCCCTGCCACAGCCATAGGGCAGAGGCCCTTTAATTTGGGCAAACCATTCACCTGCACATCTGAGTAGGGGCAAACATGATGGATTTAGAAACATAAAGCCAAGAATAACTACAGTGGGAAATGTAAGTTTAAATTATTAGAAGGTAAATATATGGCAAGCACTGCTCTGCTGTGCACACAATCCTAACAGAGCATCCCCAAAGAGCTGTATTTTGCTGGAAATTTGCATATTTTCTTACTCCACGCAGTTATGACTGCGAAGTGCATATAAAAGAACTGCCACGAAATCCAGAAGAGAATTAAAAAAAGAATAATCAAAGCCACACGTAGAATTTTGTGGGGGACTCATTTAAAATCCTACCTGATTGGCTCTTTCAAGGTCTGTCATGATCATCTCGATTTCGTCAGCCCTGGGAGAAGAAGAGAGCAGAAGTTTTGTTATCACAAGGGAATGACTGCTGCACGAGCTCAGATCAGCAACAGGCACCCAAACACCACCAATTGTCATTATTTATCTGCAAAAGGACACAGCAGGACTGAGCAGCTCATCTCCTGACTGCTGAGATCCTCTGGGCTTTTCTGGACCAGTTTGCAATTCCTTTTTTGCAATGCAACAGGCAAATTGATATCTGAGCATATTCATTTGCTCTTTCAAAGTCTAACTCCCCAGAATCCCAGGCAGTGCCATCTTTCCAACACGTAAAGGTGCTTCCCAAGTGAGAATTATGGAAAAGTCAAAGACTGCAGTTCTTTAGTCAACTCCCCATATACACAAAAGCAACCAGATACTGTTCTGTTTCAGGAGTTTGGTTCTAAATTTGGCTAAAAAAAAAATACCAAGAGACCAAAAAGACCAAGAAATTCAATTTTGCATATGTGGAAAAGAGGGTTTTCTTGACACAAATTTATCAAACTCTAAATTTAGACTCTTCACGCACTTTGAAAAGCTGAATTAGAAAGTCAAAGGGTCGAAAACTATACAAATAGTCAAAGAAAAAGAGATCCTTCAGACCCCTGTGTTAGGGAGCAGCTCCTTAAAAAACAGCATTTCTGATACTTCACTCACACAAATGGAGCCAATCCTTAAGCAATCTTTTCTTATCTTCATGCTCAATCATGGGCAAATATTTCCCAGTCAGGCTCTCACCTGGGAAAGGTACCAGGAAAAGGCTTGACAGCCCTGAAGAATGTTCTCTATCAATATAATAAGACATTTTATTCTCCCCAGACATTTTGCCTGTCTTGTATGCCTGGACCATATGGAAGCAATAAACACTGTCCTCATCTCCTCTGAACAGCAGCTTTACCAGCAAGTCCTTTTGCAATCTGCCAACACCATAATGTCTGGTTTTTGTTTTTAATCTGTAGCAGATCATTATCAGTAAAAGCTGTGAAATACTGGAATTCCCTTCTTCTGCCCATGCAGAAAAGGCAGGATTTGTTTTTCTGCTGATTCCCACAGAAGATCCATTTCCCTGTGCAGGTGTTTGTTAGGAAAGGTGGTTAATTGAATACATCAGGGTTCTGGCACATTCCACACCGGATCATTACGCTGAATATTGACTTATTCCTCAACAGCATTTTAAGCTTTTGGGTGTACACTTATAGACAGCAAAAGATCATAATAAGTAAATGAGCAGGTATATAAATTAATGGAGAATTATTTTTAATTACAGCCTTTAATGTTGTTTGGGCAACATGAACTGCCTTTTGAAAAAGTCTTTTGGACAATAATGGAAAACAGATTAACATGTGTTTTCTTGTGCAGGAGAAGCTAATGTGCTCTTACACTGGGAAGAAATCCTGCACACCACATTTTGAATTAATAATAAATAATGGTCATTACTTACTGAACTGAACAACCACTGCCTGGGCAAAAGAGGATTCAGGGGAGTAGCCACAAGACCGACCCGGGCACATAAAATCAGCCTGCAGTAACACTTTCCATCTCTTTAGCCTCCTCAGTTGTGAAACATCTTTTGTTTTAGACTTCAGGCCAAAAAAAAATTATTGACCCACTTATGGAAATGACAGTTTTTATCCTGAAAAAGATGTCCCAAAGCCCATGCAAGTGACCCCACAGTGTATCTGTGACAGAGAGAACAGAGCATCCCATCACACTAAAAAGAGGCTTCCCAGCATTTCACAAATATTTTTAGCCAGGATAGTTTAAGGATCCTCTTTATATAAGCTTCTGCATTGGGGCTGAATTTATGTGTGAATGCCTCAGGTTAGATGGAGCCAGTAAATGATGTCTGGATTTTGTCACACCCCTCCCAGAGCAGAGCTGGGAATGTCCCATCACAGCACCAGCTCCAGCTGAAGCCAGCCCAGCTTCCTCTCCTCTGGAGGGTGGGAAGAACAATAAAATCCCTGCATTTTCCCCCAAAGAGGGGTGCCAGGTATCAGCCAAAGCCCTGGAACACTGCAGCACCTGAGAAGAGTGAAAGAGTTGGAAGCAAAAATTGGGAGGGGGAGAGGAAGAGTGCCCGGCTTTGGGACCAGAAGGGGTTCCAGTTTAGCCAGGAAAACTCTTCTTGTTCTGGCAGAAAGAAAGAGGACTCTGATGGAGAAAAGATGAGTGGGAAGGGGCAGAAGTGTGAGGGGGTCCAGACCCTCCAAGAACCTTCAGGCACCTTTAAAGGGGCAAGGTAAGGGGAGCCAAAGGTGGGGAAACTGGAGAAGAGGACCAAGGGAAGGACCAGAAGGATCTCCAAGGCAGATGGACCAAGGGGAGAGGGGACCAAGAGCAGTAAAGCAGAGAAGCACCCCGAGCCAGAGGAAGGGTGGGTGGCTGCCAGGGAAACACAAGGTGGTGCTGGAAAAGCAAGGTAAAAAGACACAACCCTGCATTTAAAATGGAGAGAAATATTAATACGGGTATATGTGTCCCATTTTGGCCAGGGTCAGGATTTAAGAGCTCTATTACAGCACTGGGATACACAGCCAATTACAAAAGAAAGCAACCGAGGATATAGAATGCAATAAAAATGACATTTGTGCCCTTCAGCGTGTGCAGATAATTCTGACTGAATCCAGTAAAGTGTCAAACTGTAGCCAAAGGCAAAATTGTCCCTTTGTCCTTGTATCCAGACACACCAGCTGACTGATCCTGAACTCCCCTTTCCCTCCTACGTTTTTTTCTCCCAAGCTTTTCAGCACACCTAATAAAAGGATGCAACATCTCCAAAAAAATTCAAGCAAAACACCTCCAGCCTGGCAGTGTGCACACCGATGGAGGGTAATGCTGCAACCAGAAACGTTATCTTTAAGTAAAGTAATGAATTAAATTACTCTGTATTCTTTCCTAGCACAAGTGTCAACAGCATTCAGGAGAATCTTCAAAAGGAATTCAGGCTTTTCATTTTAAAAGCTCGACTACCACATCAGTAGCTGGCACTCAGCAGCCTAAAATCACTTATTTGAGAAAGTCTCTAATAGCTGCATTCACTGTTTGCTCAGCACAAGTATTTATTATAAAATAAATTACAGTTCTCACACCTTTTATGCACTCACAGAAACAACCTGCATTGATTTATTGTTTACAAAAGACTGTGTCAAATTCAGACCTGTCAGGCACGAGGCAGCTCCGCTTATCTCACTGAGTGAGTCCCACACGGGTCAGCTTTGATGTGTTCACCCCAAGCTGCATTTGCTCATTGGCAGCCTTTCCTGTTTCAATATTCCTCTTTATTTCAGTGGAACAACTTGGCATGCAAAGCACCATCCAGCTCCGGGCTTGTCCTGCAGGCCTGCACTGAAAATCTGATGGAATCTTGAAAGGAACAATGACCTTGGAAGGGACCTTGGGAATCACCTCGTTCCACCCCTGCCATGCACACTTTCCACTGTCCCAGGTTCCTCCAAGCCCTGTCCAGCCTGGCCCTGGACACTTCCAGGGATCCAGGACAGCCCCGTGCCAGGGCCTCCCATCTCACAGGGAACAACTCCTTCACCTGATCAGCAAATTTGTGGTTACACAGAATCCGTGACCAAACTCACTGCATGTGAGCTAAACTCACTTTTAGGAACCAGGGATCTGTTTATTTTACTTTTTACTTTCTTTGTTTCTGAAGGAACACACACCTTGGCCCCTCATGAGTGCCTGGATCCTCCCATCACCCCAAGAGATGAAGGCAAGGAGGAAACCCCAAGGTTCTTTCTTCAGACAGATACAGAGAATGAGGGTAATCAACAACAAGAAGACAATTTGCTAAAACACACAGATATTTATGGTGGGTTACACCAGATTTCCACATTGCAGCCCAACATTAATCAGGGTTTGGTCGAGAGTGATACTTTCTAAACATGAACACAGATCATGAGAAAAAGAGTGGGTAAAAGCCGCTTTCAGGAATAAATGCTATCTATCCTGTGTTTTTGCATTCCAAAGATAATATAATCATTTATCTGATCTAGTTCCTTATAATCTCCATGGCAGAGGAAAAGTAATCATGTAGCAAGGCAGTTCTTCAGGGTGTATTACAGCTTGTTTTAAATTTCAACATTTTCAGACTAAGGAACTCAGGAAATCAAATTTTAAGGCCAAGCATTTGGAGCTACAAAATCAGCATCGCCACATAAAAAAGCATCTGAACTGTTCAAACAGCACGACCATGAAATATTCTATTATTTCTTCTCTTGGTACTGTGTTTGAAGTGAGAAACAAAATGCATTAAAAGCTATGGATTTTACAAGGTATAAGCTCTTCCCAGTCATGAAACAGCCCTGAAAGCTAACATGCCATCCATAAAAAACAACTTAAGGAGTTGGAAAAAAAAACCCAAACCACCCCACTTTTCAATTCAATTGCTTATGGGAAATAAAAAGTGCAGAAAGGCTCGATTTTCATTTTAAGATCAAGAAAACCGATTAGGTTTGAACAGCATAACAAGCCAGCAAATTCAAGGGCTGGTAAAAGGGAAGAAGCTCAGTTCTTCTTCTAAATAAAATGAAATTGGATGAAAACCCTGAACACCACAAAGTTATTCACTTGCGAGCAAGAAGAATCTGGACTTTATGATTAAAATCCAGTTGATCCAAGTCCTTCATTTAGCTACTAGCTTAAAGAGGCAGAAACAATTCCCTTTTTATTAACATGACAAGTGAATGGTTTGCCAAATCTTGTGGCTACAGCCCCCTAAACATTCAAACTTACTCAACCTTGAAGGAAACTGCTGTTGGATTCTTTATACATGGAAGGACTGAAAAATACAGATGACACTTTGGAAATTGCAGTCAGTGGCGTGGCCAAGAAACTTCCCCACCAGGGCAGATTAATACTTTGGTTTGGCAAAAAACAAACAACATTTTTTTTCCCACACATTTGTTTTCTTTAAAAACATGTAAAAGTTTACTAGTCAGAGCAAACGGTATATGGAGCCAGTGGGGCTTGTTAAAATGTTCTAATTACCCAAACATTTACGCAGGCAATTTCAAACTAAAAGCAGACATTATCAACTAATGTGCATTTATGTTTAATTAAGGAAAAAAAGAGAAAAATCCTCCTGGTAACGTATATCTGTGATCGGCACAGAGCAGATTTTGGCCAAATTAGGGAAACAGCTCAGCCTCTTAAAATTACAGGCAGTGTAACCCAGCACTTGGCCAGCACAAGGCAAAAAATGTGAGGTTATTCGGGATATTTGGGAAGGGAAGAAAAGAAGAAGAGGGGGCAAAGCATTAAAAAAAAAAAAAAAAAAAAGCAAAAGGCAGGGCATTGAATTTTTTCAGGTTTCAATGAAATTTTTATCAGGGCAGGTTCCTGGGTCTAGGAAGTAATTTCGGATCAGTAAACAATGGCAGAATTGCCTGCAGCCCAATGATCACAGCATTCACTCAGGGCACAAGAGCATTCCAGCATTTGAATATTCAGTTTTAGTTTTTCTTTAAGCAAAGCAGAGGGATGACAAATTCCCTACCCAAATTCAAACCACTTCCTAAGCTCAGCTGTGGATGCCCTCATCTAATCCCTGCTCCTCAGTGACCTGCCAAGGTGCCTGGGATTTGTTGCCTAATTTCTAGGGAAGAAAACACCAACAAACATTTTCTTAGAAAGTTTTCAAAGGAAGGTAATATAAAAAACTCACTAATTTTGTTTTTTGGCACTTTATGAGTATCACTGTACACACATTTAGGTGTTTTTAGAACTCATGATTATTCTAATCCAACAAACATCCATGGAGCATAAATTCACCCTTACTGCCAGCACAAGATGGAATAAAAGGCAGAAAGGTTGTACAAAGAACAAAATAAAAAGTGATTTCAGCATAACATGTCAAAGGGGAAGATCTCACACACTTTTTACTACTAAGTTCTCAAATCTACTTTTCGAATTGCAAGAGCTATAGGTTAATATTTCCTTTCAGAGCAACCCCCTAAGGATCTTCAGATCAGATAATCCTTTTCCCAGTGTCATATAAATCCAGGCCTCTTGTAAAAGAATTTCTCTGTTCAGGGATTCATAAATCCACCAAGTTTAGTAATGAATTGGGTGTTCCCTTTCCTAGGAACTCAATTGAAGAAAAAAATCCCCTCTCTGCTAAGCAGTGAAACACTGGAGGCTTTAAATTGAGAGATCAAAGGCAGGCTGGGCTCAGGTGCTCTGGGATTACACCCAGCATCATCTGCACTGATCTGGGAGTGGGGAAATGTCCACTGGACACTGCCCAGACCCCTCTGTGCAGACACCCTGCACTAAATCAAGTTCCTCCCTTGGCAAAAGGCAGAGAGACCCAAGGCTTTTCCCATTTTTTTTGTGTTTTATTGGAATCCATCGTGGTTTCCTCTCGCTGCCCCCGCGCGGCGCCGCAAACAGATCCGGGCTGGGGAAATAAATCTCATGGGGAGATCAGGCAGCCACTCCAGCTGCAGGTATGATCTTCAAATAAACCAGGCCTGGGTGCTTGAAAGGTGCCAAGGGATCACCAAATATTGGAAAGTTACAGAAACTCCTTATAAAGCCCACGTTTATAAGCAGTTTTTGATTATACTGAGCAGAACCTGGACAAAACAAGAATAAGCTCAATAATTTGAGAGAAAAGACCCTATGGAGTAAAACACCTTTCAGTCCACAGGAAAAGTGCTTTCCAAGAAAACCTGCCCAGCACTTTGTTTCCTCTTCGTGTTTTAAGTCAGGATTTCAAGGATAAAACAATCATGTTTGCAATTATAAAGTTTTAAAGACAACCAAAATCAGCTTTATTCCAGTGATACACGAGGGAGCTTCTAAAGATCATCAGTGTTTTCTTAATCATTTCTGCAGAGAAACTGATATGACTGACACTAATTGATATGCTCAATAAAAGACAAAGAGGAAAAATAAGAATTATATTTAACAGCCAACATCAACTCACAGCACCCCAGAGTTGTAATTCCCACACTGTCACACACAACCTTGGCACACTTGGAAACCAGAGAACACTTAACGTAAGCAGCTGGAAGAAAGAAAAGATGTATTGGTTGGATTAAAAAAAATCACCCAATATATAAACAGATGATCCATCTTTTTTATTTGATGGCAATACTATTTTCTTACGTGGCACATATTTGCACATGCTGCACCAAGGCCAGTGTGAATTTTGGCTCCCCAGACTGTTTAACCCTTCATTTAAAAGTCTCTTACTCAGCTTTCACAGTGTTTTTCTCTCCCCAAGAACAGGTCTCTTGTGAACTCCATGTGCAGCAATCATGCTGCCCGTCACAGAAAGGAAAAGAAATGCAATAAATATTTTTTCTCCTGATCAAACACTTTTCTTTCACTGGGTGTTTTTGCTTCACCCTGAAAAGCCCTATGAGCAGCATTAAAATCAGAAATTAGGAGTGTCCCGATGTGGGTAGTTCTGGGTTTCCTCCTGACTCAGAGCACTGCTCCCATTCCTTTGGGCCACAACAGAAGGTGTTGAAACACAAGATAATCTTTGCACCTGAAATGTGCAGAAACAAATAACCCTGTTTAGATGGACCTAAAAATCCATGTCCAGCAACTCCTGAGGGAGCGAGTGGGAAATGTGGAAGCTGTGGAACTGTGGGCTCCAGACTGCAAGTTCTCCTGCAGGTCCTGAACTGGGACAGCAGCAGAGGAGACCCTGCAATTCCATTCTGCTGTGATCCTTCTGACCTGCCTTTATGGACCATGGAGAACTGCAGGAAGAACATTCTGATCTTTAATTTTTCATTATTATGTCAGAATCCCACCCACACTGCGGCCCTGAGATTGAGGTGCTGCAGCAGCACAAGCCCAGTGCATTTGCAGGATGGAGTCCTCGAGGTGGGGAACAAAACCTGCAGGTTGTGCCAAGTGTTTGTGCTCACATTCACACAAACATTCCCAGCTCTGCCAGCCTGCCCTGGGAAGCAGGAGCCATTCCTGACCCGACAGGATTTCCTAACAATGTGAGATGACATGGATGCAGCAAACTCCTGATTTCCCCGTGCCTCCTGGTACAAATTGAAAGAGCTCTCTGCAATTCCCCTCTCCTGACTTCAGCTGATTCAATAACACACCAGAATTTAAACACAGGCACCCTTCCCTCTCCCTTCCTTGCACACAAAGCATATCAAACCCATGGAATTACTCCTGGCTTGGCCTTGAGCAGCCAACATGATGTCAATTTTACATGTTTTATAAAGCAACAGCATGTAGAAAGCAACTCAAATGCAGGTCATATCAAGCATGTGACCCACAGAGCAATCAAAGACTGCCTGAAACTGTCATTCAAGGTTCAATCAGCTTCTTGCAGGAAAAATGAAACATCTGTGGCCCAGAGAATTAAGTTATGTATTGCATAATTCATCTGGTGTCTGCCACAGCAGCCATTTTAATGCTCTAGTGATAAACATGTTTGATTATTTTTGTTTTGTTTCCTGTCGCCTCCATGGTATTTCTGTTTATCCACCCATACCACAATGCAGAATGGAGATAACAAATATACAAACCAGTGTTACAGTCAGCTGATAAGATGTGGGAAATCAGCAGCCTTATTAATCACATCAAGGCACTATTGAACTTTATGTCCCCTGCAACTGTCCCCATTTGGGGTCTTTTGGGTGCACTCTATAGTTAGATTTGCTGCTGAAATCATTGTTTCCCAAGGATCCAAACATTTGGATTGAGCTTTAGAGGTTTTTCCATTAGGAAAGCTGCTCTCCTCATACACAAAGCAAGTCCCTCCCTGGTTCCCAGGATTTTCCTCCCTTCAGTTCTTTCTGGTCCTGACTCAAGCAGGATCAATGTGCATCTTACACCAGACACTGGATCCTGTTCCATTCACTTATTCCACTGGTGGCTTTGTGGTCCACACTGGCAGGAACCCAAATTCATCCTCTGCAAGTCATTTTGGGAACTGATTGTTTTACTAATGGAAACTCAGTTCACTCTACTCCCAAACCTGTAAAACCTGACCCTTTCCAGCTGCCCTGCACTTCCCTGACTCCCAGAACACATTCCTGCAGGGCAGGGGGGACTTGCAGGCTCTGGGTCCATTCCCTGCTCTCTGGGTGTTTATTCCCCTTGCCAGGAGTTGAGCATTTGTGCAGTCTGCTCACAGAGCTTCGGCTGGCAGTTAATTTGCTCCCCAATTAAACATCATCTGAGGGAGGTTTAATACACTTGGGTGATGGGGATTGACTCCAAAAAGCAGCTTTGAACTGGGTGCTGTAAGAAACCAAGGAGCAGCCTCTGAGGTGGTGGAGCCAGCTGGGTTCTGCCCCATTTTGGGGGTTTGGAGTCTGTGGGGCTCCTGCAGGGAGGAAACCCTCCCTGCACAGAGCAGGGCCATGCAGAGCCTCCTGCTCTGGTGGCAGCAGCTGCACCTGACACGGAGCTGCTTCCTGAGGTGCTGCTGATGGAGGTGAGTCAGGGATAAAAAACATCCTCCCTGAGCTCCAGGCCAAACAAAGCCCTGCTTCCCATTGATTGTCCCCTGAAGTTGTTTAGACAGTGCCCATTGTAACAAAATCAGCTGTGACATCTGGGCCCCTTTGCTGCCCCCCATTGCTGCTTCCTCCTGCAGCATCTCCAGGTCCCTCCCTCACCCCTTCAGTGTCCCCTCTTCACCTCCCACCCACAGATTGTAGGAAATACAGAACAAAGACACTTTCCAGCCATGGAGACACGGCTGATCAGCCTTCAGCTGCTGCTCCCTCAACCTGCAGCTCTCAAAATGGGTAATTTGCCTGCCTTTCCTCCCATTCCCAGCTCCTACAAACTCCACCAGAGCTCCTGTGCCGGGGATTTCTAATGCTGTTAATTACTGCCAAAGTCAATCATCAGCTTCCAAGTTAATTTAGGAGGGGAACTGATGAGCTCCAAGCAGGCTGGCAGCAAAACCAGAGCCCAGGCTCGTGGCAGCTCCATTTCCTTCGGAAACTGCAACAAGGGCTGTGCTCCTGCAGGGCTGGGGATGCACAAACAGCCTGCCCTGCTCCCAGGGCACAGAGCACAACCTGCCAGCTTCTCAGAACTTGCTCTTTTAAAATATTTTACCTGAAAAGAGAATGTATAACGAAGTATTAAATAGAAACTTCCTAAAAGAGCAGATCTTATTAATTTTGCTTCTACAACTCACATAAGTGCTTTAAAAAATTGTTTCTCCAACTAACTTAATAGAATTTATTTTTATATACACTACTTACTACTACTACTAATAGTAGTATAATAGTAATAGTATTAGTAGTTTGATATTTTGAAAATAAAGAACCTGCAACCATTTATCTATTTTTACTTATGGAGTTAAAAAAGATAATTTAGCCAAAATTAGAAACTTTAATTGCAGGCATCTTAAGTGTCATTCTCTTTTTTCGGAATGGCAATGTTTTAGATTGAAGAATCAGCAGGAGGAATTGTCTGTGCTTTGATTAAAGTTCCTCTAAAAATACACACAAATATTTTAATTTCCTTAATAATATCACTGCAGTTACAATGCATAAAATAAGCACAAATGTCTTGACAAGGATGTGGGGAGGGGTTGCTGGCTTTTTGGTGGGTTTTTTTTGTTTTGTTTTGTTTTAATTAGAATCACCATGTCACATCTGAAAAATTCCTTTAGGTTTTGAGCAGTTACAACCCCAAAATGAACAATCTTCCCTCATACTACACCACTGCCAAAATCACAGATTTCTCTATGTTTGTTTTCTTTAGGGCAAAAACAAAACTAAAAAAAACTGGAGACTGTTCAGAATTTTTACTGTATCAACATTCATATTCCAGATTAATCTTTAGGAGCTTCTTTCCAGAGACACTCAGCATCTCCTCCTCTCCTTAACCACAGAGAGAGCTGAAGAGCTCAGTAATTTGGAAAAATTAGCTATCGATTGATTTCTGCCCTTATTCCCCTTATTTATTCTGTGTCTTTGTCCATCACTGTAAGAACCCATAAAAGCTTTTCTCTAACTGCCCCCAGTTTATATTCAGTGCAACACCTTTAAGTCAGTTTGAGAATAAGGGAGCACAAGCAGAATTTCATGTGCAGGTGTCACTGCACAGGCACAGGCCAAAGGGAAATTATTGCAGAGACCCCCAGCTCCTGCCTGCAACCCCCCAGGGACCTGACCTGGGACAGGGGAAATCCCCCACCCCAAAGCAGGGAAAGCCATCCCAGTTGCAATCACAGCTCAAATGCCCAAGTTCATTAAATTCTCTGTGCCTTTACCCAGTCTGAACTGGCAGCTGGAGCTGTGGAGTGTAGGGCAACCCCCTGCATGGCCTTTTGGAGGATTTCTTGCCAGGAAACACAATGAATGTGGCCAATAACCTTCAATTTAGTATTTCTTACCTTATTTCTTATTATTTATTTACTATTTCTGTTGATGTATCCCCACAAGCACATTCACCAACAGGCACTCAAATACAAGAATATTCTGGTTTCATTGTCAAACCACCTGTAGCATCTGGCCAGTGGTTTATGGGTAACAAAAAGGCACTATTTATTGATGGAATCTGCATTAAAAATGCAACCTTTTGCCTTTCCCAGGGTAAAGGACATGCAAAAGAAAAGCTGAGCACCGACTGCAGTAACAGAGGATTCAAGTGGGAGAAGTATTTGGGGAATGCTTTAGATGCTCTTGGCTTAGAAGTGAACACAGGTGATGTGCCCATTCTCTGTCAGCTTCTCAAGCAAGTTATTTCCTTCTGGCTATAGAAAATAGCATTACATGGTCTTTGATAAAGGCAACTGATGTCCTTCCATTCAATAAATGGAATGAAAATTGCAGAAAGCACGACAGAGATGTGTTTATTCTACATTTTGAGTAGGTTTTACCTTTCCCAGGAGCTATGCTGAAGATTAACAACCAGGATGATTGCTGTCTTTATAATAATGTATTCAATTACCAATATGGTTTTCTCTCTTCCCAATTTGTTCCAGCTTTGCTCTGAATGGAGACACCACTCCTGTCAAATGGCAATCATGTCAGCACTTTGCAGCCTCACTTCAGGGCTATCAACAGCATCAATCTTGCTGATCCCAGTGACAAAGCAGCAAAAAAAAACCGACAAAAAAAACAGGCAGAAAGAAACAAAGGAGGGAATGTGAGACCACAGAATAGGGAAAACAAAGCAGGGCAAGGAGCAGGTGCTCAAACCTGCACAAGCACCAGCTCATTGTCACTCCATGTGGGCAGACCCTGAGACAGAACAACCTCCTGGGCTTCAGAGGAAGAAGTTGCCTCCCTCTCCCTCCTTTCTTCACCCCCTGGGACACCCAAAAATCAGGCTCAGCCCCCAGAGCCCCCAGGAGCTGGTGAAGGAGCAGGATGGGAGTTTGGCACTGATCACTTGCTGTGCTGGAGCTTCCCTCGAGCCTCCTGTGCCAGCCGAGTATCCAGTGGGTTTTATTTTTACATCTTTGCTGAATACAGAACTCTGCTCCATTTTTTCCACCTTTAGCATCCAGTTGTGCTGGATTATGAGGGATGCTCACTAATATGACTGACAGATTGCCTGTCTACACAGAATGCAAACCAGACAGCAAAATTACTTTAAATAATTCTCCATGGCAAACCCCAACAACACCAGGTACTACTGGAAGCCCTTGGAGGACAACAGAGAAGGATTTCCTAATTTAACCTTTTAAAATGTTATTTGCAGAAACACTTTTAAAATCCTTTCTTTCCCTTTCAACAGTTGTTGGGACTTTAAAATACTGCTGAAATAAAACAGCTTCAGGCTTGACTAATGCTGTACTCCATGGTAAGGAACTATTTGATTATTCTGTTTTGACAGTTAATAGAACAGGAATATAATAATAGAACAGTTTAGTATTTCTACAGAAGGAGAGTTTGAACTGGAAATATTAGTTTTGTGTTGCTAATGACAATTCTTCAACATTTTTCCTACAGCAAAATCCTCGAGTGGATGAAAAATATCCTTCCTACATTAACACACAGCTGTGGGAGAGAAGGGAAGCAAGGAAATACCAAACAACCTTTTGGATTTGTCTGGTTTTTGATGCAGGGCTAATCCTGCAACCAAGAGCCACAAACCCAGCATTTGCTTATGAGCAATTTCAGCCTGTTCAGACCCTCAGTGCCAAACACGGTCCCTGCTGCTCCCAGGAGGGTGAGGGTGCCCCAGGTGTGAGCCCAGGGGTGCAGCTGGGCTCTCCTTGGAGCACAAAGCTGTAACCAGGCACAGCCACGAGCAGGGCAATTCCCCCTTCTCCTCCCAGAGCACTCAGCTCGTGCCAGCAGCTCCTGTGCTCCGTGTGGAAAAGCTGGAACTTCCCAGGAAGAGCTGATTTAGTCTGCTGTTTCCCCTGGCTCAGCTCCCTTTATGGCACTGGGCAGTAAATCATTACTCCAGGGAACTTCGCTTTGCTTCTCCAGTGTTCTACAAACAGCAAGGATTTGGCTCTCTGGCTGTCCCTTCCCCATCACCTTTCCTGGTGGCTGCAGCTGCAGCATCTTCCCAAGCCATGGGCTGAAGCTTTCAGCAGGAGGGTATTTGATGTTATGACAGAAATGAAAGGTGTGGGAGGAGGGGTCTCTATGGCCAGGATGCATTAAGTCATTGAAAGGCTTATTAATTTAATCCAGGGATGTTTTTTATTAAATTTGTTCCAAGAAATGGTCAATAATTAAGTATTCCACAGGCCCTGGCCATGCAGGTTATTTTAGGGTAGTGAGTTCAGCTAAACTTACTCAGTGCCGCTGCTGTGGAGGCAGAAGGCACAAGGGATCAGGAATTAACTGGAGAAAACATGAGTATAATGATAAATCCTAAAAGTTTAGTTCCTACAGACACCAGACAATATGTTGACTGAAAAGGAGTAAAAAAAGTGTTAAGTTTATCCACCACACACTGCACAGAAGGATTGTTAAACACTGCCCTGGGTGAGGACAGGCACGTGCCTGGCAGGCCCCACCACTGGCAGCTCCCTTGATGGCAAGGCAGTGACAGAAATCAATCCAACAGGCAGCAAGACAAATAAGTCATCTGTATCACAGCTAAAATATGGTGTTGATCAATAACAGAAAATGAACTCGCACTCCTTTGCCAAGAAAATAGATTATTTAATCAGAGTACAGACAGATAGAGATGTTACATAATCCGAAATAGCTCGTGCTGCTATATTTAGTGGCCACTGTGTTTTAGAGAGGAGGGCAAAAGTACAGCCATTATCAGCTACAGGCCCTCTGCTGAAATGGTTTTCAGATGAGTTAAGCTGGTCAGACATGCTTAACACCAAGATATTGTGTATTTAAAACTACAACAACTATGACACTATGAAGGCAACAGGGGAAAGACAAGGGAGTCACTGCTGTCCTGTGGACAAAAATCCTCAGGGTTAAAAGGATCAAGCCCCAGCCAGAATTTATGCACCAGGGGATCTCCAGCAGTCATTTCTAACTCCCAGACTACCTGGAGTTTTCCAACAAAGGACGGAACATCAGCACAGCACATTTACAGTTTATGACTGGTTGCCTTTCACATTTATTGCTGTGATTTCTTAGCACTGACCAGTGGAATTGCAGGAATTTGCAGAACACACAGAAAATCACTGCTCAGGACCACGGAGTTCACTTGATAGCACTGCAGCCTGCCTGGCCATGGCATGGCTCAGAGCCTTCCTCCAGGCCCACAGGCTCTTCATTAGAAGCTCCAAGGAAAGTCTGTCCATGGATATTCCCCCCAGGTGTGAACAACATCACCACAACAGGATCATCCTCCCTCCAGCCTCCCCACCCAACAACCAACACCAGGAAAAAGTGCCATTAAAAGTGCTAAAGTCAAGCACCTTTAGTTTCTGTGGTTTTAGATTTGGACAAATTCAAGTAAGGCACCAGGAAAACTAACAGTTAAACTAAGGGCTTCTACCCATTTGCATAAAAGTGGAAGAAAATTCCCTGTCCTGAATTGGAACATGGATAAAAAGAACACTTAGTTGAAAATAGCCAGTGATTAACCTTGGTAATCAGCATTTCTTCTATTGTTTTAGGGTTCAAACACAACATGGAATTAAAGAAATTGGGATTTGCATGAGATTTATACAGCTGCTTCACGTGGGTGTGCAGCCACAGCAGCTCTTGTTTAAAGCAGTCCTGGAAGGTGGTGATTCTGCAGGACCAAAGCCTTGCCGTGTATTTTTGCCTGGGATACCCATTTTGCACATCCAAAGGAGCAAAAACTTCAAGAAGACAAAAAATTCTTGGTGAATTTTAGAAAGATAAGAAAACAAACAGGGATCAAAGATGCTGCTTCAGTGTAAGACACATTAAAGATCCCCCAAGTGTTCAGGAAAGCTAAAGAGGAAAGAAAGCACTATGCCCATTAATAATAATAATAAAAGATAATTATAGCTGGCTCCAAATGTTAACAATTTAATAGTTACAGGATCTAAGTACTGTGAATGACTAATGCAGGCAGCAAATATATCTGCAGCAGCGTGCAAAACAAAGCCCTTAAAAGTAGATGGCTCTGGGAAAGGAAGGATAAACTGCTTTAGAACATCAGCTCTGAAGCACATGACATGAAGAAGGGCCCTGTATCATCTTCCTTTTGTGACTGGTGACAAGAACATGTCCTTGATTTCCCAAGATGATGAAAACCCAGTAATGCCCAATTTGGGAGTGCCAGATACCTGCATGGTTCCAACAACAATGCTGTACCTTTACTGTTCTTATGAGATTTATACATGAGAGGTGATTTTTTTGTCTCTGCACAAAAAGTCACAACATTCCTCAAGACTTTATCCATATGAAAAGCCAAGGAAAGACTGCTGATGAATTTAAGTGACTACAAACTGGAATAAGCAACAAAACCCCTGATTGTTTGCTACCTAAAACTTCCATGATATATCCTGCTACCAGAAATGGTGTTGAGTAATGCTTTCATTCAATTTGCTCACTATGTTCTCTGCTGATGAATGTATCTGATTTCAAGTAAATGTGATTAAATAAATCAGACAATGTTAGGCTGCACTGAGTCTCAAGAGGTTCTAATTCAAGATGTGAAATACTTGCCCCAATAAGCACAACTGAGCTAAATCTTGTGCATTATTACCTTAACCTCAAAAACCCTCTAGTTGCCTGCTTATAATTATTATCATAGGTGTAACATCAGATTTTGCACAAATTGCCCACACTGATTCAAAGGTACCTGAGGACTGAAGAAGAAGGGATGGGAAATGAAAAAGAGAAATAGAAAAGTTGGGAAAATTCCTTCAAAGCATCTCGACTTCCTTGGAGCTCCCAGCTCTTGGCACTCAGAGGGATCAGGTAACATGGAATGGGTGCTGGGGCTGACATTTGCAGGTAGCAGAAATGAAAGGGAGTGGCTCTGAAACCCAGGCTGCTGACAGTCAGTTGTCTACACGTGATGTTTCAGGTCTGATCTTAAATTTACAAGGTTAGACCTTCACCTGCCACGCAGGAGTTCAGGTCTCTTTGAGAAGGGGACAGCAGCCAAAGAATACAGTGAGCCCACACATTCCTTGCAAATTAAAAAAGGCCTTTTGGAAAGGCATCAGGTGAAAAGCAGCATGATTCAGAACAGGAACTGTGTCTGCAAGTGGCAATGCCACCTTGTTCTGTTGGTCCCTGCCAAACTCACGTTCTGCCACTGCAAAATGACTCCTGAGGGTGACAAGGGTGTCACTTCCAGCAAAGCTAACCTACAAAAAATGGGTTTCTAGCTTCCAGGCTCTAGGGAATGTAGGACAAGGGGGCTTTTCCTGACTAACTTACTCTCTGTGAAATTAATTTCAGATGGAACACCAACCCCCTCACTCCTCCTACATCTGATTATCCCAGAATCACAGAATGGCCTGGGTTGGAAGGCACCTTAAGGATCATCTCATTCCAACCCCCTGCCGTGGGCAAGGACATCTTCCATGAGCTCAGGGCCCTGTCCAACCAGCCTTGAGTCACTTTTTGTTCATGCCAGGAGACAGAATCTTACCCTTTATTATCCAACCCCTGGATCTCTCCTAGAGTTTGGTAGAGAAGAAGGATCCCCCAGCCCACACATTCTGTGAGGAACCACACCTGGAACTGCAGCCCATGCATGGAGCTCTTCCCTCCCAAGGAACAGCTCCTGCCACTAAGGCAAGGCTGAGTTTGCACTTAACCAATGGATCAGGGCTCACCCACACCCCAGAAGGGTTTGTTTGCTCTACTGCAGGCAAATTCTGATCTGACCTGGCAGACAATGCTCGGGCTGAATGCTGGAACAAAGAGGCTGCTGGTGTCTCCAGCAAGTTGGGGACAACACTAAACAACTCCACTTGTAAGCAGAACATTATTTTCCTGATATCATACACAGAAGCTGCTGTTTAATTAAAACTAAGCTGCTTAAGCCATTAAACTGGCAAATGGCTGTACCAAATGACTTGTCATTGTTAGCATTCCAGCAGCAGGAGTTGTTTGTTGTCACTCAGATGGCAACTTCCAATGCTAATGCACATTTCCCAACTGGCTCCACGGATCTAAACCAGCCCCGGACAGGGAAGTTATTAAAAGTGCTGCTGCATATTACCAAGGAGGACCTTCTTCCAAGACACCCACATCGTGTCCTCTGCTGCAATTTAATTACTTCAAACTTCTGCCCTAGAAATATGAGCCACTCCAGGCATTCACTTGCATTTTAAAAAGTACAATGTGTATCAATTCTGGCTTTGAGCCCCAAGTTTAAGCAAGTCCAGATACAGCCTCCTGATTTAGATGCTGCAGATCCCAGTATCAAAACCTGTAACTAAAAAGCAGCAGCTACATTTTTTTGACTACATGCAAATAAAAAAAAATAAAATAAATTTTTTAAAAAATCAACATTTTATTGTGAGTCAGTAACAAGAAAAGATCATCTGGGCCATGCAAACTTCAAAGCCATGGACAGTGATCACCCAAGAATCCAAGTGGAGACACACTAAAGGTCTCTGCTTATCATCTGGATTTGGGTCAAGACAGGGAGCATCAGGCAGAGGGGTCTCTGGCAGGACATTCTGCCTCTTCTCCTCTGTAATCTTTTTTCCCTTCCCCTAATTGGGAAGGACAGTGGTGAGAACAGAAATGGTTAAATTGAATTTGTCCATCTTTTTACTTCCTGTGAGTCATGTTTCTCAACTCTACCTCTCTGCGTATAAAATTCTACTACAACTCATTAAATAAATATTTCCACTTTGGTTCTGGAAAAGCAGAGGACTCCCACAATAAAGCACCACACAGGTAAAACAATGAAAAAGGACAGAATGATGAAAACTGCCCATCCCAGTGCCCTGAGATGGGGCAGTCAGTACTAACACAGCATTAATATTATGGCAGATCCCATATGCATCTTTTTTCCTTTGGTGTGGTCTCCAGGAAAGAACAGTATTTCCATTCACCACGGAATGACCTAATGGATGTCCAAATGAATGATCAGCAAATGCATTTTATGTGCTTCTATTTATGCACCTTTATTTTTACAGCTACAATGCAAGCACCAGAACAGCACTTCCACTTCCCTACCAAGGGCTGAAAGACAACCCACATTAATGAAGTTCTGGCCTCACCCTGGGTGCCCTTTTTACATATGGCACAACTGAGTCATCCCCCTTGGTTTAGGTAGTGTGCTTGACACAACAAAAATAAGATGTAGAGCTAATTACCACTACAGCAATAAAACCAGGAGTGTCCTTTCCATAAGCCAGTCTCAAACTGAATTCCTATCAAAATACAGTGGCTTTTTTACAGAAATAAAGTTAATAGATACCTAGAACTACTGAATGAACCGACAGGATCTCTCTGCATTTAGCAACAAGCCTTGAAAAGCTTAATCTTGTGAGTCAGTAATAACAGTGGAGGAAGCCAAGCCAGTCTTGGGTCTATAATAGTAAGACAAGCTGGTTAAAAGACTTGCTTTGAAACAACTGTGTAAGTGTCTCACCAAGGCTGAGATGCTCATTTAGGATTAGGCAGCATAAAAGTACTTATTTTGGTATCAGTTACCAGTTGTGTTTCTCATTCACAAAGGTTTAAGGCAATTGGTTTAACAGCACTTTAGCACAAACTCCTCACCAAGTCTTTCTCCAAATGCCATTTTAACCTCTGCATGTCCTGGGCCCCAGCTGATTCTCTCCAGCTTTCACCTGTTCTCTCACAATTTAAATACTTCAGGCTCCTTCTCCATTATCAAAGTTAAACATACAAATATAAATTTTCTCTTGACAAAATCCAGTGAGGTCTCTGACGAGGCCAGTCCTGGTTGTCACACTGTGCTGCCAAAAAGAACCAGTCAGAAAAAACTCAAAGGCTACACAGAGAGACAGGGGAGGATTTTGAGAGCAACATTCCCCAATATAATGCATTAGAAATGGTGTTGTTGAAGAAGTGAAGGGCTGATACAGAAAAGTATGATGATCAGCACTGCAGCACTAACTGCAGAAAAGCAGAATTATTATTGCCAAAACTGCAGAAGAGTAAAAAGTCCAGACACTAAACCAAGTCAGGTGAAGAGGCAGCTTTACAGTAGATGAAATTCAACACTGACAAATGTGTGCTAATGCCCTGAAGAGTAATAATTTGGGCTACTTTTCTCCACTGCTGCCCTACACTTTCTGCTAGGTAAATAAGGAGATGGACTAACAGGAACATCCACATCTAGTTAAGATCACATTGCAAACAGAGCAAAATCCCCTCAGATGGACTATCATGATTCACCACATGAACAGCTAAATGATCCAATCTGGAAGAGCAGGAACCTATGGCAAATTCATCTCCATGATTCATTACAGAGCTGATTTAATTTTTTTCCCTCTCTGGCCATCGAGCCTGGGTCGTTATCAGAGCCCAGACAGTGGGCAAGACAGTGTCCTTTTATCCACCACAGAATGACTGCAGCGTTGTGAGCCCAGGAAAAGGAAAGAGCCTTAAAAATTCCCATTATTAAAAGAGGGCAAACATATCCCGGATCATTTTGTGAGTCAAAATCCCGGCTGTGTGGGTGTATCTGGAATCTCCATCCCATGTGTGTTATTCTACAGGGAAATGAAGTGCTACACCCTGGGTAAGGCAGGGGTTAATTCTGACTGCTGTCGAATGCCCCAAGTCTGTGCTCTGTTCATCAGAGCATTAAATCTGAAAGCTCAAGAGAGTAGTGCAGCCGTGCTGCAAGGGCTATGTTATAAAGTTCTGCATTAAAAATTCATATCGTAGGCTTGCCACAGTACTCTGCTCTGGCTGAAAGGAGAGCTGGCGGGGAAATATTAGACACCCCACTGTCTTTCTGGCAATTGGAGACATTCCTCAACAAACAGCACCTCAGGAAGGGAATGAAAGGGCAAACAAACCGTGAAACAAATCAATGAGTTCAATTATCTCTCTCTCTCTCGGAAAGGAAACTTTTCATTTTTAAGGCTGTTTCATGAAATCTTTTAATGACGGCCCTGCACTTAGGTGCTGGGCACTCTGGCTGCAGAGCTGGCTGCTTGGCAGGGCTTTTTATTTGTTTTACACGAGACACAGATTCCCAAACACAGGGGGTGAAACAGAGAGCAGGGTACAGGGATCTCTCTGCAGAACAAGATCTCTACTTACCCTTTACATTACCACGACCACGTGGGATAAGAGGCTGTAGAAATCGTTCCCACTTTCCCTGAAGTGTCTCCAGCAAGGAGTGAATTTAGATTTATTAAGATGGTTAGTTACTCCATGGTTAAGTTATGTGCTCCTCACTACTGGTTAAGGCTGTGTGCATTTCACAGCGATTTATGGCAGCCCAACTGGTGGATGACACAGTTCACAATGATGGAAATGGGTGGTATATTTTTATGAAAGCCATATGTGCCCCTCAGGTTATCTTTCTGATGTAACCACTGTATTCAGGCAAGTTAATAATCCCCATCCCATAAATGAGGAAATACATAGGAAATGAAACATCTGTAAATACAATTTCTTGAAGAAACCATGCAAAGAAAGTTACCTGCCCACAATCCTCCCCTGCTACTCTGCTTAACAGCAACTGTAATTGAAAGATTCCCTTTTCCCAGAGCTGAATTCTGAGTCAAAGGAAGGGAAAGGAGGAAAATATAAACCACTGGACAAAAGTTGTTATGGCACTTCATCTATATTTATATATATATGACTATATCTGCTTGTTAGTACAGTTGAAAACCCAAGTGACTTCAGCCCAGCAATCTGGGTTTTGAGGGACTCAGCCCCACAAGGAGGGGCAGGAGGGCAGGAATTCATCCAGAGGGTGCATTCCCCAGGGAACTCAGGAGATTTATGCCTAGCACAAAACAAATCAACACCAGACTAGCCTAAAGCCCCTCACTAATAAAAACCTGTACAGGGGGAGGGAATAAACCCCCACTATTCAGCTGGAAGTTCATTAGTTCCACGGAAGGAATGAAGACAGGCTGGAGAGCTGGTGATCACAAGTAACCAAAGATCAGCTATTAAAAGGCACTGAAAATCTGCTACAAAAGGTTAGCAACCCCAAGGAAGTGCTTCAGTCAAATTCAATCTTTGCACAAAATTTCTTACAAGCAGGCACTTGGAACTTGCAAGCAAGACTCGATTAGCTGGGGTTTATTCTGGCTTTCAAGCAGCTGCATCCAAGCAAAGCAGGGGAAGCACAAGTCCTTTTCTCTGTGTCTGCCTTGATTTCTCAGCTCTGATCCTTGCTGTAGTTCTGGTTGCATTCCCCTGTTCCAGCCCCTGACCAATCTCCCTGTGACTCAGTTTCTCAAGGTGTTAAAAATCTGGGAGGCAAGGCACAAATTCAGAGCCTGTGCCCTGCTGAGCAGAAACGCCAGAGCAGCGTTAAGGGTTAATAATCTCAGGCTTACAGGATTTGTGTATTATGCATTTGTTTATTTAATGCTTTACATGAATGCTAATGAAGTTATTAACAGGCCTGCATGTTGTCTATTGTTTTTCTTGGGTTTAGTGTCTGCACCATCCTGCTTTATCCCTTCTGCTCCACGAGCTGGCCAACACCCAGCTCTTCCAAATCCCTGAATCAGTGTTCTATCCTGGATTCTCAGTTTCCTGATCAAAGACAGTATTTTTTAAAACTTCTTTGTTGAAACATTACCTTTAAAAAAAATCTCATCAAGATAAAGCAATTCTATTTCCCCACACCAGATATTTTCTGTGACACAAAACTGCAATCCCACATGGCCTTATTGTCTTTTAATTAGATCAGAGGATATGTAAATAAGACAATATTTCTTAAGTCCCATTAAGTGATGTCTCCAGGAGGATCAGAGGGGGCTGAAGCAGGCAGGACACGCTCCTCTGACACTCACACCCTCACCATGACCTGCCTCACACCCAACTGCTCCTCAGGAAAGTCTCTGATTTACTGGAAATGCCACTGTTTTATACTTATTATACTTAAATACTTACACTTGGAGCAGCTGCCAAAGCTGTTCCAAGTCTGCAGACCAAAATCTCTTTTCTCCTGCAAGGGTGCAAGTGCTGGGGTGACTCCTGCACGTGCCAATGCAGACACCTCCCTCCCAGCCCTGCTTCTGCCACAGACATGAGGAAAAGGGCTCAAAGGGAACTCAAAGAATTGTATGGGAGTGGGCAGGAGAAATAATTGGGAGTTTTGAAGCAGGACCTGTACAGCAATGCAGGCACAGGACCGCATTCTGTAGCCTTCAACCTGAGTAATGTGAACACCCCTGAGTTCCCAACATCAACAGTGTTAACTGATGACACAAAGCAGAAATACTTTTTATTTTTAAAGCAACTGTGGAAAGGATAACAGCCCTGCTTCTGCAGTCAGGTGATAGCTGGGGCATCACAGTAACTTTTTAGGGCAGGGATGGGATCAGACCTACTTAAACTTACGTGTAGGTTTATGAGATGCTGAAAAACCTTGCTAATGAGGAAACAGCTCAGGGATACTTCCATAAGGCAAGCTGTGCCAGATGCAGCCCCTGACAGGGATGGCTCACACCTTCCTGCTCTTGGAAAAGGCAAACAAAAAACGCAAATGAAAGCAGTGGGGCAATGTGAAAGTTGTCTGTACGAGGCCATGTGGGACTTGGGGAAGCAGAGCTGCCAGCTCTCACAGCAAACACCTGCATTTCCAAAGTGAAAGAAGATGAAGGCAGAAGAAAGAGGCTGCCTTCCAGGATACAGAGTTTTAGTGCCTGGGATCTCACAAAGTTCCCTGAACTTCCATCCTCGTTCAGGACGTTCTCATCTCTTTCCACAAATGAGGGAGCACAGTGCACTCTCCCTGACTCATTCTGTGCCTGCGTGGGAGTGGGAAAAGCAGCTGGAATCCATCCCTGGAGCACAAGGAGAGTTTCCAGCACACACCAGTGCAGGAAGCCACCCATTAAACCCGTGGCCAGGTAGAGACAAGCACTGCAGCACCTGCCAGTGTAGCTCAGCACCTCCTGGAGAGCTCTGCCTTGGGGCTGGAAATGGGTGACCCCAGAGGGCAGGGCCCGACTGGGAACAGCTGAACCATTTGTTTCTGATGATCCCAGGGTTTCTCCCCTGCCTCCCCCACCATCCCAGCCCTGCTGGAGCTGCAGCACAGCCCAGCCACGTGCCCTCCTGCTGTCACAGACAAGGCCTCGCCAGGAAGCAGCTCTGCACCAAAATAACTCTGTTGATTTGCTGCTTTGCATTGAAAAAAAAAAAAAAAGAGACTGTTGTAATTTGCAGACACACATGAAAGAGCTGCATGGAATCCAGGCTCAGCTGACTGGTACATGGAAGCCCAAGGACCTTGCCCTGCTGGGGGCAGATGAGCCTCTGCCAGAGGGGTTTCATTCCCTGACTCGCTCCTCTTTCTCCTCACACAAACACCTTCAAAGTTCAGCTGCTCCAGGTAAAAGGACCTGCTGTGCTGAGATGGCTCAAAAAACCAGAATGTCCTTTTGTTGGGCTCCCAGGTAAAGGCAGCCCTGCTGAAGGCTGGGATTGCAGAACACCCTGCTGGCTCCTGGGCTGAGGCAGCTGCACCAGCCTGCAGAGCTCTGGCTCCACAGGAGCAAGTGGGGACAGACGGACAGGGACACAGGGACACAGGGACACTCCTGTCCCCTGTCACTTCACACAGATCACAACCTCTCTGTGCAGCTGCATTCCCATGGAGAAGCCCAGCTTGCACCATGGCCGGGATGACCCCCAGCCTGGCTGGCACAGCAGCCAAAGTGCTTTGCATTTATTTAAAGATTTCCATCTAAGGATCTCATGCCAGCCCAAGGTTACAGATAACAGAGTGATGACTGGAGTATACTGGGATACCCTAAGGCTATGTTTTTCTACTTTGGGTTGTTAAATAACCCCAGCTTTTAGGCTATACTAGAAAAAGGAACTGAACAGTCTCACTGGAGGTTAAAACACAAACAAAATAAAAGCCCTGAGAGGACCTAGAGCACTTTGGTGCTGTCAGAAAGTTACATTAACTAATTTGCAAGCATTACAAATCTAACAAAAGAGGCAACAGTGCCCAGCTACAGCACGAACTCCTACTGACTCCAAAGGCTCCATTTATATGGAGTTCTCAGAAAAGCACCCTTAGAAATGAAAAATGAAAATAAATAACCTTTTTGTCAGTTTGTGGTTTATCATTTGCATGTCTGCATATTTCTAGACTCCAGCCAAGGCTAGACTGCTGCCTTGGGGCATTATCCACACTCCTTGTGCCTCAGTTTCCCTGTCCCAAAGTCAAGGTTAATGCCAGTGCTTCAAGCAGGCACTCAGGGTTTCACAGAGCCAAGTGATTTACAGGAACACTGAATTCTCTTCCCAGACAACTTTGCAGCTTTTCTGGTGTGACTGCAGCCTGAACCAGAAATGTGACAATAAAGGCTGGTTTGCACATGGGCTTTCAAACCCTCTTTCACACCAGAGCTTTGGTCAAAATAAGAAGCAGGTCTCCAAAGTATTTCCATTCATCTTCACTTGCAAAATATTAACGTTTTAACAGCGACTTTGAGCCTGGTGAGTTTTGCATAAGGCACAGTTAAAACTTTGAACCTCAAATGTTAAATGCAGACAGAGTTTTCTGTAAGATTCAAAACATTCAATTTTTCTTCACTTTCTTTTCTTAAAAAAAAATAGTTCTCTGTAACATTTTCCCTGGTTTTTCATCCCCTCACTGCCACCAATCCTGAGGTTTCACTGGTGGCAGCAGGACTACAAAACTGAGGAAGAGAAAAAACTGAATAGAGACATGGCCTATGAAGTTCTCCATCTCCTGTTTTTAGGGAAATCACTTTAAATACAGCAGTAATTCCAAAGCTGAGCATTAGAAGTTAATGACTCATCAAAAGAACAGGAAATAGGAAACTTTAAGACCTTAAAGGCACAGCAAATAGAAGCTATTTCATGTCACGTGCAACATCACCACCCTACCTACAGGACTTCAGGCTCAATAGGGGGAAGCAGCATTTGAGACCATTTATCACAGTAATTATGTGATGCTGGAGGGAGCACAACTTTATTTTTTATTCAGTTTGACCCTGAGCACCACAAAAATGGAAGACTACAAACATTTGAGAAGTGATATATTGGCAGCAGCCAGCACTTAACCAAGAAAGATTTGTTAAAAAAAATTAAAGTAAATAATTCAATTCTCATTATATATTGGGAATTATTCCCCTGAAGTCCATGTTACCTGAGATTTGCCCCAATATAACAGAAGATTTCACATGAATACTTCAACTCCAATTCCACCACGTAACTCCAGGCAGAAATAACTCCTCAGGAATTCTCTAAAACTTCTGGTCCCCCATCTCCAAACCTAATCCTACACTCCTTCCATGCAGAAAACAGTGCAGATGTGCTCATCTGTACAACTTTATTCTACCCTGATGCCTGAAGGACAGGTCTGTTTGATAATGTGGAAGAGGAGCATCGTTTACCCCAAAGAGCCAAAAACCACAGGCATCTCCTTCTGTTCCCATTGTCCTCCTGTGTCATCCTTAGTTGTGCTGCCAAAAAAAATAATAATCACTCTGATCTATGGAAGGACAACAATTCTCTGCTCATATACTGGAGGCAAAATGTTTTTCTACAAGTTATTGAAAGTAGCTGTGTTTGGATGACTGCTTCAGTAAATATGAAAAGCTCCTTCTCCGTCGCATTCCTGTGCTACTTTTAGAAGGACAAAAAGTCTGAATCTCAGAGAAAATCCACTGGTAACAAAACTGGTGGTGCCAGAGCTGCTCTGACTGACAATCTTTACCTAAACATTTTCTGGTTTGTGTTGTTTATGAAGGCTTTTTATTGCAGAACTGGGGGTGGGGAGCAGGCAGTACCCGAAATCCTCACAAGACTACTTAAAGCTGGCTGGTGAAAATGGAGCATTTCAGTGAAATTCGATATTTTCTTTCATCAAAGGCAGAGAGCCTCTACCCACATGTTAACAGTAATGTAACAAGCCTACTGTATGTGCTGCAACCCAAGGTCCTTTTCCAATTAGAATTCATTTAGGTTGGGGGAGAGCAGGGGTCAGAGCAAAGAGGTGGCTCTGGAATTGATCTAAAACTGGAATCCAACCACTCCAGCTGGGAGCTCAGCTGGGAATCCCAAACACTTGCCTGGACTCTGCAGCAAACCAGAAGTGAAAGAGCACAGTTAGCAAGAACAGTTTGTCCCTGGGAAACTGAGGAAATGTTTACAGAATGTTTCTATTTCTACAAAGAAAGAAAGGGAAAAAAAAAGTCTGTTGCACTAAAAAAAAAAACAACCCCAATTCTTTAATTTTGCTGAAACTCAAGTCTGAGTTTGCTTTTTGGTTCCAGGTCTGATAGAATCTCCAGATCGAACTCATTAGTGTTGGTTAAATCCAGGTTTGCTGATAGGAACGTGTGGGACAGCAAACAAAATCAGTGTCAGGCCTCGAGAGAGGATGTGCCTCTTTAATTGAAAAAGGCAGAGTAATCATTCATTTATTTAACCCAGAGATGATTATAATCTGAAAACCTTGAAATCCTCTTACACAACAACTGTTTTGGCAAGCCCCTCTGTGTTCCAACAAATATTAAACTGTGCTTGCCATTTGTCTAAGGAATCTTGTATTAATAAACATGAAGAAGAACACTTTTACCTCCCACACTCAATGACAGAAGAAAACAAAGACCAGCTGTATTCATCAATGGATCCTTGTTCTGCACATAAAGGCTAATTACATTTTACTTCAAGCCTACACATGGAAAACTTTGCTCCTGCCATCTTGTCAAAGGCAGCTTCTGATATTCCAGCTGACAGACTGCAATGACTGCACATAATAAACTTCTTTTTGTCATTAACACCTTCAGCGCCCGGCCCGGGGCTGTGCTGGGGCTCAGGAAGGGGCAGGGGCAGCACACACCCACCTGCTGGGAATTTTCTACGTGGGGCTGACAGAATTGCACTGGAAATTTGAATCCCAGCCCCTGATCTCATCTGAAGGTGCCTGGCTGTGCTTCTGTCCCTCCTTCTGCACGCAGAGTGCTTTGAACGGGACATTGTGAGAAGATAAAACAAACAAGTTGACATAATGATTCCCAACTTTTCAGATCACCAGAACCAGTCTCCAGGATAAAATCCAGACTCCTTAATGCTGATAATGAAGACTTCTCACCCTGTATTTCTTTTGCTTCTTGGGTTGGTTTTTTTCTTGTTTGAAAGATTTTCAAAGTTTCAAGTAGTTGAAAGACAGCTTTATTCCGAGACTGAAAATCTTAAAAGCACTGTTAGCTTTAAAAAATTGACAATTATCTGTTTTTTTCCTGAAGGCACTCCAATTCATCTGCATCAAATAAGCGTCTGTAAAACTAACAATTCTGGCCTAAGATAAAAATCACATGTTTTTAAAACATAAAATTAAAATTGGCAATACAAGTAGCTTTTCAGACTTAGATCAAAAGAGGGCTTCTTTTAAGAAAAGAATCAAACTGTCTTTCACCCTTTTTATTGGTGTTTTTTCAGCCTTTCTCCCAGCTTTTACAATTAAAATAGATGACTCAATTTCACTGTCTACATTCAGTTCCCTTTTCATGTTCTTCTAGATTTCCATATTGCAAAATTTGGGCTACAAATGCTGCAGATGACTGTTGTTATGCAAGAACTATTCCTGCCATAAATATCCAAAACAATGATAAAATATTTCTGCTGTTATTAGGACCTACAAGTTTGTTTTCACAGTACATTAGTCTGGGAGATAAAGTACAGGCTTAATGTCTGCTTCAGGATTCAGCTCCATGACCACTCTACTCCAGACCCAGTCCACATAATCATTCTGCTACAAAACACAATAAACCTCTTGTTACTGCAGATGCTACTAATTTTATGTAATTCTATATAAATTAGGTAAGAGTCATTCTCAAGAACGTATAAAAAAGAAATATTTCTCTGTGAATCTGCCTGAAAGAAGAAGATTAGAAATGCAAACAAATGTTTTAGAGAACAGATTTTGCTCAGATAAATTACAGCACTTAGGGAAACAGTATTAACAAATGAAGCACTCTGCAAATAAACACATTAAAAAGGGTGAGGGGTTATTAGGTTCAGTGCCCACAACCACTGATCTCTGCCTGTTCCCCCAGAAGCGACTAAAAGATGAAATAACAGCACCAATATCAGTAATGTGCAGGAAAAAACAAAGGAATTTAAGGCTCCATCTGAACCAGCATTTGTTTACATCCCTTAGAGAGGGATGAATCAATGAGGGAACAAAAATACTTTTGATCCCCTTGCACAGAACTCATCCTACATGGAGCTCAAAGGAAACTGGACTTCCAGAGCCAGACCAAAGTTCACCTGAAAGATTATCCTGAAGGACATAAAAGGTGTTTAAACTCCAAGTGCTGATTGCTGAAACTGCCATGGGCTGCATTTTGTGCTCTCTGGGCTCAGTGGAGAATCAGACAGATGCTCAACAGGCACAGAACCACGGGGTAAGAAATGTAAAATTGGTGCCAGTTAGACTGGTTTTTAAGCCTGGGCAGTGGGCACTGGGAGGTGACAGAGTCCCAGCCCTTCCCTGGAGTGTCCCAGGCATCTGAAAAGGCTGCTTCGTTCCCATCCCATTTCCAGACACTGAAATGACTCTTTGTGCTTAATCCCGCTGATCATGAGAATTCCTTCTCATTATTAACTTTCCTTAAATATGAAGGGTTCAAAGGAAACCAGCAGCAGTCTGTCTCTTTTGTTGTTCCCTGCCCTGATGGTTAATAAAACCAGAGGATAATTGGAAACAGTAGCTATTAAGAAGAGAAGAATATATATTTTTAAGACTACCTTCATGTTCTACTTGAAAACAAGGAAAATCTGCCCAAAATGCTGCTCTCTGTAATTAGGGGTGAACCTGGCAGAGAAAGGACTACCCCAAAAGCAGAAACTACCAAAGTGCCTGAGAGTCAAACAGAAATCCTTCACTACATGAAGTTTTATCTTCACCAAGATGGGAAGATCACAACGAATACCTTATTTCTGAAACTGCCCTAATTCTAAATAAAATACAAGAGCTACACAGGGATAGACTGATGAAGCACCTGAGAATGAAACCAGGAATGCAGCAGCGTGTGTGCCAGGAGAAGTGTCTTGTTGGGGGGAAGAAAATATGAAAACTAATAATCTCTCCATAGGAGGCCAAATTATGACCATGTTTTCCAAAAAACTTGGATGCCTGAGCCTCCCTCATCTCATCTCTCTCCAACAGACAGATGCAAAACAAAAAAATCAGTGATACCCTGAAGGAAGACATAGAAAGAAAACAGGGAAATCTTACTTTGCAGTAGTTTCTTCATCGTATTTTGTTTTCAGATCAAATAGCTCTGTCCTGGTTTTTTCCAAGGCTAAAAGGCATAAACACGAAGCATTACAGTACTGAAATAGCAGTATTCAGTCATAAATAAGGCTGTACATCTTCTGATGAAAAAAACCAAAGCTGTACACCTCCTTGGCTTTATCCTTCCACCTAGGCAAACCATTATGGCTCAGAAAAAAACCATAGGGTTTTGACTTTTTTCACAATTTCTTATTTCTGTTACATTGCAAAAATTCCCAGTTTCTGCTTAACCAAGCTAGGCATTATTAGTTTCTTATTAAGCTGGCTAAACTGCTTACTCCTTTGAAATACTTATTGCAATAGTTCAGGGACTAAAATTTCTTCTGTTCTCATAGTAAACAAAGCCAAATGTGTCCAGACCTGGAATTCTGAAGTATGCAGAGATGATTTTAATTAGAAAATTAATGGCAAGTCACAGCAACAGGCAAGAAAGGGGCTTCACACTGATCAGTATAGATGTTTATCACATTTTGGAAATGTGTGGAAGCAGAACACACAGGGATGGTAAATTCCAGGGCCTGCTGTAATTCCAGGGATGTTTTGAGTGCTCCGTGGCCTCGTCCCTGTATTTGCCAATGGCAGCTGCACAGGAGCCTTTGCTGTGATTCACAAAGCACATCTGAGCTCTGCTGGACCTCCCTGCACACCCAGTCCTGACACATCCTGTCCTTTCACCTCCTACCCAATCACCTGGGAAAGGCCACAAAAGCCACACCAAACCTGTTTGCAAAGCTTGAACTTTGTGTTCGGCTTCCTCCAGCTTCGAGGCTGTCGACATCTGGGTCTCCTGCAATTTTCTGTGAAGGGGAGAGGAGAGGTGAGAGCAGAGCCCGTGGCCACGTCAAACAACTCCTCTGTGCCTTGCAAATTGGGAGGATGGAGTGATTAAACACCTCAACTGGAATGAGACAACTGCCAACACCACACAGGCTCCGAGGTGCTTCCGTGGGACCCATAAATCCTGTCATGTTCTGAGATGCTGTTCCTACTTTGTGGTCCCACTTATTAAAATTTTAACAGTGTAGCCACCTCATAACGTAAGCTGTGAACGTTATAAAGAGTTGACTGCTATATAAATGACAACTTCAGTGGAAGGTTTTCTTGAGCATAATTTGTTTTGGAAATGTCACACACATTGAGAAAATTGTCACCAAGCACCCTCTGTTGTACAAAGTTAGTACAAGAAGAATGATACGTTTCCATTTTAGTGTCATAATGAAGGAATTTGTTGCCATAACTGACAGAGTGAATGGATGCAGCAGCTGTTTCATCAGAGCTGTAATGGGTGCCAAATGCAGCAATATTATTAGCTACTCTTTAAGAAAACACACATATTTCAAAACAAATCTCACAGTGATATTTTCTATAGAAGATGAGCAAAACTTTAATATGCTCACATTTCTTACGTCCACAGGCAACATTTTGTTGTTTGTGCCAGTTAAACTCATTTTTACATCATCTGGCCACGCAGCCACTGCACTCCTTGCTGAGGGCCAGGCTGCAGGAGTTATAAAACTCATCTTTGAAAGGAGCTGCTCCAGCATCTCCCAGGAGCCGTGCTTTTTACAACACTGCTTTTAGGATATTCTGCAGATCTCAGAATTGTGAAATGGCTTATGAAACTACCAGCATCCTGCCTGCACTCCATAGGGTGCACAAATTTATTCTCCAACACTGCTGACCAGGTTAATAACTATTTATAGCAAGAATCGTGCGTCAGTTCCCTTCATACTGAACCATATACTTTGAGACCTCAAAACCTCTGTTACACACACTTTTATTTGCATTCAGGACCTGCCATTTTGTTTTATTTTTATGTACATTGAAATTGCAGTTGTTAAAACCAATGCTTACAAGCTGCTTATCAAAAAAAACGCAACCACGGGTATTGATGAATAAAAAAAAAAGAGCTTTGCATTCCCTGGTAGATTCTCCCCACTCAGCCCTGAATTTAAACAACCAACTCTCCAAGTAAAAAGCTCACGTGAAGTGAAGGTTTTCCACGCTGTGTTGAACATATTATAGCTTCAGTGTTATTGCTCCACGGGAGAAATAAATTCTCAAGGCAGGGAATGCAGCCTGAAAGAACTCTCTCTTTAGCCCCTTGCTTTTCTCCTGCCTGATTTATTTGCCCACCAACGCAAAGATTCAAACGCTCCCTGCTCATTTGCAAAAGATCTGAAACGCATTCAAAATGTTTTTTAAAAAAAAATTGAAAATAAATAATGAAAGCCCTTCTTAATTTTGGCGTGCAGGAAGATGCAAACCTTCCCAGGATAATTCAGGAAGAGAAGCCCTGCCTCAGCTATTGCCAGGGGAGCAGGGGTGGTGCATCCCTGGCCCAGGCTGTGGGTGCAGTGGTTACTCTGCCCCAGCCCAGGGTAGCAGAGCCTGTGCCACAGCTCTGTGACACACAAGGAATTACCCTGGCTAATGGAGACAGATTGGTGTCACAGAGGACACCACAGCCAGGGAGGAATGACAGCAGGTTTGCACCCTCCTGAACATGACACCCCCCCCAGCACACCACGGAGAAGGGACAATCTGTCCTTGTTCCACTCCCACACTCTCCCGATTGTTTTCCTGGGCAAAGTTGAGCATCAAATGATTCCGTGTCAAACGCAGAAATCGCCAGAATCACTCAATGGATGAGCTGTCTCCAGCCACCAGCCCTGGCTGGGAAGATTAAACAGAAAAATACCTCTCTGCTCCTCCCCCAGCACCCAGAGCCACACACACACACACACTCACCTCTCCTTCTCCGCAAAATCATTTTGTAACTTTTGTTCCTTTTCAAGGGCTATGTTCTCTGCTTGGTTCTTCAGGGTCTGTTCATATTCTCGGATTTTCTCCTTAAGTGCTTTTATTGTAACCTCTGCAGGAAAACAATAGGGGAGGAATGAGTTTACACAGCTCCACGTGGTTCCACAACACAAGGCTTGCTTTACCCTGTAGGCTCAGTGTGTTTTAAACTTTAGCTCTTCAACTCTGACACAAAATCAATGGATATGAGTCCCTTTGGAGACCTTTTACTCCCTAAATGTTAAATTGAACTTTAAGTGTTTAGGTTGAGGAGGATCAATGGAGTTTGCTGAAAAGCAGAGTGAAGAAGGTTCCTCTAACATGACTTTTTTAAAAAAAGAAGGGAAAAAAATCAATTGTAAAATATAATATCACTTTATTGACTAGTCTAAAATTAGCTCAGTGCTGGGAGTTTAATAAAGTCCCAGTGTAGGTTTAAGTATGCATTTACACACAGGACACTTAATTCACCTAACTGTGCTCATGCACCACGAGGCAGCTCCACCATGGTTCATGCACAGATGCAATCTCACACTAATTGAACATATATCTGGGATACAGCTCTGTTCTGCTTCCCAGCTGATGAGAAACCCAGCAGTTGGGATCCAACTGCTGCTTTAACAGCCGGCACTGGAGCTCTGCATGTCCCAGTTGCTGCCACTGCCTCGTCATCCACCCCGGGGTTTACACACAAACATCCACTGTTTTAACTTTTCTGAGGCACTTGCAGCCTTCCAGGGAATTTGCAGAACCCTTCCTGGGCTAAAGGAGCTCTCCTGCATTTCTCCATGCCCAGCAGAGGATGAGAGCAGATGGAGAAACCTGCAGAGCTCCAGCTCAGCATCTCCTTACGTGCTCTGATCTGTTCCTGTGATCCCACCCACAGGAAAGGACAGAATCCTTATAGGGCTCAGAAGAGGAAAAGCAGGACGTCCACCAGAGTATGCTTTGTAACAATAATGGAATTTGGAAAAAGCCTTGGTCTGCCAGGATACTCACACAGCAGCAACACAGTTCAGAGTACTAAGACCGGGGTGCAGGGGGGGGTTAATGACATCAGCTCATTAACAGATGCCATTGATAATGCTTGCGGAAAAATAAAAACTTCTCGAAATGAGAAGTTTCATATTCTGCAGAAACATACTAGGAAGACAAACCCTAATGTGAAAAATAAACCCTATGGGCATGGGGGAAAAAGCTTCAATAATATCACACAAACCCCCATGTGATCTTTTCAAAACCTCCACGTTGAGAGTTGAGCAGGGAGCTGTGAATCAGATAGGAGATAGCTGGTGACATGATCTGCTGTCTGGGCTCTACCAAAGGCAGCCTGGGCCACTGTGACCACAAAAAAGGGGGTAAGAGTGGTAAAAATGCTTGCCAGCAAAGCAGCTGCCTCTGCCTGAAGGAGCAGGATTTTGCTGGCTGTGCAGAAATCAGCTGAGGCTCATTACTGAGTAACGGGCCGTGAAAAGGACACGTCACTTCTGTTTTTTTCTTAAGCAAAGGGAAATTCTTCCCTGAGATCAGGGAAGTCAAATAAATCCTGATCTCTTCCTGCGTAAGCAAAGGATGCTCCTTTGCAGGATGCTGCACTCCCTTCTGGGGACACCTCTGCTCCAGGTATTTTCAGATAGAAATCTGCAAAAATATTCTGCATAGAGCAAAATAATCTCATGAAATACAGGTAACTGCACCCTGACTAAATTTCAATGTCTAATTAATAAAAACAAAACCAAAACTAAAAAATGAACGCAAGAAGAGCACAAATATGGGGAAAAATGTAACTTCTGTAATAAAATCTGATTTTACCTTTAAGCACCTAAGAACAGATGTGCTGGGCAAGTACAGCTGAATCCCCTTCACTGCTTGAAGCACCAAGTGCCTTCTCCAGTGCTCAGGTCAGCTACAGCTTGTCAGGCACTGCCATTTCTACCAGTTTTGGAAGAAGTTCTTACAGGCACCATAGAGCTCATACCAGCCCTCCAAACAAAGAGATTAACTGATCAAAGCACCCTCAGCTAACAACAGCCTTTTCCCTGGATAGCTTATTAATCCCTGTTTGAAACACAGAGTAAAACCACTGCTCTGGAGTGCAAAACAACACAAAGGCTACAGTGGGGAAATGGAAAGGAAGTTCCAGCACACCAGGGAAAATAAAAAATGTCAGTTATGAGTGGTTGTAGCAAAAAAACTCCACAGTCAAGAGCTTTTCCACTTTGTGGGATGAACCCCCATGTCATACTTGGATGTACTGGATGCACAGCCTCAGGAAAACTCTGCACAGTGAACTGCAATGATTGTACATTTCCAGCAAAAAATACAGTCTTGCTTAGAGCATTGCAGTTCCAAGATGACATCTCCAGCCCAAATCCTGGCATGCTGATACCTGTCCTCTCCAGAGGTCACACCCTCTATGTTAAAACAAAATATATTTCAAAATATATAACTGCACAGATGTTCCTTCAGTAAAAAATAAGATTTAACAAAATCAACTTAGTTGCTAATAAAGCTTTAAAATGTTACTTGGGTACAACAGTTCCCTAATATAAAAAATAAAATTAAAGCTCCATTTTTCCAAATGCCAAGACAATTTACCTTTCCACCATCCGGAACTGGGCATTAAAAATGGAAATGAAAAATCCCATGGATGGGCCACTAGGTGTATAGCAGGGAAAATTTTGTTTCCTGGTGCAGGAAACTTTATCCTGAATCACATGAAAACTTGAGCAGTCTCAAAGCCAACAGGCTTTAAATCTCATTGAGATTTTCATGTACTTTAGTCTCATTAAAACTTAAATAATTTAACAGTAATAGCTTGTATTTACATTGCTCTGTGGATAGTCTCTGGAGTAAAAATAAAGTGCATAAGCTGAATGTACTCCAGTAGTACATTTAGATAAGGAAAAACAGAACAGAAAAAGTTCCATTTTGTACAGATTCATAAGTGGGTATAAAACACTGATTTTTTGTGTTTGTCTGTGCAAGCTGCACATCCTGCAAGTACCAACACCCACGTTCAGCTTGATGTCAGTACCAGCACTGCCTCTCATAAAATGTCACAAATAACGTCAGTCAGGTGTAATTTTCAGTGCTGAAGGCTACAATGAAATATGCAGAATAACAACCCCCTCCTCTGACTTGGTGCTTCAGTAAATGACACTTCTAAGAGATGCAAGGAGTGCCCAAAGCTGTGTCTCCCCCCACAAATACTGAAGTGGCTCTAACACACTCTTGTACTTTCTATACAGAATTTCAATGCTACAGTCACCTCTACCTCTAAGAAATAAAACTGAATTCAATTCCTGCCTTCAAATTTCAGTGAGCATTAAAAGCTGGTATTATGTTTGCAACCTACCCTGATTTTTCACCTCGGCGAATTCTTTGTTGTATTCCTCCAGAGTTTCCCTAAGTTTCTGGTTTTCTGTTTCAATATCGTGCATGCGTTGAACCTTCAGCTGAAGCTGCTGTCCTAAATCCAAGGCTGGAACCGGATCTGAGAGAGAAACAATAAAATAAAATGTAACAGGAACACTTCTGCCACACAAGCAATTCAGAGCACAAGTGTCCTTTTTTCTCCATTTTGGTGTCAGCAGGGCCCCCCTTTGAGTTATCAGCCCTGTACATTCCTCACATGGTATATCCTGCAAACTTCAAACAACCAGAAATATTTCATTCCATCTATGTCCCCTTTAAATACAGAGCCAGGCTGAGGGCTGGGGGTGTTCACCTGGAGAAGAAAAAGCTCTGGGGAGAGCTCAGAGCCCCTTCCAGTGCCTAAAGGGGTTCCAAGAGAGCTGGGGAGGGATGTGGGACAAGGGATGGAGGGACAGGACAAGCAGGAATGGCTTCCCACTGCCAAAGGGCAGGGCTAGGTGGGATATTGGGAAAAAATTCTTGGATTCTTGGCTGTGAAGGAGGTGAGGTCAGCACAGGGGCTGTGGTTGTGGCTGCCCCATCCCTGAAGTGCCCAATCCCAGGTTGGATGGGGCTTGGAGCACCCTGGGATTGTGGAAGGTGTCCTTGCCCATGGCAGGGGGTGGCACTGGATGAGCTTTAAGGTCCCTCCCAACCCAAACTATTCTGGGATTCCATGAAATTTGGACATGGCTTCTTCACCCTGGCACTAATCCACAGGACAGTGCTCCTGGGTGCAGACAGTCACGGTACAGAGTTTTAAGCTTCGCATTTTTTATTGCAAAAGGAGAATTTTTGGGTAAAAAGCAATCAAACTGCACAGCTCACTGACAGCTGCTGTCCCTCACATGCCTCTGCTTGTGTAGCAGTGAATTTCTGGAGCAAACTGTGCCCTCCTGCACAGTGTTCAAACAGGTTCTGTGACCATGGAGATCTGAGTGATACTTTTTGTAATTGATGGATGAATAATAATCAGAAACCTTGCGTGTAATCAATTCCATGAACCTTGGGTTTGGACCTCTCTTTTTCTTACACTATTAATCAAATGTCCTCTCAGTAATTCTCTGATGTTCATCCCCTTCTGGTAAAGAGGGTTCTCAGCACACACCTGACATGTACACGTGTGATTTATTCTGGGACTTCTCCTCAGTCAGGACAGGAAAACTCCAGAGTGTGATGGACTTATAAAAGATTATTGAATATATTTCTGCTATGGGCGCCAGCATCTCTTGTGAAATGGCTGCAAAGATTTAGTCTCCTGTTGAGGAATGCTAAACACCAAACTCAGTGGATCAACAACAGTATATATTAGGGAGTTCACTTAATTTTCAACCACCACAGTCATTAATTTTTCAGACCACCCTCAGTTCCAGTCTCTGGAAACACATAATAAGTCTATTGTACCTCTGTTAACACATTAAGCATGAGCCTGTGTGTTTTTTCAATATGCCAGCGTTGTTGCATAGTTTATAAAAGAATAGCACTGGGTTATGTTGAGCTCAGAGACATTCTAAGTAGCAGCCTGCTGCATTTTGTTACTCGGGTTCTTCAACAGCTTATGGCATTACCCCGTTCATAATACAAAATCTAGGTTGCTTGTCATCTGTTCTCTGTACATACATAGTTTATGACTACATAGCTTTTTCATTTATGCTTTTTAGGCCAAATACTTTTCGTTATTATTATCTGTATTAAAATATTTATAATAAATCAAACTTAAAATGTTATTGTGGCAGAGACAGGGGGGGTACAGGTAAGGAATTAAACAGCGAGCTGAAGCGCAGCAGCAGCACGAGCTGGAGGCTCTGCAGTATTTATGGATGGTCCAATTACGGTGTGGGCTGTCACAACATCCCCCTGCTCCCATGGAGGTCCCTGACCTTCCTCTGCAAGGAGCATTTTGTCACACTCCTGCAGCTCAGCATCCCCCCAGAGCCAGCCCGGGACATTCATCTGCTGAGCACAAAGAAAGGCTGGATTGTCTCGCTCTGGCCACGGCTGAAATCGGAACGGGAAGCACGGATCCTATCGGGCCCGGCATCTTCAGCCTCAGCTCTGGCTATTTCTATGAAATAAAGAAACTCAACTCCACAAAATTGTGGGTGCACTTTCCCCACACTGTTGAAAAAGCTGGGATACGCACAGGAGGCATTTTGCTCCTAATACACAGGGCTTTTTATATTGAAATCAGTAAAGAATCAAAAGGCAAAAATAACACGGGCATTATAAAGTGAATAATGACTAAACCTTTAGTCAAATTTGCAATCCCTGAGAAGCTTCATATACAAAATGAAAATGCTTGCAATCTCATAATTATTCATCAGGACATGTATATTTAATTTAGCTCTATTAAAGGTTAATGTTCAAGTAGCAAAACAGTGGCAGAACAAACAAAATGTAAAAAAAGTCCCTGTGCATTAAACTTCAAACTTCACTAGAGCCTATTTGAAGGACTAATGGCCTGCAGCCACCAAATACTGCTGGAGGACATGTAAAAAAACCTCGGGTGAAGCACCTTTTAGACTTAATTTTTATAAACTGCATTAAAGAAAACTAATTGTTGTATGACAATTAAATGATCAACCAAGACATTTCGGGCAGAGAGAAAAATAATTTCTCACGGCAAGCTCCCACATGCTCTTTTAGCTTGAAAAACCTAAAAAACTGCTATTTCTATAGTATTTATAAACACCAATTAACCTGAAACAAGTATAAACCTTACAGTTGCAATGGCTTTTTTCTTACCTGAGTGGAGCAGATTAAAAATAAATAAAAATACTCTCCTTTTCACAACACATGCATGCATGGAAAAGCATACCTTTTTACATTAACCAGGTTTGCAAAGTATGTTTCATGTCATTTAACAGGAGGTCACTGAATTTTTAAACAAGCAATGGACCAAAACTTTCGATTCATTACACAAACAACAGGCATACAAGACTCAAAAAAAATCAACTGGCCCTGGCTTACGGAGAGAGGCAGTGAAGGAAATGCCCTTTCTGTGGTCTGTAAGAGAGAAAAATCACCTCGCTGATCACTGAAATGTGGAAAACTCATCACACGTTACTCCCTTACTTTGAATTTTCTCTGGAGAAATTCCAGAATCCCTGCTAGGCACAGGATAAATAAAAATATGAGAAAATTAGTAAAAGGGTTCTGATCATCCAGAACTTGAAGAAGCCTTTTGCAAGATCATTACTGCCCAAGAATAGATTGAGACGTCTACTTTTACACTAAATTTAGAGCATTGTTTTCTCTTGCTCCCTATTCTGCCCGTTTTTCCCAATGCACTTGTTGCATGCCATAGCCACAGGGGACCCCCCTGCATCCTGTGCTTGCAGGCAGCCCAGCACATCTGGATCCGATCCCTGACGAGGTTTCCCCCACGCCACCTCAGCAGAAACAGAAAGTGCCGAATTCCCAGCCCCGCAGAGCCCGTTCCTGCCTCTCCTTCCCCAGGGACTGCACAGCTCTGGGCACAGCCCCCTGCTCACACCTCATTGTCCCCTCGCAGAGGAGCTCCTGTCCCACACAGGAGGAGGATGGACACGTCTCAGTGGGCACCGACATGAAACAATTAATGTTACAAATGCAAAGTGATTTTAACAGCAGTTAATACTTCACATCAAACGAGCTGGTGCGGCGCAGCCGCAGCAACACCTCTCAGGCTGTTCTCACACCACACACATGCCCCGGCGATGAATCTTTTTGCAAGAGAACCTTTTTTTTTTTTCTCTTTCTTTTTGCTACTGCTGCTGTTTATGCATGCAAACTACTGAGTTCACAAACAATTTTAAAAGAAACGCCAAGGTTGATTTTTCCCATTTTCCCAAACTATGCATTACATGAGGCAGCCCCTCACCACCGTGGGTGCAGTTTTGAGTGTCACAAGGTAAGAAAGATATAAAGCTGTTAGAAAGTGTCCAAAGGAAGGACATGCAGGCAGTGAGGGTCAGGAGGGGCCACACAAGGAGAGGCTGAGGGCACTTGGTTTGTTCAGCTGGAGGAGACTGAGGGAAGATCCATCGGAGTCTGCAGCAGTGCTCTCTGCTCTCTGTGACCAGGGACAGGAGGAGGGAACGGCTGGAGCTGTGTCAGGGGAGGTTTAGGCTGGATATCAGGGAAATGTTCTTTCCCCAAAGGATGGTCGGGCACTGACCAGCTCCCCAGGGAATGGGCACAGCCCCAAGGTGCCAGGGCTCCAGGAGTGTTTGGACAACGCTCTCAGGCCAGGGTGGGATTTCTGGGGCTGTGCTGTGCAGGCAGCTGGACTGATGATCCTCGTGGGCCCCTTCCAGCTCAGGATATTCTGTGACTCCTCAACCCACCCCTCACCCACACCCCACACCGCTCAGCCCACACCCAGCCTCAATCCCGAGACACACAGGGCCATCGATGACTGCCTGAACTTCCCAAGCAAGTTTTGATGAATGCCCCCCACTCCTCCCTCATCCTGCAGGCTGGAAGAGGGCTCAGCTCTCAGTGTCACCGATCCCATGCCGGTGTTTGCACCGCGGGCACTGTCGCGGGGCTGCCCTCCCTGGGCACTCCGGCCACGGCTGCCCCCACGCCCCTCGCCCGGTGCCATCCCGCTCCCGCCCGCCTTCCTTTTCGCCAGGGCACTCTGGGCTAATGTAATCATACGATTACATAATTAACCCAGCTGTCTCATTAAGAAAATCAACTGGAATTCAGGGCATAATTAGTCATACAGCAATTAGCATGCTGATGAGCAACTGATGAAAAGCTGTCTCGATATAGAGTATGCTGGGACCACCCTCGTTATTTAAGGAGAGGGGGGAAAAGCCCACCTCGGCTGATGGAAAAGGAGCTCCTGTGGGACAGGGAATGTTTAAAGTTAATGTTTAACCCTTCGGCCGGGGCTGCCGCCGCCGTGAGGGGCGAGGACCCCCGACAACACTGAGGGGCTGACGGCGGGGTTTGCCAAACGGAGTGGAAAAACCGTGTCATTGTTTAAATGTACAATTTACAGCGCGCGGGGCCAAACTACCCTCGCTCCCCAAATATATTTATATAAATACACACATATATATTTAACCCCAGGGCTGCGGAGCGCTGCTCGGCGGGAGCAGCCCGGAGAACGGGCTCCCGCAGCCCCGCCGGGAGGGAGCCCCGGGACCCCGGGAGGTGCTGCCCGGAGCCCGGAGG